>CM033473.1:26586377-26819741 GCA_019447015.1 Hymenochirus boettgeri | reverse complement strand
TTTCACAGCGCTGTACATTATAACAATACAGATTATACAGTATGTATGTATATGTTTATATAGCGCCACTTGGGTACACAGCGCTGTACATTAAAACAATACAGATTATACAGTATGTATGTATATGTTATTATATAGCGCCACTGGGACACAGCGCTGTACAATAACAATACAGATTATACAGATGTATGTATATGTTTATTTATATAGCGCCACTTGGGGACACAGCGCTGTACATATAACAATACAGATTATAAAGTATGTATGATAGTTTTATATATAGCGCCACTTGGGTACACAGCGCTGTACATTAACAATACAGATTATACAGTATGTATGTAGTTTATTTAATATAGCGCCACTTGGGTACACAGCGCTGTACATTATAACAATACAGATTATACAGTATGTATGTATATGTTTATTTATATAGCGCCACTGGGTACAACAGCGCTGTACATTATAACAATACAGATTATACAGTATGTATGTATATGTTTATTATATAGCCCACTGGGGACACAGCGCTGTACATTATAAACATACAGATTATACAGATGTATGTTATGTTTATTTATATAGCGCCACTTGGGACACAGCGCTGTACATTATAACAATACAGATATACAGTATTATGTATATGTTTTTTATATAGCGCCACTTGGGGACACAGCGCTGTACATTATAACAATACAGTAATACAGTATGTATGTATATGTTTATTTATATGCGCCACTTGGGGAACCAGCGGTGACATTATAACAATACAGATTATACAGATTGTATGTATATGTTTATTATTATAGCGCCACTTGGGAACACGCTGTACATTATAACAATACAGATATACAGTATGATGATAGTTTATTTATATAGCGCCACTTGGGGACACAGCGCTGTACATTATAACAATACAGATTATACAGTATTTATGTATATGTATTTATTATATAGCGCCACTTGGGTACACGCGTGTACATTATAACTACAGATTATACAGTATGTATGTATATGTTTATTTATATAGCGCCACTGGGGACACAGCGCTGTACATTATAACAATACAGATTATACAGTATGTATGTATATGTTTATTTATATAGCGCCACTTGGTACACAGCGCTGTACATTATAACAATACAGATTATACAGTATGTATGTATATGTATTTTTATAGTGCCACTGGGGACAGACGTACATTATAACATACAGATATTACAGTATGTATGTATATGTTTATATAGCACCACTTGGGTACACAGCGCTGTACATTATAACAATACAGATTATACAGTATGTATGTATGTTTATTTATAAAGCGCCACTTGGGTACACAGCGCTGTACATTATAACAATACAGATTATACAATATGTATGTATATGTTTATTTATATAGCGCACTTGGGTACACAGCGCTGTACATTATAACAATACAGATTATACAGTATGTATGTATATGTTTATTTATATAGCGCCACTTGGGTACACAGCGCTGTACATTATAACAATACAGATTATACAGTACGTATGTATATGTTTATTTATATAGCGCCACTTGGGGACACAGCGCTGTACTTATAACAATACAGATTATACAGTATGTATGTATGTTATTTATATAGCGCCACTTGGGGACACAGCGCTGTACATATGACAATACAGACTATACAGTATGTATGTTATGTTTATTTATATAGCGCCACTTGGGGACACAGCGCTGTACATTATAACAATACAGATTATACAGTATGTATGTATATGTTTATATATAGAGCGCCACGGGTACACACGCTGTACATTATAACAATACAGATTATACAGTATGTATGTATATGTTTATTATATATAGAGCGCACTTGGGGACAACAGCGCTGTACATTATAACAATACAGATTATACAGTATGTATGGATATGTTTATTATATAGCGCCACTTGGGGCACAGCGCTGTACATTATAACAATACAGATTATACAGTTGTATGTAATGTTTATTTATATAGCGCCACTGGGGACACAGCGCTGTACATTATAACAATACAGATTATACAGTATGTATGTATATGTTTATTATATAGCGCCACTTGGGGACACAGCGCTGTACATTATAACATACAGATTATACAGTATTAGTATATGTGTTATTAGCGCCACTTGGGTACACAGGCGCTGTACATTATACAATACGATTATACAGTATGTATGTATATGTTTATTTATTAGCGCCAATTGGGGACACAGCGCTGTCATTATAACAATACAGATTATACAGTATGTATGATATGTTTATATAGCTCACTTGGGGACACAGCGCTGTACATTATAAAAATACAGATTATACCGTATGTATGATGTATATGTTTATTTATATAGCGCCACTTGGGGACACAGCGCTGTACATTAAACAATACAGATTATACAGTATGTTGTATATGTTTATTTATATAGCGCCACTTGGGGAACAGGCTGTACATTATAACAATACAGATATATAGTATGTATGTATATTTATTTATTATAGCGCCACTTGGGGCACACGCGCTGTACATTAAACATACAGTTATACAGTATGTATGTATATGTTATATATATAGCGCCACTTGGGGACACAGCGCTGTACATTATAACAATACAGATTATAAGTATGTATGTATATGTTTATTTATAGGCCACTTGGGGACACAGCGCTGTACATTATAACAATACAGATTATACAGTTGTAGTTAATGTTTATATAGCGCCACTTGGGGACACCGCGCTGTACATTATAACAATACAGATTATACAATATGTATGTAAGTTTATATAGCGCCACTTGGGGACACAGCGCTGTAAATTGTAACAATACAGATTATACAGTATGTATGTATATGTTTATATAGCGTCACTTGGGGACACAGCGCTGTACATTATAACAATACAGATTATACAGTATGTATGTATATGTTTATTTATATAGCGCCACTTGGGGACACAGCGCTGTACATTATGACAATACAGATTATACAGTATGTATGTATATGTTTATATATATAGCGCCACTTGGGGACACAGGCTGACATTATAACAATACAGATTATACAGTATGTATGTATATGTTATTTATATAGCGCCACTTGGGTACAGCGCTGTACATTAGACAATACAGATTATACAGTATGTATGTATATGTTTAATATATAGCGCCACTGGGACACGCGCTGTACATTATAACAATACAGATTATACAGTATGTATGTATAGTTTATTTATATGCTCCACTTGGGGACACAGCGCTGTACACATTATAACAATACAGTTATACAGTATGTATGTATATGTTTATTATATAAGCGCTCATTGGGGACACAGCGCTGTACATTATAACAACGATTATACAGTATGTTTGTATATGTTTATATATCGCCACTTGGTACACAGCGCTGTACATTATAACAATGCAGATTATACAGTATGTATGATATGATTTATATAGCGCCACTTGGGTACACAGCGCTGTACATTATAACAATGCAGATTATACAGTATGTATGTATATGTTTATTTATATAGCGTCCACTTGGGGACACAGCGCTGTACATTAAACAATACAGATTATACAGTATGTATGTATATGTTTTATATATATAGCGCCACTTGGGGACACAGCGCTGTACTATTATAACAATACAGATTATACAGTATGTATATATATGTTTATTTATATAGCGCCACTTGGGGACACAGCGCTGTACATATAACAATACAGATTATACAGTTGTATGTAATGTTTATTTATATAGCGCCACTTGGGGACACCGCGCTGTACATTATAACAATACGAGTATACAGATGTATGTATATGTTTATATATATAGCGCCACTTGGGGACACAGCGCTGTACATTATAACAATACAGATTATATAGTATGTATGTATATGTTTATTTATATAGCGCCACTTGGGGACACAGCGCTGTACATTATAACAATACAGATTATACAGTATGAGTTATGTTATATATATAGCGCCACTTGGGGACACAGGCTGTACATTATAACAATACAGATTATACAGATATATGTATATGTTTATTTATATAGCGCATTGGGTACACATCGTGTACATTATACAATACAGTTATACAGTATGTATATGTTTATTTATATAGCGCCACTTGGATACACAGATCTGTACATTATAGCAATACAGATTATACAGTATGTATATGTTTATTATATAGCGCCACTTGGGTACACAAGCTGTACATATAACAATACAGATTATACGGTGATGTATGTTTATATAGCGCCACTTGGTACACAGCGCTGTACATTATAAACAATACAGATTATACAGTATGTAGTATATGTTATTTATATAGCGCCACTTGGGGACCAGGCTGTACATTAAACAATACAGATTAACAGTATGTATGTATATGTTATTTATATAGCGCCACTTGGAGACACGGCACTGTACATTATAACAATACACGATTATCAGTATGTATGTATATGTTTATTTATATAGCGCACATTGGGGACACAGCATGTACATTATAACAATACAGATTTACAGTATGTATGTATATGTTTATTTATATAGCGACATTGGGGAACAAACGGTACATTATAACAATACAGATTATACAGTATGTATGTATATGTTTAATAGCGCCACTTGGGTACACAGCGCTGTACATTATAACAATAATGTTATACAGTATGTATGTATATGTTTTTTATATAGCGCCACTTGGGACACAGGCTGTACATTACAACAATACAGATTATACAGGATGTTGTATAGTTTATTTTATAGCGCCACTTTGGGACACAGCGTGTACATTATAACAATACAGATATACAGTATGTATGTATATGTTTATTTATATAGCGCCACTGGGGACACAGGCTGTACATTATAACAATACAGATTATACAGTATGTATGTATATGTTTATATAGCGCCACTTGGGACGCAGCGCTGTACATTATAACAATACAGATTATACGTATGTATGTATATGTTTATTTATATAGCGCCACTTGGGGACACAGTGCTGTATATAACAATACAGATTTTACAGGATGTATGTATATGTTATTTATATAGCGCCACTTGGGACACAGCGCTGTACTATAAACAATACAGATTATACAGTATGTATGTAATGTTATATAAGCGCCACTTGGCTACACAGCACTGTACATTATAACAATACAGATTATACAGTATGTATGTATATATATGTTTATATAGCGTCACTTGGGGACACAGCGCTGTACATTATAACAATACAGATTATACAGTATGTATGTATATGTTTATTTATATAGCGCACTTGGGGACACAGCGCTGTACATTAAAACAATACAGATTATACAGTATGTATGTATATGTTTATTATATAGCGCCACTTGGGAACAGCGCTGTACATTATACAATAAAGATTATACAGTATGTATGTATATGTTTATATATATAGCGCCACTTGGGACACAGCGCTGTACATTATAACAATACAGATTATACAGTATGTATGTATATGTTTATTATATAGCTCCACTTGGGGACACAGCGCTGTACATATAACAATACAGATTATCAGTATGTATGTATATGTTTATTTATATAGCGTCACTTGGGGACACAGCGCTGTACATTAAACAATACAGATTATACAGTATGTATGTATATGTTATTATATCGCCATTGGGGTACACAGCGCTGTACATTATAACAATCAGATTATACAGTATGTATGTATATGTTTATTTATATAGCGCACTTGGGACACAGCGCTGTACATATATACAATACAGATTATACAGTAGTATGTATATGTTATATAGCGCCACTTGGGGACACAGCGCTGTACATATAACAATACAGATTATACAGTATGTTGTATATGTTTATTATATAGGCCAATTGGGGACACAGCGCTGTACATTATAAAAAATAACGATATTACAGTAGTATGTATATGTTTATTATATAGCGCCACTTGGGGACACAGCGCGTACATTATAACAATACAGATATACAGTAGTATGTAATGTTTATATATAGCGCCACTGGGGACACAGCGGGTACATAACAATACAGATTATACAGTATGTAGTATATGTTTATTTATATAGCGCCACTTGGGGACACAGCGCTGTACATTATAAAAATACAGATTATACAGTGTATGTATATGTTTATTTATATAGCGCCACTTGGGGAACAGCGCTGTATATACAATACAGATTATACAGTATGTATGTATATGTTTATATATATAGCGCCACTTGGGGACACAGCGCTGTACATTATAACAATAAGAGATTATACAGTATGTATGTATATGTTTATTTATATGCGCCACTTGGGGACAAAGCGCTGTACATTATAACAATACAGATTATACAGTATGTATGTATATGTTTATATGCGGCACTTGGGGACACAGCGCTGTACATTATAACAATACAGATTATACAGTGTATGTATATGTTTATATATCGCCACTTGGGACACAGGCTGTACATTATAACAATCAGATTATACAGTATGTATGTATATGTTATTTATATAGCGCCACTTGGGTACACAGCGTGTACATTATACAATACAGATATACAGTAAGTATGTATATGTTATATAGCGCCACTTGGGGACACAGCGCGTACATTATAACAATACAGATTATACAGTATGTATGTATATGTTTATTTAATAGTGCCACTTGGGGACAGCGCTGTAAATTATAACAATACGATTATACAGTATGTATGTATATGTTATTTATATAGCGCCACTTGGGTACACACAGGCTGTACATTATAACAAATACAGATTATACAGTAGTATGTATATGTTTATTTATATAGCGCCACTTGGGGACACAGCGCTGTACGTACATATAACAATACAGATTATACAGTATGTATGTATATGTTTATTATATAGCGCCACTTGGGGACACAGCGCTGTACACTTATAACAATACAGATTATACAGTATGTATGTATATGTTTATATATATAGCGCCACTTGGGGACACAGCGCTGTACATTATAACAATACAGATTATACAGTAGTATGTATATGTTTATTTATAGCGCCACTTGGGGACACAGCGCTGTACATTATAACAATAAAGATTATACAGTATGTGATATGTTTATTTATATAGCGCCACTTGGGGACACAGCGTGTACATTATAACAATAAAGATTATACAGTATGTTATGTATATGTTTATATAGCGCCACTTGGGTACACAGCGCTGTACATTATAACAATACAGATTATACAGTATGTATGTATATGTTTTATATAGCGCCACTGGGGACACAGCGCTGTACATTATAACAATACGATTATACAGTATGTATGTATATGTTATTTATATAGCGCCACTTGGGGACACAGCGCTGTACATTATACACAATACAGGTATACAGTATGTATGTTATAGTTATTTATTATAGCGCCACTTGGGGACACAGGGCTGTACATTATAACAATACAGATTATACAGTAGTGTATATGTTATTTATATAGCCCACTGGGGACACAGCGCTGTACATTATAAACATACAGATTATACAGTATGTATGTATATGTTATAATAGCGCCACTTGGGGACACAGCGCTGTACATTATAACAATACAGATTATATAGTATGTTATATGTTTATTATATAGCGCCACTTGGGGACACAGCGCTGTACATTATAACAATACAGATTATACAGTAATGTATATGTGTTATATATATAGCGCCACTTGGGGACACAGCGCTGACATTAAACAATTCAGATTATACAGTATGTATGTATATGGTTATTATATAGCGCCACTTGGGGACACGCGCTGTACATTATAACAATACAGTTATACAGTATGTATATGTGTTTTATATAGCGCCACTTGGGGACAGGTGTACATTATAACAATACAGATATACAGATTTATGTATATTGTTATATAGCGCCACTTGGGAACACAGCGCTGTACATTATAACAATACAGATTATACAGTATGTATGTATATGTTTATATAGTGTCACTTGGGGACACAGCGCTGTACATTATAACAATACAGATATTACAAGGATTGTATGTATATGTTTATTATATAGCGCCACTGGGGACACAGCGCTGTACATTATAACAATACAGATTATACAGTATGTATGTATATGGTTTATTATATAGCGCACTTGGGGCACAGCGCTGTACATTAAATCCAATTACACCTGATTATAAACATGCTTACTGACTGCGATATGGGGTCCTCACCCTCTACTTTTTTTCGACCCTATGTCACCGCCACACAGCCATGTAATCTATATATGTTCAGTATGTTCTACCTGTACATTAACAGATAAACAAATGGACTCACACAGCCATGTAATCTATATATGTTCAGTATGTTTGGCTTTTAATTGATAGAGACCCTGTATACAGACAGATTCATGCAGTCGCCCTCTGCAATACAGATTTATTGCAGCAAACACTTTACAAGCCCAGTGTGGACAGATATTGTTATGTACATCGGTAAAGCCTTCACAAGACCAGACTGGAGCCATGCGATATATATGTGCGGGTCGGATCTACCAACAACCCCTGTCTGAGCGGCCACACAAGTGGGAAAATCTGGGCAAAATGAACGTTGATTGCGAGTGGGCTGCTTGACCCTGGGTCAGACCTCGTTCACACTGTGTGACATGCGTACAAGCTTTAACTCACAAAGAAACAATGGGGATGGGGTAAGTAACTGCTGTGCTTACTTACGTTTCTACTGATTTTACATGTGTTGACCTTTGGGCTGGGATCACCAAGTAAGGTAAATTATATGGAGTTGTCACACACCGTAAATCCCGATAAATTTGTTTCTACCGGCGTGTCTGTTTCTAAGCTAAACTTAAAATTGCCCTGAAAACTAGTGTTAAAGTCCACCAACTAGTTTATTAAATGACTGCCAGTCTACACAATCCGATCCCTAGTACCTACCTTTTGCAAAAGAACTTGCTTCTCATCAGTAGAAGACTTCAGCTGAGTTTCCAGATCCTTGCATGTGGTTTTCAGTTCAGCTACAGCAGCCTGAGAGATCTCATTGGCTTCTGAAGTCACCTGCTCCTTGGCTCTTAGTAGCTCCATCGCCTTCTGTTGGTCCTCACATTTAGATTTTAGTTCATCCCTTTCTGTTTCACAACATAACAACTCAGTACAATATTTATTTTCAGCTTCTTCTATGTCTTTTATTCTACATCCCAGAATGTGGATCTGCTGTATCCTTTCCTCTAGTTCCTCCTTCTTTTCATTTAGTTCCAAGGTTTGTTTCTGGACAGACAGTTCCAGGTTCCTGTTGTTACTTTGTGCCTCTTCTAACAGCTCTTTATTGTTTTGTCCCATTACAGCCACATACTCTGCGTGTCTGACAGCAGCAGCTTCATGTTCCTCATCCAAAACACTTTTCTCTTTAAGTAACTTAGCCAGTTCTGCACAGTATTTCTCCTCTAAGCTTCCCGCATTCTTCAACTTCCCTTCTAGATCTTGAATCTGCTCCGTCTTTTCAGCCAAAAGCCCCTTACATGTGTTGAATTCTAGAGTGACTTCCTCTACAGACAATTCCAGGGATCTTCTCGCATTCTGGGTCTCTTCAAGCTGCTGCACCAGTTGGGATTTACTCTGTTCCAATACAGCGATCCGCTCAGTTTGTGTGTCAGAATTAGCTTTGTACCTTTCTTCAGAAAAGATCTTCTGCTCCTGTAGTTCCCTTATCTGGGTCTGAAGCAAAGACAATTCTTTGTTTGACTCCACGTTGAGTTGTTCCTTCTCCATTTCACTTTTTTCTAACGCATTTGAAATGCTCCGAGTTTTGCTTTCCAATTCTTCCGTCCTCTCTTTGTGTTTCTCAAGTTCTTTTTCTAGATCGACAACTTTTCTTCTCAGTGAGTTCAAGTTGGTTTCTAATGTCTCCTTTACTGATCTTAGATCCTCGGCTTCTTCCTTAGAGGACTCTGACTGAAGTATTGCAGATTCAAGATTTTCCTCCGACATGGATAACTCTCGCTCGAGATTTTCAATTTTATCTTTCAGATTATCAGAGTTTCTTTCTGCCTCTTTAAGTTTCCCAATCAAATGATTCTTTTTCTTTTCATCCGACTCTATTTTAGTTTTCAACTTCTCAATGCCGGAACGCATTTGAGACACCTCTTCCTGAGCAAAGCTCAAGTTTTTAGCTAGTTCCTGCTTTTCGGTTTTGCAACGTTCTAGATCTTTACAAACTATATCTTTCTCATTGCGGATTTTACCAAGCTGAGCTTGCACATCCTCCGAGTCCTTTAACAAGCGCCGATGCTCCTCTTGTATTTGTTGAATTTGTTCCTGCAACCCTTCTGTTTCCAGCAGTGCATTCTTTTCTAAACCTTGCAGAGCTACTAGACTATCCCTTTCAGCAGATAATTTCTCAATAGATGATTTAGCTGCCTGAAGCTCCAGTTTTAGTGCACGTAGTTCAGTTTCAAGCATCCTAATAAGTTCTCGGTTGTGTATTTTATTGGATTCGAGATCTTCTTCCTTTTCCTTCAATTTCTGGCACCTTTGTTCAAGTTCATCTTTCTCCTCTGTCAAATTCTCCAGTTCTTGGAGTATTTGTGATTTTTCTGCTACAACGCTATCAAGTCGTTCTTGTAAAGCAGCCATGGAATTCTGATGTTCTTCATTTTGGCTTTGTAAGTGTTGGCATTTAGCATGAACTGCATCTAAATCGGCTTCAAGAGCTAAAGCGTGGTTCTCAATGTTCGCCTTCTCCAGCGTGACTCTCTTTAACTCATTTGCCTTTTCGAGAAACTTTTCATTTAAATTCCCATTAGATGTTTCTAAACTCTCCCGTATTCCTGACAAATCAGACAGTTGCCCCATTAGCACCTCCATTGAACTAGAAATGTTACAACGTTCCTTTTCCAAATCTTCAGCTCTTCTGGTTAATACCTGTTTCTCATGAGAAAGCGACTCTATTCTTTGAATGAACTCTACCCTTTGGTCATCATGTTCTTTTAGTCTTCCCTGGAGCTCTGTGTTTGCCGTCTCTTTACCAGTGAGTTCTGCTTCCTGCATTTTAATCTGCTTATTAAGAGCTTCTATTTCTCCAACAAAGCATTTTATTTTATGTTCCCCCTTTGCAATTGACTGATGCAGTTTAACATTTTCGCAGGAAGTTTGTTGAACGTGCAGGTTAAGATTTTCAATCATTTGCTGCAATTTCAACTTGCCGCAAGGAGAATCTTTAGAGGTAGGAGAGGGTTTTACACTTCTTGGTGGATTTATAGATTGTTCCCCTTTGCCCATTGGGCTTTCTAGACAAGAAGATATTGAAATTGATTTGGTGTCAACGTCATTTTTTAAATTGGAGTTTGCTAGCAGTTCACTGTTACTAAGAGATAATTTTCCAATAGGCAGAACAGTGCAGATGCTTTGGTTTGAAGTTTCTAATGATCTTGAGATCTAAAAAATAAAAATAAATAAATACATTCAAATCTTTTATTTTATTATTATTATTCTGTAATTGTTATCCAAGAAAAGGAAATGTTGTGAAATATAGCAAGGGATGTGCACACCATTAGGCAACTTGATAGTTATTCTCAGGTGCTGCCTTTCTGGGCCCTCTTTCTGCAGGCCTACCCAAAGTATCAATCAGAATTTAGGTGCACACTGTATAACGAAATGATATAAAACTTTTATTGTGACCACCACATCACACAACATTTCAGGGAGCACAATGCCCTCTTCCTCAGGTGACTGACACAATCAGCTTAAGATATTTTCATTATACAGTGTGCACCTCTGAATACTTTGTGAAATATCGCACTTTAGTGAGAGGAGTTTTACCACAAATAGAATGATAAATTAGAAGTTTTATTCCCTTCTGGCAAAGGTATATGACTCTTCCCTCCGCTCAATGAGCTTTTTATAAGCTTGAGCATGTGCAGAGAAGAGAGCAGGTGGACAGCAGTCAATCATTGGCTTAATAAAGACATACGTCCATCAAGTCCAAACTTTTTAACCCTACCTACAGTTGATTCAGAGGAAGGCACAAAAAAAACCCAGCTAAAAGGGGGGGGGGGGGGGGGGAATTCCTTCCGGACTTAAAAAGGCAATCGTACTGATGTCAGTTGTCACAGCCTTGATTGACTGCATGGTGGGAGGGGCCAGCTTACGCAACCCAGAATGGGGACAATAATTATCCTTAAATATCTGGTTAGTAATACAGGTAAAGTGCAAAATATATCTTCAAGGGTGGACATGCCCTTTAACAGAAGGGAGGGGGTGAGCTTAAACAAATGTTATTATAAAGGTGTAACATTTATACTGGTACTCAATTATAATACTTACATCTTCTGTATCAAAGGAAAGGAGCGAGTGCGCACTCAGATCAAGGCACTGGAGTTCCAGTTTTGCTGCCTCAAGTTCACAGGTCAAAGCCTCGTTCTGCTGCTTCTCGACAGACAATTTCATTTCCATCTCTGCACATTGGACATTTAACATTTCTTTCCAAGATTCTATTTCCGACAAATGCTGTTTCTTTAGTTCATCCAGTTCGGTTTGGTAAATTGTGAGATACTCTTTAAAGTTGTGCACATCTTCACTGCGGATTGGAGCCATTCCACCACACTTCTCTTCTAAAGATTTGCCAATGTCAGCGGCGGATTCAAGAGAAATCGATTTCCGGTCAGTAGAATGTTGCACTGCAGATGGACTAGAATGCTGAGCTGGGACACTTTCAGGAACTTTAAACACTTGTATGTCTTGGAAGTGAAAATCCGCAATCATCTCTGTAAGTTCGGATTTATTGTCCGCTCTCTCTACGGCAGGTTTTGAAAGGTTTCCATGTACTGGAGCCAACAGATCATTATTTTCAGATTCAGTAAGAGATGGAAGGTCTGCAGTGGCTTCCTGATCTTCGGAGTTTCTATGGAAAACGGTATTATTAGTTGGGCTAATATGATCCCTGCTGTGATTGAAATCATTAGCTGGGGAACTGTCATGGCTGCCACTAATGTTTTCGAGAAGATCAGAAATATTTGTAGCATATTCATGATCCATATTATATGAATTGGTCTCTTGTTGTTGAATCATAGGTTGACCCTGTTCTACATATAAATCTCCATTACTTTCTTCAATGGTCATCACATCAGTTTTCTTTACAGCATCCACATTGGTGTCTTCAGCATCAAGATCCATCCGGATTGTTTCCAGCATAAAACTACTGTTATTTAGTGAACTTTCCTTGTCTTTCAAATAAACGCTCAAGTCTGTGAGATTATCAAGAGACTGTTCATGGGTCTGAAGGTCATTGATCAGTCTGGTGAGTTCTTCATTCGCCTTAGTCAGCCTTTCGTTTTCCCTTTTTGCATTGCATTGTTCATCTAGAAGTTGAAGCAATTCCAGTTTAAGGGCCTCGTAGCTCTTTTCATTATCAGCACAGGAATCATCCGATATCTCAACTTCGCTTCCTTCTGAGCCCTTAGAATCCGCTCGCTTTTCTTGGTTCATTAATATTGTGTTTGTTTCCTGTAGCTGCATTTTCTGACCAATTAAAGTATTGATTCTTTCATTTTCCTCAGTCAACCACTCAATGTCTTTTTCCTTTGAACTAATTAAGGATTTCAGATGTTCCCTCTCCGCAGACCAGGATTCTTGGAGCAGATTTAGCTCCTGTAGATGGTTGTCGACTTCTTGGTTATTTTTATGAGCAGATTTCAAGTCATTGTCCAGAACTTCTATTTTCTCTTTCAATCTAATAATTTCTTCTTCTTTCTCCTTAACTGCAAACTGTATGATCCCGACGGACGCGTCTTTTTGAGAAATCTCTCTCTCCAAGCTTTCAACTGTTCTAGATTCTACTACAAACCGTTCGTGCCATTTCTCAGCTTCGTTAAGACTTTTCTGGATCTCGACTTTCTGTTCCAAAATTTCTTCCACCTGCCTTTGTAATTCACAGTTCACGGTCTTTTCATTCAGTAACAAACCCTCAAGACTAGACATTTTATCCTCCCAGCTGGACTGTTTCTGTTCCTCAACCAACTTCTCCAGACTGGATATTTTCAATGCAAATCTGTCAGCCTCATTCTTGAATTCCTGGCTCTCCGAGCTGTATCTTAGCTGCACTTCATTGTATGCTACTTGCTGATTATGTAGGTCATTAGTCTTGGCGTCTACTATGTCCTGTAAGGTCTTAATTTGAGTGTGCAGGTTTGTCTTGTCGTTTTCAAGCAAATTAACTTGATCGTTTTGAGTTTGAAGCGAACGCTCCAGATCCTTAACTCTCTGTAACAGATCGTCTCTCTCTCTGCTGATTGCATCTGACACTTGTTCATGTTGAGTTTTCCAGGTACTAAGGGAAATATTTGTGTTGATCAATTCCTTGCATTCTTTTTCTTTGCAATTCAGTTGGGTTTTTATTGCATCGATCTCATTCACCATTGTCGCTTGATTATTTTTCAATTCTTCCAGATGGTGCTCTCTTTGCATTAACAATTCTCGAGCAAGATCCCTTTCCGTCTCCATATTAATCATGGTCGCCTTCAGGTTCTGAAAACTGCCAGCGTCTTGGTCTTTAATTTTATCGAGCGCAGACTTCAGTTCCGTCTCTAGCTGGATGTTCTTGGCTACAAAGGAAATCAGAGTTTGTTAGGGCTTTTTACATCTAGTCATAAAACCCACACACATCTACACATTTCATATACATTTCGTGCACTAAATAAAGGAGACCTAAATCTAGCTAAAGAATAAATGCCCCTGCATACAATATATAATAACTAACAGATAGCGGTTCATTTCAATTCTGAAATCAGCAGTGTAGAAATATTCTCTAATTCTGCAGGCTTCTTTCTTTGGGTCACAGACCTCGATACATAGTTGCACATGTTCAGTCAATTCTTTAGCCTTTTCCTGGACTGGAGGACCTGCCCTTAACCTTTCTGTAAACAAGACTGAGCTGTCAAAATAAAATTGTTACTCACTAGGAAATGACAGTAACCTGCAGAATTGCTACTGGTTTTAGACCTGCCCCCCTATTGTAATCAGCAGTATGTGAGCAGATATAAAGTGTACGCATGGACAATCAATAACCTTTCAGTTCATCCACAAACAGTTGGCTTTGCCTTAGTGTTTGGTTTGCTGTGTGAAACTCTTCTTCCAGTTTCAGAACTTCTTTTGATTTCTGATCATATTGACACTTCACGGAATCTCTCTCAGACCTTAGAGCCTAAAACAAACAAGACATTGGTTTTAATTCATTCATGAACACTTCTCTTTCTCATTCAATTTTCCAGTCTCTGCAAGTGCATTTAACTTTCCAATCATGTTAAAGGACATTTATACTCACCTTTACCACAATCCATTCCTGCAAAGTACCCAGGGTGAGGACCTAAAATGCTGAGTTCTCACCTCTGGATTATTTACAGAAGTCCTGCAATATTTACTTAAAGACTTGATTGCCACTGTAATCCATAATAATAACACCCCCACCCTCCTACTAGAACACCACGTCCCACCAAACATATATATACAACTATAACGGTAAATCTAAGCAGGTAACGTTGTACTAAGGTGTACATAATAATGATCAGTCGGTACACAGCCTGTAGTTACACATTCTATGTAATCATAACATTCCAGCTGTACATTACTGAGCAGGTTGGTAACATTGTACCTGGATGTACATAATAATGATCAGTCTGTACACAGCCTGTAGTTACACATTCTCTCTATGTAATCATAACATTCCAGCTGTACATTACTGAGCAGGTTGGTAACATTGTACCTGGATGTACATAACAATGATCAGTCGGTACACAGCCTGTAGTTACACATTCTCTGCTAAATCATAACATTTCACTGGTGAATCTCAGCATGCTTTAACCTTTAAAGTCCACCTCTCAAAAAAAAAGCTGCCCAATGTTCTCTTTCTGCTTCCTAGATAGCAGCTGTCAATCAAGGATATGACTGTTGACATCATAGCCAATTACTGAACGCTTTTCCACTAGCTGCCTCCACTGAGCATGTGCAAGCTTGTTAAAGAGCTTGGGGAAGAGGTTAAAACTTTTGAGAGGCAATGGGAAGGTGGAGAAGAGCATTTGCTGCATAACTGGTTAGTACTTCATCTATCAGCTTTTTAACTATTGTGTTTTGGGTTGTGATTTACCTATAGATACTTCATTTAAAGGGGGGGATCTAAAACATCAGCTACAGCCAATCAGATTTTCCTGGACTATTGCAGTTACATAACATCTAATTGGTAGCTGAAGTTTTACAGGAGATGCATTAATTATACAAATCCCATCCTCCTTAGCGCTTGGGAAACAAAAAGATCCTCCCATCTTGCTATCAGAGATCTCCAACAGACTATTAGATTAAATCAATATGGTTTAGATGGCAGGTGGGAAAATGTCCTTACAAATATTCTACAAGCACACAAAAAAGACATTTCTGTTTACATTGTATGTTGTTCTTTACCTCGAGGTTTCTCTTTAAATCGGTTTCGTTGCTTTGACTCGCATCCAATGTCTGTTCTGCTCGACAACATTTTTGCCTTAATCCATCCATTTCATTTTCCAAAATCTTTTTTGCATGGATGGTCTAAAAAGGAGAAAATAAATGAAAATTATTAAATATGTTAAATTCAGCCTCATTCTGAGTTACAAGATAAAACAGTCAGATCTCTACCCAGTACAGCCAATCAAAATAGCTAATCAGATATGTACTTTAATATTCTAAAAATCCTATTGGTCATTTGTTATTGAGCCAGAGTGATTCCCAGCATTTAATGGCAACAATAGAAAACTCGGCAAGGTTTATGGATTTATATTATTGTGCCATATACACCGGTTTGCAATGTGCCTAAACCAAAATATTAAAACTAAAGAAAAATATCAAACAATAGACCTAATAGCAACTGTAACCCAACTGGAAATGGTCGGAGATTTTTGGTTTCACCATAATCGATAATATTTGTAATATATAATAACTATAAATCATCTTGTGGAACAGTAATAACACCGTAATGAATCGTCATACCCGGTCCAGCTCGGACTGCAGAGCATTGAATTCGTTTTTAGCTTGTTGACCATCTTGTGCCATCTTGGTTTTCATCTGATTCAGCTGCAGCTCCAAATTCTTAAGGGAACTTTGCTGCCGTAAACTCTCCTTAAAACAAAATATAGATAATGATGTTATATGTTGCAACTATGTATAATTGAAGATATATTTGATTGCTGCTTCTGGTTCCCTATAATACCGATTAAAGGAAAACTAACAGCCTACAAGGTGCAACCATCCAGAACTCAATGTCTCTGCCTTCAGTAAGATTTACCAGGACTGTAAAAGTTACTGACACATTCCTAGCCAGTAGAAGAAACTCATGCCACCCATCCTGACTGTAACAGAACACTCTATTCTTCATTGAGACACCCAGCATATGTTGTCTACCCTGCACCATGAAACCCATCTAGGGCTGGATAACATTGCAATCCAAACCTGATGGGGAGAATTCCAAGATCCTGTCTACATTATTAGGTTATGAAAGGGAAAGCAGAGATATGAAGAGCTAGACCACTACTTAAAGGGTCACTATACTCACTCAACAACTTTGTATAATCTAAAAGAACAATGTTCGAGTAGTAAAATGATGTTACTTACATATGTGTCTGTGCTGGTTTTGTTTTTCAGTGTTTAGTTACTGCTCCTAACTGGCCCCCTCCTTTACTCACTGCCCACTTGTATGTCCAGCCTACATTTATAAGTTCTGCATAGCCTCACTACCCGACTATTCAGCTCATTACCATATCTACCGGACACTGCTTGCCCCACACATTTTAACTTGCTGACCAATAGCTGATGTTCTAGCTTTCTTCCCATACAAATGATCATATGCAGGAGGGGGCGTGCAGCAGCCTGTGTGCCTTGTTATAGCTTTAGCTTTTGGTCCGCTGACATGCTGCTGATTATTATTATTGTGGATTTATATAGCGCCAACATATTACGTAGCGCGAACAATTACATCAGGTTCTCCCCCGAAAAACTTCAATCTAAGCACATTTATTTGACACATACACCCTATCAGTATGTCTTTATGATTGTGGGGGAAACCCACTCAAGCACAGGGAGAACATACAAACACCTTGCAGATGTGTCCAAGGTTGGATTTGAAGGTAAGGCATCAGTGCTAACCAATGAGCCACCGTGATGCCCATCAGGGGAGGGGTTCTGCTGTGTTTCAGACACTTCTCCCTCTCTTCTGACAAGCAAGAAGACATGCTTGGGAGGGGCTCCTGTAAGTGACCTCCTGGGACACACTGCTGGGGTTTGTAGTGTATGTGAGACATGCACATGACTAGTGTATGTGCATTTATACTACCAAACACCTTGGAATATAGATAGACTGACAGAGACAGGCAGAAAGACAAACATAGATAGGAAGTCAGACAGACAGACAGGAGACCAATATGATTAATCAGCCCATTATATTTGGGGTTGTATTAATTGTGTGCGCGATTCTTGTGCGTTTCGCAGTTTTCAGTTAAGGAAACACGTGTTAACGCACCAAAAATGGTGAACGCATGCGTCACCAAAAAGGGAACGGACGCGGAAACACATGTGCATCAGAATATCCACAATTTCCGTTTTAACGGAAAATCGCGGGCGCAATCGAGAGAGCAAAACGTGTGCGCAAACGTGCTAGTGTGGCCTAGCGCCACAGTGGAGGGTCACAAATTAGCATACCTGGATTGAGTGACAGGTCTTTCCCTGTACATGCTGTTATTTCAAATGAAGATTTCTGAGAATATACAGCCCGGTTTTTAAATCTGAACTGTTGGAGTAGTGGACCATACCACTATCAATCATTTTTGAAAATTAAATTTTTGGAAGCACAGATACCCTTTAAAGGAAAACGGATGTTTCCAAACAAGTTAGGGTTAAATAAAAGCCTGCATCTTTCCTTTAAAGTAGCTTGAGTGACATCACCTCAACCACTGCTCCTCCCCTGCCCCTGGGGACTGAGCATGCTCATTTACGACAGCTGTGTAAGAATTGTCCTTTAACGGAGAAGCTTTTTCTCTCTGTCTGATCTGCCTTACCTGTTGGTTTTCTTTCTCATGTTCTTTCAGCTTCTGCTCCAGGGTGATACGAGCACTCTCTGCATTCTGTCTTTGGCAGCTCAACTCCTCTGAAACCTTTTTCAGTTTTTGTTCAGCCAGGACACACTGAATGAAACAACAATAATTAGATAAATAACACAAAACTAAAACACAACTTATATGACAACCAGAATCATTAGCAACCAGAGATGTTTAGATAAAATGATTGTTTTCCTAGTCAGGCCAAAATGTAAACATAAGGCTTATCTTTCATACTAAAGAAGGTGTGCCACAGATTAAAGATTGTGACTATATTTTAATCTTTATTTACATCCATTCATTTGGCCCTAGCTAAGAAAAGTTGAATGATCAGAATAACAAGCATTTGTATTGCTATAAGGCCAGGGAACTGTTCCAAGACTTACTATTTACACTGTTTGGGATACATTAATAAGAAATAATCAGTGCCAGAAAATCTATAGTACAGTGCGTGAATCCCGGTCATTGCTATAGCAGAATGCCAAAGTTAAAACTATACTGCCATATCAAGAGTGATGTTCCATACTCGCCATTGTCTGGGTATGTCAGATTTATGGAATATATGACATTCTAATCCTTGTCAGCGACCCCTAGAACACAAATTAACAATTTTTTTTAATTTATTTTTATTTTCTATTTTGTTGTATGTGATGGTCAATTTATGAACCCTCGATAGGTGCACAAGTTAGAATGTAACAGCAGCTTGTATAGTAATGTACATTCACCAAAACACTCCTATACATATTCTGTGTGCTAGGATTATCTTATAACTTTTTAAAAGAATATATAAAGTGACACTAAAGTGAATATATTTAATAGTTGGCAGGTGGATCTATAATTCACAGGGAAGTAGGATAGCTTATTCCTACCTCCCTGTGCTTAATAGAAGAAAGTCATTGCAGCATTATACTTACCTGCCAGCGCCATGCTCGCTGCTTCTAACAGCTTATCAACTGGTTATCACAACATGCCTCCGGTCCTCTGTGCACGGGAACTTATAATGAAAGATAGGAGGAGCATCTGGACAGAGTGGTGATATGCCGTTTTTAATTAGTGAGCACGGCGCTGGCAGGAAAGTGTGATGCTGCATCGGTTTACATTGTGCAGAGGGAATTGGAATAAGCTATCTTACCTCCCAGTGAATTATAGATTCCATCTTCCAGACACAATCTATTCACCATCGTGTCCCTTTAACATAGGATTTACTCAAAAAGGCAGACTCCAAATGAGGACACACACCTTATTAGTGGCCTGTTCAAACTGGGCAGTCACACGTGTCAAGTCATCCTTGGATTTCACTAGTGCTTTGTCCTTCTCAGCGAGATCCCTCTGGGTTTTCTCAAACAGAAGTTGGGTTTCCTGGAATTTGTTATGCTGATTTTTAAGGTCTTTCTCTTGAATTTGTAAGCGCATCTCTAGCTCGTTGATTTTAGATTTCAACTCTAAAGAGGGAGGGGAAAATCATGTTTCAAATAACTGAATGAACTAAAAACAAACAAGAAAGCATTTCAAGGGAATTAAAGGGCAAGTCCAGTCTCTAAAAAACAGTTTGAAAAGAAAGAAAAAAGAAGTTTAAAGGACAATTATACTTACCATTTCCCCAATCCCAATCCTTGCAGAGCACGTCTTCCCATTGGCTGCCTCGCGACCAGTCACTCAAAGTGCCAATGGGGAGGATCAGACCGGAGCGACGAGGGAGATTACAAGTAAGTAGTGCGGGACTTTTGTAAAGTACCTAGAGGTGAGGACTTAGTGTTTTAGGTCCTCACCCTAGGTACTTTGCAGGAGTGGGGGGAAAGGAATGAGGGGGAGGTGAGTATAATTAATTTGGCTTGAAAAAGCCAAATTACTGTTCTTTCTATTTCTTCTTCTTCCGCTTTTGTGGAACATATCTCCTCCCACAGTTTTTGAGCTAGAGACATGAAATTCGGTACAGACGTGCAGGGCATATGGGAGAAGTGTGCTATCTTCTAGCTAAGGAATCCGCAGAAGCGTTACGGCGTTACCGGCAAATTTCCGGACATTTTTTCCCATAGACTATAATGGTAACAATCCTCAAATGTGGATATTTCAAAACAGTTTTTTTCATGGTCATAAATACAAATGGTGATACCCCCAACCCCCCACACAGACCCAGGTACACCCACCTACTGACCTACCTTTCCATTCCCATGGTAGCCATATTTAAAGGGTAACTAAAGTCAAAAAAATAAACTTAGATTTATCCTCAATAAAAGATAGTTTTATGGTTGTAAACACAAAAAAGACATACCCGCTCAACCAGTCCCAGGTACACACACCTACTAATCTACTTATCCATTACTGTGGCAACCATATTTAAAGGGTAACTAAAGTAAAAATAACTAATTTAGATTTATCCTCAATAAAAAATAGTTTTATGGTTGTAAACACAAAAAAGACATACCCCCTCAACCAGACCCAGGAACACACACCTACTCACACAGCCATGTAATCTATATATGTTCAGTATGTTCTACCTGTACATTAACAGATAAACAAATGGACTCACACAGCCATGTAATCTATATATGTTCAGTATGTTTGGCTTTTAATTGATAGAGACCCTGTATACAGACAGATTCATGCAGTCGCCCTCTGCAATACAGATTTATTGCAGCAAACACTTTACAAGCCCAGTGTGGACAGATATTGTTATGTACATCGGTAAAGCCTTCACAAGACCAGACTGGAGCCATGCGATATATATGTGCGGGTCGGATCTACCAACAACCCCTGTCTGAGCGGCCACACAAGTGGGAAAATCTGGGCAAAATGAACGTTGATTGCGAGTGGGCTGCTTGACCCTGGGTCAGACCTGGTTCACACTGTGTGACATGCGTACAAGCTTTAACTCACAAAGAAACAATGGGGATGGGGTAAGTAACTGCTGTGCTTACTTACGTTTCTACTGATTTTACATGTGTTGACCTTTGGGCTGGGATCACCAAGTAAGGTAAATTATATGGAGTTGTCACACACCGTAAATCCCGATAAATTTGTTTCTACCGGCGTGTCTGTTTCTAAGCTAAACTTAAAATTGCCCTGAAAACTAGTGTTAAAGTCCACCAACTAGTTTATTAAATGACTGCCAGTCTACACAATCCGATCCCTAGTACCTACCTTTTGCAAAAGAACTTGCTTCTCATCAGTAGAAGACTTCAGCTGAGTTTCCAGATCCTTGCATGTGGTTTTCAGTTCAGCTACAGCAGCCTGAGAGATCTCATTGGCTTCTGAAGTCACCTGCTCCTTGGCTCTTAGTAGCTCCATCGCCTTCTGTTGGTCCTCACATTTAGATTTTAGTTCATCCCTTTCTGTTTCACAACATAACAACTCAGTACAATATTTATTTTCAGCTTCTTCTAGGTCTTTTATTCTACATCCCAGAATGTGGATCTGCTGTATCCTTTCCTCTAGTTCCTCCTTCTTTTCATTTAGTTCCAAGGTTTGTTTCTGGACAGACAGTTCCAGGTTCCTGTTGTTACTTTGTGCCTCTTCTAACAGCTCTTTATTGTTTTGTCCCATTACAGCCACATACTCTGCGTGTCTGACAGCAGCAGCTTCATGTTCCTCATCCAAAACACTTTTCTCTTTAAGTAACTTAGCCAGTTCTGCACAGTATTTCTCCTCTAAGCTTCCCGCATTCTTCAACTTCCCTTCTAGATCTTGAATCTGCTCCGTCTTTTCAGCCAAAAGCCCCTTACATGTGTTGAATTCTAGAGTGACTTCCTCTACAGACAATTCCAGGGATCTTCTCGCATTCTGGGTCTCTTCAAGCTGCTGCACCAGTTGGGATTTACTCTGTTCCAATACAGCGATCCGCTCAGTTTGTGTGTCAGAATTAGCTTTGTACCTTTCTTCAGAAAAGATCTTCTGCTCCTGTAGTTCCCTTATCTGGGTCTGAAGCAAAGACAATTCTTTGTTTGACTCCACGTTGAGTTGTTCCTTCTCCATTTCACTTTTTTCTAACGCATTTGAAATGCTCTGAGTTTTGCTTTCCAATTCTTCCGTCCTCTCTTTGTGCTTCTCAAGTTCTTTTTTCTAGATCGACAACTTTTCTTCTCAGTGAGTTCAAGTTGGTTTCTAATGTCTCCTTTACTGATCTTAGATCCTCGGCTTCTTCCTTAGAGGACTCTGACTGAAGTATTGCAGATTCAAGATTTTCCTCCGACATGGATAACTCTCGCTCGAGATTTTCAATTTTATCTTTCAGATTATCAGAGTTTCTTTCTGCCTCTTTAAGTTTCCCAATCAAATGATTCTTTTTCTTTTCATCCGACTCTATTTTAGTTTTCAACTTCTCAATGCCGGAACGCATTTGAGACACCTCTTCCTGAGCAAAGCTCAAGTTTTTAGCTAGTTCCTGCTTTTCGGTTTTGCAACGTTCTAGATCTTTACAAACTATATCTTTCTCATTGCGGATTTTACCAAGCTGAGCTTGCACATCCTCCGAGTCCTTTAACAAGCGCCGATGCTCCTCTTGTATTTGTTGAATTTGTTCCTGCAACCCTTCTGTTTCCAGCAGTGCATTCTTTTCTAAACCTTGCAGAGCTACTAGACTATCCCTTTCAGCAGATAATTTCTCAATAGATGATTTAGCTGTCTGAAGCTCCAGTTTTAGTGCACGTAGTTCAGTTTCAAGCATCCTAATAAGTTCTCGGTTGTGTATTTTATTGGATTCGAGATCTTCTTCCTTTTCCTTCAATTTCTGGCACCTTTGTTCAAGTTCATCTTTCTCCTCTGTCAAATTCTCCAGTTCTTGGAGTATTTGTGATTTTTCTGCTACAACGCTATCAAGTCGTTCTTGTAAAGCAGCCATGGAATTCTGATGTTCTTCATTTTGGCTTTGTAAGTGTTGGCATTTAGCATGAACTGCATCTAAATCGGCTTCAAGAGCTAAAGCGTGGTTCTCAATGTTCGCCTTCTCCAGCGTGACTCTCTTTAACTCATTTGCCTTTTCGAGAAACTTTTCATTTAAATTCCCATTAGATGTTTCTAAACTCTCCCGTATTCCTGACAAATCAGACAGTTGCCCCATTAGCACCTCCATTGAACTAGAAATGTTACAACGTTCCTTTTCCAAATCTTCAGCTCTTCTGGTTAATTCCTGTTTCTCATGAGAAAGCGACTCTATTCTTTGAATGAACTCTACCCTTTGGTCATCATGTTCTTTTAGTCTTCCCTGGAGCTCTGTGTTTGCCGTCTCTTTACCAGTGAGTTCTGCTTCCTGCATTTTAATCTGCTTATTAAGAGCTTCTATTTCTCCAACAAAGCATTTTATTTTATGTTCCCCCTTTGCAATTGACTGATGCAGTTTAACATTTTCGCAGGAAGTTTGTTGAACGTGCAGGTTAAGATTTTCAATCATTTGCTGCAATTTCAACTTGCCGCAAGGAGAATCTTTAGAGGTAGGAGAGGGTTTTACACTTCCTGGTGGATTTATAGATTGTTCCCCTTTGCCCATTGGGCTTTCTAGACAAGAAGATATTGAAATTGATTTGGTGTCAACGTCATTTTTTAAATTGGAGTTTGCTAGCAGTTCACTGTTACTAAGAGATAATTTTCCAATAGGCAGAACAGTGCAGATGCTTTGGTTTGAAGTTTCTAATGATCTTGAGATCTAAAAAATAAAAATAAATAAATACATTCAAATCTTTTATTTTATTATTATTATTCTGTAATTGTTATCCAAGAAAAGGAAATGTTGTGAAATATAGCAAGGGATGTGCACACCATTAGGCAACTTGATAGTTATTCTCAGGTGCTGCCTTTCTGGGCCCTCTTTCTGCAGGCCTACCCAAAGTATCAATCAGAATTCAGGTGCACACTGTATAACGAAATGATATAAAACTTTTATTGTGACCACCACATCACACAACATTTCAGGGAGCACAATGCCCTCTTCCTCAGGTGACTGACACAATCAGCTTAAGATATTTTCATTATACAGTGTGCACCTCTGAATACTTTGTGAAATATTGCACTTTAGTGAGAGGAGTTTTACCACAAATAGAATGATAAATTAGAAGTTTTATTCCCTTCTGGCAAAGGTATATGACTCTTCCCTCCGCTCAATGAGCTTTTTATAAGCTTGAGCATGTGCAGAGAAGAGAGCAGGTGGACAGCAGTCAATCATTGGCTTAATAAAGACATACGTCCATCAAGTCCAAACTTTTTAACCCTACCTACAGTTGATTCAGAGGAAGGCACAAAAAAAACCCAGCTAAAAGGGGGGGGGGGGGGGGGGAATTCCTTCCGGACTTAAAAAGGCAATCGTACTGATGTCAGTTGTCACAGCCTTGATTGACTGCATGGTGGGAGGGGCCAGCTTACGCAACCCAGAATGGGGACAATAATTATCCTTAAATATCTGGTTAGTAATACAGGTAAAGTGCAAAATATATCTTCAAGGATGGACATGCCCTTTAACAGAAGGGAGGGGGTGAGCTTAAACAAATGTTATTATAAAGGTGTAACATTTATACTGGTACTCAATTATAATACTTACATCTTCTGTATCAAAGGAAAGGAGCGAGTGCGCACTCAGATCAAGGCACTGGAGTTCCAGTTTTGCTGCCTCAAGTTCACAGGTCAAAGCCTCGTTCTGCTGCTTCTCGACAGACAATTTCATTTCCATCTCTGCACATTGGACATTTAACATTTCTTTCCAAGATTCTATTTCCGACAAATGCTGTTTCTTTAGTTCATCCAGTTCGGTTTGGTAAATTGTGAGATACTCTTTAAAGTTGTGCACGTCTTCACTGCGGATTGTAGCCATTCCACCACACTTCTCTTCTAAAGATTTGCCAATGTCAGCGGCGGATTCAAGAGAAATGGATTTCCGGTCAGTAGAATGTTGCACTGCAGATGGACTAGAATGCTGAGCTGGGACACTTTCAGGAACTTTAAACACTTGTATGTCTTGGAAGTGAAAATCCGCAATCATCTCTGTAAGTTCGGATTTATTGTCCGCTCTCTCTACGGCAGGTTTTGAAAGGTTTCCATGTACTGGAGCCAACAGATCATTATTTTCAGATTCAGTAAGAGATGGAAGGTCTGCAGTGGCTTCCTGATCTTCGGAGTTTCTATGGAAAACGGTATTATTAGTTGGGCTAATATGATCCCTTCTGTGATTGAAATCATTAGCTGGGGAACTGTCATGGCTGCCACTAATGTTTTCGAGAAGATCAGAAATATTTGTAGCATATTCATGATCCATATTATATGAATTGGTCTCTTGTTGTTGAATCATAGGTTGACCCTGTTCTACATATAAATCTCCATTACTTTCTTCAATGGTCATCACATCAGTTTTCTTTACAGCATCCACATTGGTGTCTTCAGCATCAAGATCCATCCGGATTGTTTCCAGCATAAAACTACTGTTATTTAGTGAACTTTCCTTGTCTTTCAAATAAACGCTCAAGTCTGTGAGATTATCAAGAGACTGTTCATGGGTCTGAAGGTCATTGATCAGTCTGGTGAGTTCTTCATTCGCCTTAGTCAGCCTTTCGTTTTCCCTTTTTGCATTGCATTGTTCATCTAGAAGTTGAAGCAATTCCAGTTTAAGGGCCTCGTAGCTCTTTTCATTATCAGCACAGGAATCATCCGATATCTCAACTTCGCTTCCTTCTGAGCCCTTAGAATCCGCTCGCTTTTCTTGGTTCATTAATATTGTGTTTGTTTCCTGTAGCTGCATTTTCTGACCAATTAAAGTATTGATTCTTTCATTTTCCTCAGTCAACCACTCAATGTCTTTTTCCTTTGAACTAATTAGGGATTTCAGATGTTCCCTCTCCGCAGACCAGGATTCTTGGAGCAGATTTAGCTCCTGTAGATGGTTGTCGACTTCTTGGTTATTTTTATGAGCAGATTTCAAGTCATTGTCCAGAACTTCTATTTTCTCTTTCAATCTAATAATTTCTTCTTCTTTCTCCTTAACTGCAAACTGTATGATCCCGATGGACGCGTCTTTTTGAGAAATCTCTCTCTCCAAGCTTTCAACTGTTCTAGATTCTACTACAAACCGTTCGTGCCATTTCTCAGCTTCGTTAAGACTTTTCTGGATCTCGACTTTCTGTTCCAAAATTTCTTCCACCTGCCTTTGTAATTCACAGTTCACGGTCTTTTCATTCAGTAACAAACCCTCAAGACTAGACATTTTATCCTCCCAGCTGGACTGTTTCTGTTCCTCAACCAACTTCTCCAGACTGGATATTTTCAATGCAAATCTGTCAGCCTCATTCTTGAATTCCTGGCTCTCCGAGCTGTATCTTAGCTGCACTTCATTGTATGCTACTTGCTGATTATGTAGGTCATTAGTCTTGGCGTCTACTATGTCCTGTAAGGTCTTAATTTGAGTGTGCAGGTTTGTCTTGTCGTTTTCAAGCAAATTAACTTGATCGTTTTGAGTTTGAAGCGAACGCTCCAGATCCTTAACTCTCTGTAACAGATCGTCTCTCTCTCTGCTGACTGCATCTGACACTTGTTCATGTTGAGTTTTCCAGGTACTAAGGGAAATATTTGTGTTGATCAATTCCTTGCATTCTTTTTCTTTGCAATTCAGTTGGGTTTTTATTGCATCGATCTCATTCACCATTGTCGCTTGATTATTTTTCAATTCTTCCAGATGATGCTCTCTTTGCATTAACAATTCTCGAGCAAGATCCCTTTCCGTCTCCATATTAATCATGGTCGCCTTCAGGTTCTGAAAACTGCCAGCGTCTTGGTCTTTAATTTTATCGAGCGCAGACTTCAGTTCCGTCTCTAGCTGGATGTTCTTGGCTACAAAGGAAATCAGAGTTTGTTAGGGCTTTTTACATCTACACAACCCACACACATCTACACATTTCATATACATTTCGTGCACTAAATAAAGGAGACCTAAATCTAGCTAAAGAATAAATGCCCCTGCATACAATATATAATAACTAACAGATAGCGGTTTATTTCAATTCTGAAATCAGCAGTGTAGAAATATTCTCTAATTCTGCAGGCTTCTTTCTTTGGGTCACAGACCCCGATACATAGTTGCACATGTTCAGTCAATTCTTTAGCCTTTTCCTGGACTGGAGGACCTGCCCTTAACCTTTCTGTAAACAAGACTGAGCTGTCAAAATAAAATTGTTACTCACTAGGAAATGACAGTAACCTGCATAATTGCTACTGGTTTTAGACCTGCCCCCCTATTGTAATCAGCAGTATGTGAGCAGATATAAAGTGTACGCATGGACAATCAATAACCTTTCAGTTCATCCACAAACAGTTGGCTTTGCCTTAGTGTTTGGTTTGCTGTGTGAAACTCTTCTTCCAGTTTCAGAACTTCTTTTGATTTCTGATCATATTGACACTTCACGGAATCTCTCTCAGACCTTAGAGCCTAAAACAAACAAGACATTGGTTTTAATTCATTCATGAACACTTCTCTTTCTCATTCAATTTTCCAGTCTCTGCAAGTGCATTTAACTTTCCAATCATGTTAAAGGACATTTATACTCACCTTTACCACAATCCATTCCTGCAAAGTACCCAGGGTGAGGACCTAAAATGCTGAGTTCTCACCTCTGGATTATTTACAGAAGTCCTGCAATATTTACTTAAAGACTTGATTGCCACTGTAATCCATAATAATAACACCCCCACCCTCCTACTAGAACACCACGTCCCACCAAACATATATATACAACTATAACGGTAAATCTAAGCAGGTAACGTTGTACTAAGGTGTACATAATAATGATCAGTCGGTACACAGCCTGTAGTTACACATTCTATGTAATCATAACATTCCAGCTGTACATTACTGAGCAGGTTGGTAACATTGTACCTGGATGTACATAATAATGATCAGTCGGTACACAGCCTGTAGTTACACATTATCTCTATGTAATCATAACATTCCAGCTGTACATTACTGAGCAGGTTGGTAACATTGTACCTGGATGTACATAACAATGATCAGTCGGTACACAGCCTGTAGTTACACATTCTCTGCTAAATCATAACATTTCACTGGTGAATCTCAGCATGCTTTAACCTTTAAAGTCCACCTCTCAAAAAAAAAGCTGCCCAATGTTCTCTTTCTGCTTCCTAGATAGCAGCTGTCAATCAAGGATATGACTGTTGACATCATAGCCAATTACTGAACGCTTTTCCACTAGCTGCCTCCACTGAGCATGTGCAAGCTTGTTAAAGAGCTTGGGGAAGAGGTTAAAACTTTTGAGAGGCAATGGGAAGGTGGAGAAGAGCATTTGCTGCATAACTGGTTAGTACTTCATCTATCAGCTTTTTAACTATTGTGTTTTGGGTTGTGATTTACCTATAGATACTTCATTTAAAGGGGGGGATCTAAAACATCAGCTACAGCCAATCAGATTTTCCTGGACTACTGCAGTTACATAACATCTAATTGGTAGCTGAAGTTTTACAGGAGATGCATTAATTATACAAATCCCATCCTCCTTAGCGCTTGGGAAACAAAAAGATCCTCCCATCTTGCTATCAGAGATCTCCAACAGACTATTAGATTAAATCAATATGGTTTAGATGGCAGGTGGGAAAATGTCCTTACAAATATTCTACAAGCACACAAAAAAGACATTTCTGTTTACATTGTATGTTGTTCTTTACCTCGAGGTTTCTCTTTAAATCGGTTTCGTTGCTTTGACTCGCATCCAATGTCTGTTCTGCTCGACAACATTTTTGCCTTAATCCATCCATTTCATTTTCCAAAATCTTTTTTGCATGGATGGTCTAAAAAGGAGAAAATAAATGAAAATTATTAAATATGTTAAATTCAGCCTCATTCTGAGTTACAAGATAAAACAGTCAGATCTCTACCCAGTACAGCCAATCAAAATAGCTAATCAGATATGTACTTTAATATTCTAAAAATCCTATTGGTCATTTGTTATTGAGCCAGAGTGATTCCCAGCATTTAATGGCAACAATAGAAAACTCGGCAAGGTTTATGGATTTATATTATTGTGCCATATACACCGGTTTGCAATGTGCCTAAACCAAAATATTAAAACTAAAGAAAAATATCAAACAATAGACCTAATAGCAACTGTAACCCAACTGGAAATGGTCGGAGATTTTTGGTTTCACCATAATCGATAATATTTGTAATATATAATAACTATAAATCATCTTGTGGAACAGTAATAACACCGTAATGAATCGTCATACCCGGTCCAGCTCGGACTGCAGAGCATTGAATTCGTTTTTAGCTTGTTGACCATCTTGTGCCATCTTGGTTTTCATCTGATTCAGCTGCAGCTCCAAATTCTTAAGGGAACTTTGCTGCCGTAAACTCTCCTTAAAACAAAATATAGATAATGATGTTATATGTTGCAACTATGTATAATTGAAGATATATTTGATTGCTGCTTCTGGTTCCCTATAATACCGATTAAAGGAAAACTAACAGCCTACAAGGTGCAACCATCCAGAACTCAATGTCTCTGCCTTCAGTAAGATTTACCAGGACTGTAAAAGTTACTGACACATTCCTAGCCAGTAGAAGAAACTCATGCCACCCATCCTGACTGTAACAGAACACTCTATTCTTCATTGAGACACCCAGCATATGTTGTCTACCCTGCACCATGAAACCCATCTAGGGCTGGATAACATTGCAATCCAAACCTGATGGGGAGAATTCCAAGATCCTGTCTACATTATTAGGTTATGAAAGGGAAAGCAGAGATATGAAGAGCTAGACCACTACTTAAAGGGTCACTATACTCACTCAACAACTTTGTATAATCTAAAAGAACAATGTTCGAGTAGTAAAATGATGTTACTTACATATGTGTCTGTGCTGGTTTTGTTTTTCAGTGTTTAGTTACTGCTCCTAACTGGCCCCCTCCTTTACTCACTGCCCACTTGTATGTCCAGCCTACATTTATAAGTTCTGCATAGCCTCACTACCCGACTATTCAGCTCATTACCATATCTACCGGACACTGCTTGCCCCACACATTTTAACTTGCTGACCAATAGCTGATGTTCTAGCTTTCTTCCCATACAAATGATCATATGCAGGAGGGGGCGTGCAGCAGCCAGTGTGCCTTGTTATAGCTTTAGCTTTTGGTCCGCTGACATGCTGCTGATTATTATTATTGTGGATTTATATAGCGCCAACATATTACGTAGCGCGAACAATTACATCAGGTTCTCCCCCGAAAAACTTCAATCTAAGCACATTTATTTGACACATACACCCTATCAGTATGTCTTTATGATTGTGGGGGAAACCCACTCAAGCACAGGGAGAACATACAAACACCTTGCAGATGTGTCCAAGGTTGGATTTGAAGGTAAGGCATCAGTGCTAACCAATGAGCCACCGTGATGCCCATCAGGGGAGGGGTTCTGCTGTGTTTCAGACACTTCTCCCTCTCTTCTGACAAGCAAGAAGACATGCTTGGGAGGGGCTCCTGTAAGTGACCTCCTGGGACACACTGCTGGGGTTTGTAGTGTATGTGAGACATGCACATGACTAGTGTATGTGCATTTATACTACCAAACACCTTGGAATATAGATAGACTGACAGAGACAGGCAGAAAGACAAACATAGATAGGAAGTCAGACAGACAGACAGGAGACCAATATGATTAATCAGCCCATTATATATATAGCACAAGCAGTTCCTTTTATTCTTTTTGTGGTCTGTGCAAACCTCTCACCTATAGCTCAGGAGGGAGATTCTAGTAAGGCTGAGGCCACACTGCAACACACAGGAATCGAATACAAAATAGCGAGCGTTATCGCATGCGATTGTGTGCGCGATTCTTGTGCGTTTCGCAGTTTTCAGTTAAGGAAACACGTGTTAACGCACCAAAAATGGTGAACGCATGCGTCACCAAAAAGGGAACGGACGCGGAAACACATGTGCATCAGAATATCCGCAATTTCCGTTTTAACGGAAAATCGCGGGCGCAATCGAGAGAGCAAAACGTGTGCACAAACGTGCTAGTGTGGCCTAGCGCCACAGTGGAGGAGACCGGTTTTTAAATCTGAACTGTTGGAGTAGTGGACCATAACACTATCAATCATTTTTGAAAATTAAATTTTTGGAAGCACAGATACCCTTTAAAGGAAAACGGATGTTTCCAAACAAGTTAGGGTTAAATAAAAGCCTGCATCTTTCCTTTAAAGTAGCTTGAGTGACATCACCTCAACCACTGCTCCTCCCCTGCCCCTGGGGACTGAGCATGCTCATTTACGACAGCTCTGTAAGAATTGTCCTTTAACGGAGAAGCTTTTTCTCTCTGTCTGATCTGCCTTACCTGTTGGTTTTCTTTCTCATGTTCTTTCAGCTTCTGCTCCAGGGTGATACGAGCACTCTCTGCATTCTGTCTTTGGCAGCTCAACTCCTCTGAAACCTTTTTCAGTTTTTGTTCAGCCAGGACACACTGAATGAAACAACAATAATTAGATAAATAACACAAAACTAAAACACAACTTATATGACAACCAGAATCATTAGCAACCAGAGATGTTTAGATAAAATGATTGTTTTCCTAGTCAGGCCAAAATGTAAACATAAGGCTTATCTTTCATACTAAAGAAGGTGTGCCACAGATTAAAGATTGGGACTATATTTTAATCTTTATTTACATCCATTCATTTGGCCCTAGCTAAGAAAAGTTGAATGATCAGAATAACAAGCATTTGTATTGCTATAAGGCCAGGGAACTGTTCCAAGACTTACTATTTACACTGTTTGGGATACATTAATAAGAAATACAAATAATCAGTGCCAGAAAATCTATAGTACAGTGCGTGAATCCCGGTCATTGCTATAGCAGAATGCCAAAGTTAAAACTATACTGCCATATCAAGAGTGATGTTCCATACTCGCCATTGTCTGGGTATGTCAGATTTATGGAATATATGACATTCTAATCCTTGTCAGCGACCCCTAGAACACAAATTAACAATTTTTTTTAATTTATTTTTATTTTCTATTTTGTTGTATGTGATGGTCAATTTATGAACCCTCGATAGGTGCACAAGTTAGAATGTAACAGCAGCTTGTATAGTAATGTACATTCACCAAAACACTCCTATACATATTCTGTGTGCTAGGATTATCTTATAACTTTTTAAAAGAATATATAAAGTGACACTAAAGTGAATATATTTAATAGTTGGCAGGTGGATCTATAATTCACAGGGAAGTAGGATAGCTTATTCCTACCTCCCTGTGCTTAATAGAAGAAAGTCATTGCAGCATTATACTTACCTGCCAGCGCCATGCTCGCTGCTTCTAACAGCTTATCAACTGGTTATCACAACATGCCTCCGGTCCTCTGTGCACGGGAACTTATAATGAAAGATAGGAGGAGCATCTGGACAGAGTGGTGATATGCCGTTTTTAATTAGTGAGCACGGCGCTGGCAGGAAAGTGTGATGCTGCATCGGTTTACATTGTGCAGAGGGAATTGGAATAAGCTATCTTACCTCCCAGTGAATTATAGATTCCATCTTCCAGACACAATCTATTCACCATCGTGTCCCTTTAACATAGGATTTACTCAAAAAGGCAGACTCCAAATGAGGACACACACCTTATTAGTGGCCTGTTCAAACTGGGCAGTCACACGTGTCAAGTCATCCTTGGATTTCACTAGTGCTTTGTCCTTCTCAGCGAGATCCCTCTGGGTTTTCTCAAACAGAAGTTGGGTTTCCTGGAATTTGTTATGCTGATTTTTAAGGTCTTTCTCTTGAATTTGTAAGCGCATCTCTAGCTCGTTGATTTTAGATTTCAACTCTAAAGAGGGAGGGGAAAATCATGTTTCAAATAACTGAATGAACTAAAAACAAACAAGAAAGCATTTCAAGGGAATTAAAGGGCAAGTCCAGTCTCTAAAAAACAGTTTGAAAAGAAAGAAAAAAGAAGTTTAAAGGACAATTATACTTACCATTTCCCCAATCCCAATCCTTGCAGAGCACGTCTTCCCATTGGCTGCCTCGCGACCAGTCACTCAAAGTGCCAATGGGGAGGATCAGACCGGAGCGAGGAGGGAGATTACAAGTAAGTAGTGCAGGACTTTTGTAAAGTACCCAGAGGTGAGGACTTAGCGTTTTAGGTCCTCACCCTGGGTACTTTGCAGGAGTGGGGGGAAAGGAATGAGGGGGAGGTGAGTATAATTAATTTGGCTTGAAAAAGCCAAATTACTGTTCTTTCTATTTCTTATTCTTCCGCTTTTTTGGACTGTATCTCCTCCCACAGTTTTTGAGCTAGAGACATGAAATTCGGTACAGACGTGCGGGGCATATAGGAGAAGTGTGCTATCTTCTAGCTAAGGAATCCGCAGAAGCGTTACCGGCAAATTTCCGGACATTTTTTCCCATAGACTATAATGGTAACAATCCTCAAATGTGGATATTTCAAAACAGTTTTTTTCATGGTCATAAATACAAATGGTGATACCCCCAACCCCCCACACAGACCCAGGTACACCCACCTACTGACCTACCTTTCCATTCCCATGGTAGCCATATTTAAAGGGTAACTAAAGTCAAAAAAATAAACTTAGATTTATCCTCAATAAAAGATAGTTTTATGGTTGTAAACACAAAAAAGACATACCCGCTCAACCAGTCCCAGGTACACACACCTACTAATCTACTTATCCATTACTGTGGCAACCATATTTAAAGGGTAACTAAAGTAAAAATAACTAATTTAGATTTATCCTCAATAAAAAATAGTTTTATGGTTGTAAACACAAAAAAGACATACCCCCTCAACCAGACCCAGGAACACACACCTACTACTGTGACAAAGCCATTACGAAAAGGGTAACTAAAGTCCAAAAAAAACAAATTTTTAGATTTATTATGGTTGTAAACACAAAAAAGACATACCCCTGAACCAGACCCAGGTACACACACCTACTGATCTACTTATCCATTACTGTGGAAGCCATACTTTAAAGGGTTACTAAAGTCAAAAAAGCAAATTTTGATCAATAATCAAAAAACTTTGTTTTTTTAACCCCCAATGTGATACAGGTATACACAGCTGCTGACCTACTCCTCCATTACTGTTGCAGCCATACTTTAAAGGGTAACTAAAGTCAAAAAATTAATTTTGACCAATCATCAAAAAAGTTAGTATTTTATCCCCCAACCTGATATGAATACACACACACCAACTGACCTACCTTTAATGCATGGGACATATTTAAAGGGTAAGTAAAAAACAACAGTGTCCTCTTCATTGACATTATTGAGTTTTAAAATCTGCAGCACAAACACACAAATTCCCTTCCAAAATGCAGTCTTTCAAGCCAAATTCAAAGTTTATACTTAAACTTTGTCCTTTAAAGCTCTTACCCTGACTCCTGTAATCTCTGTGTTACTGCCATTCCATTCCTGTTTAGTTCCCCCTTTTCACTGACTAGGAGGGGAATGACATCGCCACAAGCACATTCCCCTCCTCCTCTATTTCAAGGGTCTTACAAGCAAAACTATGGGTGCTCACTGCAGATAAGGTACCCCCCCCTCCCTTCCATGAAGAGCAGGGAACTTTCAGCCAATCAGGTGACTTACATTGGCAGCCAACCAGCATGCTCCATTTTCGAGACTTAAGCTAGGTACACAAAGAACAGGTCAGTGAAAGATGACAGACAGGATCTACAATATCCTGTCTGACATCTTTCAAAGATCTGCATACACACAGTCCCGAGTGTTCTCCCTATAAACATCATAGGGAGAACACTCGGGACTGTGTGTTTCCCTCAGCCGCGCTAGACTCCTCTATAGGGAGTCTAGCGTGGCCGATGGAAATTTTCAGTCTTTCCCGAACGAGCGTTCGGCAGCCGCGCGCTCATTCAGAAACTAAGGTACACACACTAGCGATACTTACTGTGTGTAGCGATCGTTACTGTGTGTATCCCGCATTACAGAAAAACTCCCCCACAAACAGTGCGTCCATTAATCTGCTAGAATGGAGCTGGAATTGGGTTGTGGCTGCATCTTACCTCTTACATGTGGAATGTGATTTTATCAACAGGTATATGTTCTATCTTTTATAGCTGATTAGACTGTGTGTGATGTGCAGGGTCAGGAGAATGACTGATAGAGGGAGGAAGGGGGGGGAGCAGATAACTGGAGATAGAACTTGCACTTAAAATAATTTTTTCCTTCTTTTCTACCATGCATTTAGGGTCAGTAAGGTAGGCAGAACTCTATTAAAAATTATTTTTGGGGTGGACATGCCATTTAAAACACGCAGATAATTGGGAAATGGTAAATGATTTATTATCTGCATCAGAAAAAGACAGATTACAGGGATTGAAGGATATAATGTAACTATGTAACCTCCACCCCACCCATGTACTGTCAAGATCAGAAAAGAGCAATTCTAGTTCACTGGTAATACACAGCACAGAAAATGCAAACTTTTATCATAGCACCAGTGGATAATCCTGGCTCCATTTAACAGCAGCATCAGAGGACTGCATTGAAAAGCCAGATCTTTGTGGAGCTCTGATTTCACATGTGATTTGTTAAAATATACCATATTTTATTGTTCATTAAGTTATCATTTCCCAAGAGGAAAGAAGATTACCTTGATTATGAGCTTTTAATTGATCATTAAGTTGATTGTTGAAGGTCTCGTTGGCACCTTTAATGAAATTCTCTGATCTCAAGCCTCTTTTGCTTGGAGTCTCCTCCTGCTCCCAAGGGCACTGAGACGACACAAAACTTCTCTTAAGACTTTTTTCATGGCTGACGGATGTAGAACGACTTGGCGTTTGGTCTTCTTGCCACGAAAACACTGAAGAAGATAGCTGGTGGCGCGCAATGTCTCGATGAGTCATGGTACTTTGAGAAGAGGACTGAGAAGGTTGGTTCACTTTCTACAAAATATATAAATATACGTGGATCGATTTCATAAAGACCTGACCAAACGTACGTCAAATTAAAGGGGAAATAAAGTGATTTTCTATGTTAACTTCCAAAACCCATGGGAGGCCTGATTGGTTAAAACCTTTACAAACCTTTTACTTTTTAACAAAATACTTCCTCCTGTAGCTGTCATATAGTCTTGCATGCAGGAGGAAGTAAATGACAACTATCCTACACGGAGTGGAATTAAATCCACAAGTGGATCATTTTAAAATAAACACTGAATTTTTAGCATAGAAGTTAAATTTACGGTATTGGGGGTCATTTTGTAGCTCTTAAAGGACAAGTACGCTGTAAAATCAAGTTATGTTCAGTTGGTAGCTGCAGCTTTAAAAATACTGTCGCCATATTGTTTAACATGGCAACATTATTTTTAAAGCTGCAATACCGTAAATGTAACTTCTATGCCAATGGGAACACTTGCTTCTTTGCCATTGGCCAGATTTCAGTCTGTCACCGACAGTAGCAGAGGGGCAGAGCAGACCAGAGTGGTGAAGGAAAAGTACCCAGGGTGAGGACTTAGTTTAGGTCCTCACCCTGGGCACTATTCAGGTGTGGAAACGAAAGAATAATTGTCCTCTAACATGAATGATACCATTAATTCTTCTAGCTTGTAATTAAAGGGTAAGTGTGCCTTTGTGAATCAGACCAATAACTTACCTTCAACTGATGTGTTTGCAGTTCTGCCTCAAGCCTTTTCCTTTCCTCAACTTCTTTATTGAATTTTTCCAGCAACTCTTCATATCTGAAATCTAAATAAATATACACCAAAGAAACCTAAGCAAATGGCTTAACTAAGATTATAATAATGTACAGACTGAAAGCAAGGTGGATTACCATTGTATTTATTGGGTGTATACGGAGCAATAAAACTCTTCTGCGGGGTGATACACACAGACATGTCTGCAGCATTAAAGGACTGCTGGCTTCTCTCAAGGTCATTCTTATACCTGTACAAGAAAATAAATCATTTTCACTAGGCCTGAGAAATGGCTTAAGTTTAGTCTTATTTAATAGGAGTCCGCATTGCTGGACAGAAAAGGGTAAACATGACAAGAGGCTGAATGGACCTTTTTAAATCTTGTTCCAGCTTCTCAACCTGCTTCTTACTGCTACTGAGTTGACCTTCCAGGAAGTTGACTTGTGATTCTTTCACCTGGTAATCATGGGTCACCTTGTGCTTGGTTTTCTCCTGGCTGTCACATAGCTCCCTCAGACTCTGATTCTCTCTTTTCAAAGCTGATATTTCAGTCTTTTCACTTTCAACCTAATCAATAGAAAAATAAAAACATTTGAAGAAGTAACTAAAATGTCCTTCATATGATCCTACACTCACTGTCCCCTTTAAACTGTGCACATGATCATGTGTACAGAAATCTGGCAGAATATAGACAGTGCATCCACACAGATATCTGTTGTATTCAATTAGATCAACTGGACTTGAAGTTTAGTCCTTGAAGCCGTTTCGCTAGTCATCCAACTGGCTTTCTCAATTCAGAATTACTTGTACAAGAATCTGTGGCAATTATGTACCCTGGAAAATCCCAATTAGCATATCGCAGCCAGGTGTTAAGGACGTGATTGGATAGTGGCTAAGAGGTGTTATAGGAACGCCCAGAGTAAGGTGTCAAAACAGCATTGTACATGGTAAACAGTTGGTGATGAACCACTTTGACACCTTACTCATTCCTATAACACCTCTTAGCCACTATCCAATCACGCCCATAACACTTGGCTGTGATATGCTAATTGGGATTTTCAAGGGTACATAATTGCCACAGATTCTTGTACAAGTCATTCTGAATTGAGAAAGCCAGTCAGATGACTAGCGAAATGTCTTCAAGAACTAAACTTCAAGTCCAGTTGATCTAATTGAATACAACAGATATACCATGACCTGGATGAATGAATATTACAGATATACCATGACCTGGATGGATGAATATTACAGATATACCATGACCTGGATGGATGAATATTACAGATATACCGTGACCTGGATAAATGAATATTACAGATATACCATGACCTGGATGGATGAATATTACAGATATACCATGACCTGGATGAATGAACATTACAGATATACCATGATCTGGATGAATGAACATTACAGATATACCATGACCTGGATGAATGAATATTACAGATATACCATGACCTGGATGAATGAATATTACAGATATACAATGACCTGGATGAATGAGAACCGTCACAAGCATCCACACAGATACAAAGTCATGTTCACCTTTTGTTTCTGCTTCTGAAATGCTGCTTCTAAAGACTCCAATTGGAATTGTCTTTGTTGCCTTTCTTTCTTCAACTTGTCCAACTGGGTTTCAAGTTCCTGAATCTTCTGAAGAGTTTTGGACGGAAGTCCATCCTTCCAAGCATCCGCCACCCAGCTCATCCTGACGTTTTCCTGATACCGCAATCAAAAAGTTTTTAAAAATGTGATTTTAGATATGTGTTTATAAATGTTTTTATATAAAGGAAAACTGGGCCACTACACAAAAACGCAATAGGAAAAAAATGGACGGTCTGGTTTTGTTTTTATCTGGGTGCAAGTAGCGTTATAATTCCAACTTCACTGTAACAAAGCTGTGTTCACAACTTTCCTAAATTTCTTGCAAAATTAAAGGAAAACAAAAAACAAGTTTTTAAAGTCGGATGCCTAGCGAAACGTCTTCAAGAACTAAACTTCAAGTCCAGTTGATCTAATTGAATACAACAGATACAAGTTTTTAAAGGGTATCACCATTGGTAAAATACATTTTTTTGTAGTTTTATTGAAGAACAGGCGGTAAAGGAGCTGTGTCTTAACTCCCGTACTTCAATAAAACGTGCAGGAGCCGGGAACAAAGTTAGAGAACTTACCTAATCTCCTTTACCTCCTGTTCTTAAATAAAACTGGCTACAAAAAATGCATTTTACCAGTGGAAATACCCTTTAACTTTTGGGGAAGTGCAACATACTGGCTGGTGTGTTCCCACAGAGCCACAGAAGTGATCTATCACAGCTTCAATATCAATAGACCTGTGTGTTTGTAAATGGAATTGTTATAGTGTACAGCATTATATTGACAATGAACATATTATTTGGCAAATAAATTTTATTTTAAAAAGCAGCAAAAATGAAAATTACGGTAGATTGGTTCCTTCAGTCACACCAGTTTAGTGCATGGCCACCCTCTCAAACATAGAACCTGATATGTATCTTTTATTATACTTACCTTTACTAAACATGTATTTAAAGTTACTAACTGACCACATTCCCTCACCCCAGCAGTCTCCTCTCCTATTCTGCAGAGAAGGCAGCTTCCGTGTTACGTCCGCCAGTGAAAGACAATCCCTGGAGGCTACTACTCTCGAAACCAAGTTAAAAATAAAACTAGACTGTTACTAGCCCAATTAATTAAATAGAACGATAGCCAGTGGGGGGAGGATCACAGTCTAAAAGTAACTACACACATCTATGGTAACGGTAAGTATAACGAAAAATACATATGGGGGAGGTCCTAAACCTCAAAATATACAGTCCTCTGTACTAAGTGGGGGTGCTTACTCCTCACAATACCCAACCCTTGGTGGATACGTATATCAGAAGAAGACAACATCAAGGGTCACACTCCAAAGAATAATTTATTATTTAGTGACTACACATCAGATCACAATGTTTTGAGGGATATAAACGTGGAAGGGGGCACGTTTATACCCCCCGAAACGTTGTGATCTGATGTGTAGTCACTAATTAATAAATTGTTCTTTGGAGTGCGACCCTCAACGTTGTCTTCTTCTGAGGTCCTAAACCTATATAAAGTTTTTTTAAAAAGAGGTTGGACTTGACCTTTAGAAGATGAACTAATTATAATTGACATTAGGGCCTAGTCTATAAAATCTTAACAGTTCCTCACATTTCCCTGGATCCATCACACTGAACGTGTCTGTCCCAGTAGTAGGGGGTAGGGTAAAGAATAAATATTTTCTCTTTTTTGCCACAGGTTTATTTTTGCTTAGAAAGACATATAGGGGATATAGATTGTTTTAACCATTGGTTTCTGAGCTATACAGCATGATACAATCTCTCTCTGACCACAGACAACAATCAGATTCACACAATGTTCAAGATCAATAGTGAAATGTATAAAATAAACCAATGTGGATTCCATGTAATGGGACCAAATGTCTCTATCAGATCAGGATGGTGATTAACTACAACTCCCATGATTACCTGCCACAGCAGATACTAACCAGGGAGAAGTGAATAGGGCACAGGAGGTGGATAAACTACAACTCCCACGATGCCCTGTCATTACAATAAGTTGATAACCAAGGAGAAGTGAATGGGGCCCAGGAGGTGAATTAACTACAACTCCCATGATGCCCTGTCATTAAAAATAACCAGGGAGACGTGAATGTGGGCCCAGGAGGTGGATTAACTACAATTCCCATGACCCCCTGTCACTGCAGAAAGTTAATAAGCAGGGAGAAGTGAATGGGGCCTAAGAGGTAGATTAACTACAACTCCCATTATGCCCTGTCATTGCAGTACGTTACAGGGAGAAGTGAATGGGGCACAGGAGGTGGATTAACTACAACTCCCACGATCCCCTGTCACTGCAGATAGTTAATAACCAGGGAGAAGTGAATGGGGCCCAGGAGGTGCGGCCGCAAATTTGACATCCTTTTGTTTGAGGACTGCAATTCCCAGAATACCCCGTGCAGTAGATCTGGGGTGCTGGGAAATGTAGTCCACACATATAATACAACGGACGTGGCTGTGATTAGAAAACTCACCCGCCGTTCGAGCCTAGGAACCAGAAAATCCGCCCTTAATAATCCAGCGCCGACTGCATTTTCCTTCCCCACAGACGGATTCAAACTCCGCTCTACCCATCTACAACCGACACGCAGACACGCCCCTCACCCGCCCACAAAATTCAAAGCGCGGCGATGATTGGTCGGTGGGATTGACTCCAGGTTTTCTATTGGCTAACGGAAGCAAAAACAACGGGGGCGGAACCTAAAATATTTTTGAATGGAATAAGTCAGCCTGTAAACTCTCCATCGAGTGGCCAGCAGGAGACGACTGGGCTTTGCGTTACCAGGCTACAGCCAATAAGAGTACGGCGCGGGCGGTTTAAATATGTAGTAGGAGGAGGTTCCATGGTGGGGAAATCATCACTCGGTATCTCTAGGGTTAGACAACCAGTAGATCTTCAAGTGTTTTCAAAACTACAACTCCCAGAATTCCCTATCTACACAGTGCTTGTAGAGAAATGCTGGGAGTAGTAGTATTACTATTGATCCCAACAAATCCAGGTCCAATATTGTATTTTCCATTGAAATGAACAGAACACGCTGGGGGCTCATTCACACTATGTACGCTATTGTATTGGCGAACGGGATTTTACTACTACGATCGTAAAAGTCGGCTGTTGTTAATGGCTGAGCGCACGTAAAAACGACCTCTGTACGCCTTTACCGCCTGCTTGTGTCCGCTATTCTGCGCGCTTGTGTTTAGCAGAGGATTGTGGGTAAAATGAAAACCGCATGTCGTGTTCATTGTGTCCGGTTACCTATCCGCTTCAGCAGACATTATTTATATGTGTGGTTGAGAAAAACGGACCCAAAATGGCTATCGTGTCCGTTATAAAATCGCAATAGGTCGCATAGCTGGGCCTACTTCCCGCCATTGATTTTATAAATAAAGGGGGAGATCCAATTCTGGGCGCCGCGTTACTTACCTTTGCCCGATCCAGCGATACAATAACTGACGTAAGCGAGATTACGTCAGTTATTGCATCGCGGGATCGGGCTAAGGTAAGAGCGTGGATTTAACGCCTCCCACCCAGTGCCGTTAAGTGTCTGCAGCGCAAAACTTAACAGTAGGGGTTTTACATCTGTAGCACGGCGCTATTTCCAAAAACATTTGGAAATGGTGCTGTGCTCTAAAATCCATCTAAAACCCACGTTAACCCGAAATTTCTTCATATTGAATCTCCCCCAAAATGTCGTGGGGATCGCAAAACGTGCAAGTGGGGCCTAGCGCTAAAAATGATACCGCGCCTTTATAAATAGGGTCCGGAGTGTCCTCTTTCCACCGCTGCATTGAATTGTGCTGCCATAGCGAACACCTGCAGGGATTTTTATGCGTAACAAACACCACAGAAAATTATTATTATTGTGGATTTATATAGCGCCAACATCTTCTGTAGCGCTTTACAATTACATATATACATTCACATCAGGCCCTACCCCGAAGAGCTTACAATCTAAGCACATTTATTTGACACATACACTCTATCAGTATGTCTTTATGATTGTGGGGAAACCGGAGTGCCCGGAGGAAACCCACGCAAGCACAGGGAGAACATACAAACTCCTTGCAGATGTTTCCAAGGGTGGAATCGACCTCAGGACTTCAAGGCACCACTGCTAACCACTGAGCCACCGTGCTGCCCATCAGGGGAGGGGTTCTGCTGCTCACTCAATTCCGCTTATTGCAACGTTTGTGTGCAATGTTTCCTCGATGACTGGCCTCGATTGATAACGCATATGCGCTTTACGGCACGTTGTAATCTGAATGAATGATGTCGGGGGCGCGTTAAGACGTTTTAACTTTCAACAGAAGTTAAAGCCAATCGGGAACTTACAAAGATTTGTTGAGGTGAGGGCACACTGCAACGCACAGGAATCGCGCACAAAATCGCGAGCGTTATCGCACGCGATTGTGGGCGCTTTTCTTGTGCATTCGTGTTTGCGCATTCGTTTTTGCCATTTTGCGTTATGAAAACGCTGCGTTAACGCACCAAAAATGGTGAACGCATGCGTTACCAAAACGCGAACGGACGCGCAATCGCATGCGCATCGGAAATCGCGTGAATTTTCGCGTTTCCGCGATTTCCATTTTAGGAAAATCGGGGCGCCGCGAGTGTGAAACGCGTGCGCAAACACACGAAAAACGCGCAAGTGTGGCTAGCCTCTAGTCCAAGGAAAATGTCACATCCCAATAGTTTGTAAAATTCTCTGGAATGAATAAACAAACCAATCAATCATCAATCATCATGGGTGAATTATGGGCCCCGTATGGTAAGATTCAGCTACACACAAGGCACTATACTGCGCTGTCGCAATCTGTTTACTGTTTAAAAGACATTGCATTTAATTTAATGTTATCTATCGTAAATGGCTTGCACTTATCCCCTTGTTTGTATACCTCTTTTATAATGTACAGCGCTGCGTACCCAATTTATAAAATAGAATCATACATACATTTGCGCTCTACAGACTAGACAATATAAGGAAATTCAGCCCTGGATCCGGATAGTGAGAAAAGAGTGAGCCCCCAGGTGTCACTGTTGCACAGTCTACCACAGAATATATCATTTTTTATTTTTTACACCAATGGTAGGATTGAAACCATTTTCTACTTTTGTCATCAGTTGAGATAGGAAAATTCAGTAAATTGGAAGATAAAATCTTTTTTATTGAGCAAGTAATAACCTCTAAAAAAAATCCAATATGTGGTGTGATGTGTTGTATATATATATATATATATATAATATACCATATGTTGTTGTGATGGTCGCACACCACTCTCCGTATTTAATATGAATAAAGAAAATATTTGGTAGGCACTCTGGGTCTGATATAAAGCAATAATTATTTGTGTAAAAACACACTGCATCAACATGTCCGAAACATGTTGATGCAGTGTGTTTTTACACAATAAATTTATTGCTCTGTATCAAGACCCAGGAGTGCCTTACCAAATTTTTTCTTATTTTATATATATATATATATATATATATATATATATATATATATATATATATATTAGCGATAGATAGATAAATAGATATAGATAGAAGATATACGGTACTGTATATCACAGTCATAGTTAAAGGGTAACTGTGTGTCTTCAAACAAGTTAGGGTGAAAAAAAGGCCTTTGGTTGTACCTTTAAAATGAACCCTAACTCTAACCCTAGTACCTTTAAAATGTTGTACCTTTAAATGAACCCTAAATCACACCTCTAGGTAAACTTTGTGGAAGTTATAGCTGGGAAGGTTCGGGATAACACTCAGAAACAATTCCGTTTTTAGCAGCTTGTAGTATGTGACCAACTCATAGTCACGTAACCAGTCCCTGCTTGCAATAATAGGCCCTTCATTTTAAAGGAAGACTTCAGGCTTTTATTTAACCCTCATTTGTTTGGAGACCACAGTTGCACTATTCTGATTAGAATGAATGTGTTAATATACACCCTATAGTGAGTGTTTTTTGTTTTTTTAATAGTGATTATGTCACTAATCAAAAACCATTTTGCACGTTCCTTGTTACATCTTTTGAAACTAGATACATAGAAAATGCAAAGGACACTATTGTTAAGTGATAAAAACAATAAAAATGGTTCTCAGCCTTTAGAGAAGGCAATCAAAATGCTTCTGATCATTACACAATAAAATAAAAACTTGGCTTAGGCATCTTACGTTATGCTACTGGCCCACCATGTAGTGTAGTTTTTAATCCTTACCTCACATCCCAACTCCATCTGGTTCTCCTGTAGCCCCCCCCCAAAGTTCCAAATACTGCCCACCAGGAGGCTACAGTCCATATAGGACACTGCCTGCTACCTGGCCTCCCGGAGATTCCTGCCATGCGTGCTGCAGCCTTCTCCCCCCTCCCTCTCCCTCCTCTCCCTCCCCTTCTACTATCCCTCCCCCTAGCGAAAAACCCCCTAAATATTCTGCTCCCCATGTCCCCAGCCCCAACCGCATGTTTTTTTTTAAAAAAGCTCCCCAAACTCTTACTTACCTCTCCGCTTTCCTCCGCTGCACTGAATGACCGGCAGCCGCGTCCGTGATTGGCTGCCGCTCACCAATCACAGACGCGACTGCCAGTCCCGCCCCTCTGCTTGCATTCTCGCAAGCAGAGGGCCGCAGTGCGGCGGAGGATCGAGGGGAGGTAAGTAAGAGTTTGGGGGCTTTTTTAAAAAAACTAACATGCGTTGGGGCTGGGGGACATGGGGGAGCATGATATAAAATTTTTATTTTAGGGGTGGACATAGCCTTTAATGATCAGAAGCATTTTGATTGCCTTCTCTAAAGGCTGAGAACCATTTTTATATTGTTTTATCATCTAACAATAGTGTCCTTTGCATTTCTCTTGTATCTAGTTTCAAAAGATGTAACAAGGAACGTGCAAAATGGTTTTTGATTAGTGACATAATCACTATTAAAAAAAACAAAAAACACTCACTATAGGGTGATATTAACACATTCATTCTAATCAGAATAGTGCAACGGTGGTCTCCAAACAAATGAGGGTTAAATAAAAGCCGAAGTCCCTTAAAATGAAGGGCCTATTATTGCAAGCAGGGACTGGTTACGTGACTATGAGTTGGTCACATACTACAAGCTGCTAAAAACAGGAAGTGTTCAGGAAGTGTTATCACCGAACCTTCCCAGCTATAACTTCTCACAAAGTTTACCTGAGGTGTGAGTTAGGGTTCATTTAAAGGTCAACATTAAAGGTACAGTTAGGGTTAGAGTTAGTCATTTTAAAGGTACAACCAAAGGCCTTTTATTTCACCCTAACTTGTTTGAAGACCACAGTTGACCCTTTAACTATGACTGTGATATACATTACCGTATCTATCTATCTATATCTATTTATCTATCTATCGCTAATATATATATTATAATATATATATTATATATATATTATATATATATATAAAATAGAAAATATTTGGTAAGGCCACTCCTGGGTCTTGATACAGAGCAATAAATTTATTGTGTAAAAACACACTGCATCACATGTTTCGGACATGTTGATGCAGTGTGTTTTTACACAATAAATTTATTGCTTTATATCAGACCCAGGAGTGCCTTACCAAATATTTTCTTTATTCTATTTAATACGGAGGAGTGGTGTGCGACCATCACACAATATGGATATATATATATATATATATATATATATATACACACACATACACACACATATTGGATTTTAATTAAAGAGGTATTACTTGCTCAATAAAAAAGATTTTTATCTTGCAATTTACTGAATTTTCCTATCTCAACTAGATGACACAAAAAGTAGAAAATGGTTCAAATCCTACCATTGGTGTAAAAAGAAAAAAAAATGATTATATTCTGTGGTAGACTTGTGCAACAGTGACACCTGGTGGCTCACTCTTTTCTCACTATCCGGATCCAGGGCTGAATTTCCTTATATTGTCTAGTCTGTAGAGCGCAAATGTATGTATGATTCTATTTTATAAAATTGGGTACGCAGCGCTGTACATTATAAAATACAGAGTATACAAACAAGGGGATAAGTGCAAGCCATTATACAGATAGATAACAATTAAATTAAAATGCAAATGTCTTTTAAGCAGTAAAACAGATGTGCGACAGCGCAGTATAGTGCCTTGTGTGTAGCTGAATCTTACCATACGGGGCCCATAATTCACCCATGATGATTGATGATAGATTGATTTTGTTTATTCATTCCAGAGAATTTTACACAAAAAACTTATTGGGACTGTGACATTTTCCTTGGACTTAGGCTAGCCACACTGCGCGTTTTCGTGTGTTTGCGCACGCGTTTCACACTCGCGATTGCGCCCGCGATTTTCGCTAAAATGGAAATCGCGGGAACGCGAAAATTCACGCGATTTCCGATGCGCATGCGATTGCGCGTCCGTTCGCGTTTTGGTAACGCATGCGTTCACCATTTTTGGTGCGTTAACGCAGCGTTTCCATAACGCAAAATGGCAAAAACGAATGCGCAAAACACGAATGCACAAGAAAAGCGCACACAATCGCGTGCGATAACGCTCGCGATTTTGTGCGCGATTCCTGTGCGTTGCAGTGTGGCCTCAGCCTCAACAAATCTTTGTAAGTTCCCGATTGGCTTTAACTTCATGTTGAAAGTTTAAACGCTTGGACCCCCGACATCATTCATTCAGATTACAACGTGCCGTAAAGCGCATATGCGTTATCAATCGAGGCCAGTCATCGAGGAAACATTGCACACAAACGTTGCAATAAGCGGAATTGAGTGAGCAGCAGAACCCTCCCCTGATGGGCAGCACGGTGGCTCGTGGTTAGCAGTGGTGCCTTGAAGTCCTGAGGTCGATTCCACCCTTGGAAACATCTGCAAGGAGTTTGTATGTTCTCCCTGTGCTTGCGTGGGTTTCCTCGGGCACTCCGGTTTCCCCACAATCATAAAGACTACTGATAGGTGTATGTGTCAAATAAATGTGCTTAGATGTAAGCTCTTCGGGGTAGGGCCTGATGTGAATGTATTATGTAATTGTAAAGCGCTACAGAAGATGTTGGCGCTATATAAATCCACAATAAAAATAATTTCTGCGGTGTTTGTTACGCATAAAAATCCCCAGTTGTTCGCTATGGCAGCACAATTCAATGCAGCGGTGGAAAGAGGACACTCCGGACCCTATTTATAAAGGCGCGGTATCATTTTTAGCGCTACCCCCACTTGCACGTTTTGCGATCCCCACGACATTTTGGGGGATTCATATAAGAAATTTCGGGTTAACGTGGGTTTTAGATGGATTTTAGACACAGCACCTTTCCAAATGTTTTGGAAATAGCGCCGTGCTACAGATGTAAAACCCCTACTGTTAAGTTTTGCGCTACAGACACTACGGCACTGGGTGGAGGCGTTAAATCCACGCTCTTACCTTAGCCCGATCCCGCGATGCAATAACTGACGTATCTCGCTTACGTCAGTTATTGTATCGCTGGATCGGGCAAAGGTAAGTAACGCGGCGCCCGGAATTGGATCTCCCCCTTATTTATAAAATCAATGGCGGGAAGTAGGCCCAGCTATGCGACCTATTGCGATTTTATAACGGACACGATAGCCATTTTGGGTCCGTTTTTCTCAACCACACATATAAATAATGTCTGCTAAGCGGATAGGTAACCGGACACAATGAACCGACATGCGGTTTTCATTTACCCACAATCCTCTGCTAAACACACAAGCGCGCAGAATAACGGCACAAGCAGGGGTAAAGGCGTACAGAGGTCGTTTTTACGTGCCTCAGCCATTAACAACACCGACTTTTACGATCGTAGTAGTAAAATCCCGTTCGCCAATACAATAGCGTACATAGTGTGAATGAGCCCCCAGCGTGTTCTTTTCATTTCAATGGAAAATACAATATTGGACCTGGATTTGTTGGGATCATAGTAATACTACTACTCCCAGCATTTCTCTACAAGCACTGTGTAGATAGGGAATTCTGGGAGTTGTAGTTTGAAAACACTTGAAGATCTACTGGTTTGTCTAACCCTAGAGATACCGAGTGATGATTTCCCCCACCATGGAACCTCCTCCTACTACATATTAAACCGCCGCGCCGTACTCTTATTGGCTGTAGCCTGGTAACGCAAAGCCTTCGTCTCCTGCTGGCCACTCGATGGAGAGTTTACAGGCTGACTTATTCCATTCAAATATTTTAGGTTCCGCCCCCGTTGTTTTTGCTTCCGTTACCCATAGAAAACCTGGAGTCAATCCCACCGACCAATCATCGCCGCGCTTTGAATTTTGTGGGCGGGTGAGGGGCGTGTCTGCGTGTCGGTTGTAAGATGGGTAGAGCGGAGTTTGAATCCGTCTGTGGGGAAGGAAAATGCAGTCGGCGCTGGATTATTAAGGGCGGATTTTCTGGTTCCTAGGCTCGAACGGCGGGTGAGTTTTTTCTAATCACAGCCACGTCCGTTGTATTTATGTGTGGACTACATTTCCCAGCACCCCAATCTACTGCACGGGGTATTCTGGGAATTGCAGTCCTCAAACAAAAGGAGTTCAAATTTGCGGCCGCACCTCCTGGGCCCCATTCACTTCTCCCTGTTTATTAACTATCTGCACAGTGACGGGTCGTGGGAGTTGTAGTTTAATCCACCTCCTGTGCCCCATTCACTTCTCCCTGTAACGTACTGCAATGACAGGGCATAATGGGAGTTGTAGTTAATCTACCTCTTAGGCCCCATTCACTTCTCCTGCTTATTAACTTTCTGCAGTGACAGGGGGTCATGGGAATTGTAGTTAATCCACCTCCTGGGCCCCACATTCACGTCTCCCTGGTTATTTTTAATGACGGGCATCATGGGGTTGTAGTTAATTCCCCTCCTGGGCCCCATTCACTTCTCCTTGGTTATCAACTTATTGTAATGACAGGGCATCGTGGGAGTTGTAGTTTATCCACCTCCTGTGCCCTATTCACTTCTCCCTGGTTAGTATCTGCTGTGGCAGGTAATCATGGGAGTTGTAGTTAATCACCATCCTGATCTGATAGAGACATTGGTCCCATTACATGGAATCCACATTGGTTTATTTTATACATTTCACTATTGATCTTGAACATTGTGGTGAATCTGATTGTTGTCTGTGGTCAGAGAGAGATTGTATCATGCTGTATAGCTCAGAAACCAATGGTTAAAACAATCTATATCCCCTATATGTCTTTCTAAGCAAAATAAACCTGTGGCAAAAAAGAGAAAATTTTATTCTTTACCCCTAACCCCCTACTACTGGGACAGACCCGTTCAGTGTGATGGATCCAGGGAAATGTGAGGAACTGTTAAGATTTATAGACTAGGCCCTAATGTCAATTATAATTAGTTCATCTTCTAAAGGTCAAGTCCAACCTCTTTTAAAAAAACTTATATAGGTTTAGGACCTCAAAGAAGACAACGTTGAGGTCGCACTCCAAAGAACAATTTATTAATTAGTGACTACACATCAGATCACAACGTTTCGGGGGTATAAACGTGCCCCTTCCACGTTTATATCCCTCAAAACATTGTGATCTGATGTGTAGTCACTAAATAATAAATTATCTTTGGAGTGTGACCCTTGATGTTGTCTTCTTCTGATATCGTATCCACCAAGGGTTGGGTATTGTGAGGAGTAAGCACCCCACTTAGTACGAGGACTGTATTTTTGAGGTTTAGGACCTCCCCCATATGTTTTTTCGTTATACTTACCGTTACCATAGATGTGTGTAGTTACTTTTAGACTGTGATCCTCCCCCCACTGGCTATCGTTCTATTTAATTATTGGGCTAGTAACAGTCTAGTTTTATTTTTAACTTGGTTTCGAGAGTAGTAGCCTCCAGGATTGTCTTTCACTGGCGGACGTACACGGAAGCTGCCTTCTCTGCAGAATAGGAGAGGAGACTGCTGGGGTGAGGGAATGTGGTCAGTTAGTAACTTAAATACTGTTTAGTAAAGGTAGTATAATAAAAGATCATATCAGGTTCTATGTTTGAGAGGGTGGCCATGCACTAACTTGTGTGACTGAAGGAACCAATCTACCGTAATTTTCATTTTTGCTGCTTTTTAAAATAAAATTATTTTCCAATAATATGTTCATTGTCATATAATGCTGTACCTATAACAATTCCATTTACAAACACACAGTCTATTGATATTGAAGCTGTGATAGATCACTTCTGTGGCTCTGTGGAACACACCAGCCAGTATGTTTGCACTTCCCCAAAAGTTAAAGGGTATTTCCACTGGTAAAATGCATTTTTTGTAGCCATTTTTATTTAAGAACAGGAGGTAAAGGAGATTAGGTAAGTTCTCTAACTTTGTTCCCGGCTCCTGCACGTTTATTAAGTACGGGAGTTAAGACCAGCTCCTTTACCGCCTGTTTCTTCAATAAACACAAAAAAAATGTATTTTACCAATGGTGATACCCTTTAAAAACTTGTTCTGTTGTATTCAATTAGATCAACTGGACTTGAAGTTTAGTTCTTGAAGACGTTTCGCTAGGCATCCGACTTTAAAAACTTGTTTTTTGTTTTCCTTTAATTTTGCAAGAAATTTAGGAAGTTGTGAACACAGCTTTGTTACAGTGAAGTTGGAATTATAACGCTACTTGCACCCAGATAAAAACAAAACCAGACCGTCCATTTTTTTCCTATTGCGTTTTTGTGTAGTGGCCCATTTTCCTTTATATAAAAACATTTATAAACACATATCTAAATCACATTTTTAAAAACTTTTTGATTGCGGTATCAGGAAAACGTCGGATGAGCTGGGTGGCGGATGCTTGGAAGGATGGCCTTCCGTCCAAAACTCTCAGAAGATTCGGAACTTAAACCCAGTTGGACATTGAAGAAAGAAAGGCAACAAAACAATTCCAATTGGAGTCTTAGAAGCAGCATTTCAGAAGCAGAAACAAAAGGTGAACATGACTTTGTATCTGTGTGGATGCTTGTGACGGTTCTCATTCATCCAGGTCATTGTATATCTGTGTAATATTCATTCATCCAGGTCATGGTATATCTGTAATATCATTCATCCGGTCAGGTATATCTGTAATATTCATTCATCCATGGTCATGTGTATATCTGTAATATTCTTCATCCAGGTCATGGTATTCTGTATGGCTATTCATTCATCCAGGTCATGGTATATCTGTAATGTTCCTCACCCCCATATCCTCTAGTCTGTAAGCTCTTTGGGCAGGGTCCTCTCTCCTGTTGTATCATGGTATAGCTCTTTGGGCAGGGTCCTCTCTCCTGTTGTATCATGGTATAGCTCTTTGGGCAGGGTCCTCTCTCCTATTGTATCATGGTATTGCTGTAAGAATCTCCTCACTCTGTTTACTTATATTATATATTACCTGTGTATATAATATGTATGACTTTGTATAACATGTATTACCCTGTATGTAATGTAGGACTATGTAATGTAAAGCACCACGGAAGATGTTGGCGCTATATAAATCAATAATAATAATAATAATAATGTATTGGTCTCAGGCAGAGTAGAGAGGGAGGGGCTAGATTATTCAATGAGCATGTATTAGTTCCAGGCAAAATAGAGAGGGAGGGGCTAGGTAATTCAATGGGCATGTATTGGTTCCAGGCAGAGTAGAGAGGGAGGGGCTAGATTATTCAATGAGCATGTATTAGTTCCAGGCAGAGTAGAGAGGGAGGGGCTAGATAATTCACTGAGCATGTATTGGTTCCAGGCAGAGTACTGTAGAGAGGGAGGGGCCAGATAATTCACTGAGCATGTATTGGTTCAAGACAGAGTAGAGAGGGAGGGGTTTAGATAATTCAATGAGCATGTATTGGTTCCAGGCAGAGTAGAGAGGGAGGGGATAGATAATTCACTGAGCATGTATTGGTTCCAGGCAGAGTACTGTAGAGAGGGAGGGGCCAGATAATTCACTGAGCATGTATTGGTTCAAGACAGAGTAGAGAGGGAGGGGTTTAGATAATTCAATGAGCATGTATTGGTTCCAGGCAGAGTAGAGAGGGAGGGGTTTAGATAATTCAATGAGCATGTATTGGTTCCAGGCAACGTAGAGAGGGAGGGGCTAGATAATTCAATGAGCATGTATTGGTTCCAGGCAGAGAGAAGAGGGAGGGGCTAGAGAATTCACTGGGCGTGTGTTGGTTTCAGGCAGAGTGAAGAGGGAGGGGCTAGAGTATTCACTGGGCATGTGTTGGTTTCAGGCAGAGAGAAGAGGGAAGGGCTAGAAAATTCACTGGGCATGGGTTGGTTTCAGGCAGGGAGAAGAGGGAAGGGCTAGAGAATTCACTGAGCATGTGTTGGTTTCAGGCAGGGAGAAGAGGGAGGGGCTAGTTAATACACTGGGCATGTATTGGTTTCAGGCAGAGAAGAGAGGGAGGGGCTAGATAATTCAATAAGCCTGTGTTAGTTTCAGGCAAAGTGAAGAGGGAGGTGCTAGAGAATTCACTGAGTATGTGTTGGTTTCAGGCAGAGTGAAGAGGGAGGGGATTGATTCACTGAGCATGCCTTTGTTTAAAGACACTATATCTAAGCCTTCTGATGTAAACAGATGGTTTCTTCAAAATGACAGAGCTGTTAATTGGCAATTATTGAATTTATGCAGTAGCTCTATGTGGTTAAAATTTTACATTTATTCAGTCAGTCCATTTAATTATTTCATTTTTATTAAATCCTTTAAATCCGGTAAGAATATTTCTGTCAATCATACCAGTGTCTGACAGGTTATTGAGACTTCTTCATTTATTCCCATATGATTGTATTAAGAAGTATGTGCATTGATTTCTCTGCGTTTATCTGCGGAGAGGTTGGAGTCGGGGGGGCGACCTCAGAAAGGTATGTATGTATTTTATCTATTATATAGCGCTGCATATCTCGCAGAACTTTACAATTATTAACCCATTTACATAAGGCCCTGCTCCAAAGAGCTTACAATCTAGTCTTTTATGACGTGCAAAAAAAATAGGCATTAGTTGTCCGTTAAGTCATATTTAGTAATTTAGGCTCATTTACCTGGAAAGTTTTAAAAATTAGTACCCCTACCTGTTTTCCAGCGCTTAGTAGGTAAAGTGCTCATGCTGATTGCGGACATTCACCGACTGCAAATGTTATTTGAGCTCTCATCTGACAACAAGAGGTTAGGAAATTCAATCCTGTCTCCCCAACATTTATGCTTTTATACCCTCTATTCCCCTTTAACTAGTTACACTTGTAGAAACAATTCAGGGTTATTCAATAAAAGTTCTTATCGTTTAAAATGGTGCTAATTTTGCCCCAACCAATCAGATCTTATTTAACATTTGAAAGCTAACATCTGATTGGTTGGGGCAAAATTAGCACCATTTTAAACGATAAGAACTTTTATTGAATAACCCTGAATATTGTGCAGAGCTGCAGGGGGAGGATAATGAAGTGAACCTGATTGCAGCACAGCCCTGTGCAATGTATTTCTCATCCCTGTACCAATTTAAAGGGGAATGTTGGAGGGAATGTACTTTACCGGTAAACGATCTTAAAGAAAAATCAGTTTAGTTGATGGCTATCTTCACTGTCATCACTAATGGACTGGTTTGTATGTAAGTTAAAATGTTGGTGGTAAAAATGTTGTAGGATACAGGGCCGACTGTGAGCTACAAGTGACACGTCTTAGCAAAAAGGTTATCACTGTCCTGTTAATAAATATGGGAAACATCCAGTTTGTTTGAAGCTACCTGATTCATTCTTCTTTTGAAGTAGCAAGCCTGCCATTGCATTGCACACAAACCTTGCCTTTAATGTCCTACACCTGCAGGGCACCATGGGAGGAGAAGGGCTCCTGGCTTGTAGTAATGACTTGCTGATTGCACAGGAGGTGCAGAATGTAACATCTTGCTGTCTGAGCTCTAGTAATCTGCTACTTACATGTACCCAACATCCCATTGTAAAGTCTCTACCTTCAGGGTGAGGCCACACTGCAACGCACAGGAATCGCGCACAAAATCGCGAGCGTTATCGCACGCGATTGTGTGCGCGATTCTTGCGCGTTTCGCATTCGCGTTCGCGTCTTGCACATGCGTTTTCGCCTTTTCACGTTATGGAAACGTGAAAAAATGTTGAACGCATGCGTTACCATAACGCGAACGGACGCGCAATCGCATGCGCATCGGAAATCGCGGGAATTTTTGCGTTCCCGCGATTTCCATTTTAGCGAAAATCGCTGGCGCAAACGCGAGCGCGAAACGCGGGCGCAAATGCGCGAAAAACGCGCTAGTGTTGCCTAGCCCTCAGGGCTAGGTCACACTATACGCGTTTGCGATTGTGGGTGTGATTTTGAATTAATGGAAATCGTGGGAACGCAAAAAGTTCCTGTGATTTCCAATGCATTACGTTTGCGATTCCGATTCCGTTTCGGAAGGACATGCGATCACCATTTCGAATCGCAATCACATGCACTGCACAAGCGTTGCCAAGCACAAAACACAAGCACATCTATTTGCGTTGCAGTGTGGCCTTGCCCCTTTAGGCCTAGCACATTTCGGACATGCTTACGATCGCGTATTGCGATCGAGAGTGAGAAACACATGGCTGTGCGTGACAATGTAGGTGACCGTGTTTTCGGAACACATGCAATGGCAATTTTGTGAATTGCATGCATTCAGCTTCTGTGCTATTATGCTAATCGCAGCACAAACGGATGGTAATGCACATGGTAATGCAGTGTGGCCTCAGCATTATAATCCTACAACCACCATAATACTGGGGAAGAATATTGGGAACATGCTATGATCCGGTATTTTTTACATTACTGGATTCTAGAAAACAGTCTATTGTGTATTCTGCAGCCAATAACGTGGCATTGTGGGAAGGACTGTAAACTTGCACATGTTCAAGATGTTTTGTGCCCATTTTTAAAGGGTGGAATGGGTCTTAAAGGAGCAGTATACTGGCAAATGGCATCTTTAAAAAAATTGTACCCAGATAGTATAGTAAATAGTTAAACCCACGCCAATGATGTAATATTGGGTTAGTCTATGTTTAACTCTTTGCAGGGCCTGCAACGTTTCCATTAACAGCCATATTTATTCGAAAGGGGGGAAATCTGACTCACCTAATGGAGCAGTGAACCAATTAAGCTGCATGTATTTAAATGGTCTGTCCAGCGATTTTTTAACATATCATTTTACTGTTTAACTGAAGAACGGGAAGTGAATGAGCTATGCCTTACCTCCTGTTCTTCAGTAAAATGTGCAGGAGAAGGGACAGAACTTACCGTAGATCGCTCCATCGCCACTGACGTTCTCTGACATATCCCCAATCCCTTGCATTGTGTGGGCGTGTGCACACAGTGCAGGGAAGCATGGGGGACTGGTCCAAAAGAAAAGTTTGTACACAAAGTGTAATCGCGGGTACCGACCCACGACGCACTATGTGCACGAATGGCCATTTCGCCCGATAATAGTCACGTTATGGGCACTTTATCGGTCAAAACTGACACTGGTTTGTAGATCCGTTAAAGTGCCCATACACGGGACAATTATCGCCCGAAATGGCCGTTCGTACATAGCCGATTGCACGTGTGTACGAACCTTGACTCCACCCCCACACAGTCCAGAACACGAGAACCTGGCATTCTGATTAGCTACTAGTCCGTTGGCTATCAGAACTTCAAAGACTGATTACAGGCATTCTGTAAGCCCAGGGAGGGGGACCCCGGACCTGGCATTTTAGATCCTCACCCTGGGTATTTTTATTGGAGAGGGGTGGATGACAATAGAGTATTTGCCCTTTAATACCCCCATAACATACTTCATGTTTACTTCTTGTATTGTGTTATTTTAAAAGCAATGGAAACCAATCAGAACACGATTGTTTTAATGAAATCCCTTGATTGTCTAGGAATCATACTGTACCACTTAGATCTACTCCTGTCCCCCGCCTGCCAAAGGTTCCTTTATTCCACCCAGTGAGTAATATTTTGTATTGCAGTTGAGAAAAGAATTTTCATTACACAATCCTGACAAATAAACACTTCTGATACATGCAAGAGGAAGCATGTCTGAACACCTTTTATCGCCTTAGGTTAAAAAGACATCACCCAATGCCACAGATACCACAGCACAAAATACATTTTGAAGAGTATTACATTAATTTAAGTTTATTTACTGGAGCAGCTTTTTCATAGACTGTATCTGACCAATCAGATTACAAGACAGGCAGGGGGTGATTCAGGTATTTCATTGGATGGAAGTTTTCAGTACAAGTATGGTGAGAAAAGTTTTGGTTTTGTACTAAATAGATCTATTGGGAAAAGAAATTATTTTGTCACCAAAATTCATTATCAGTCCATATCTACCATCTGTGTAACTTAAAGTGGGTAAGGGCCATAAAGTTGAAATAGAAGTGTGTGTTTGGGAACACGGATGATCTGCTAAGAAATACTAAGATGTTTTTTTTTTTTTCAAATCAGCATTAAATCTAAAACACAAATAAGCCTGAATGGATTCTATCATTCATAACTTTAAGATAACTGTAGCTTTCCACTGCAAAATCAGTAGCATTTTGGAGAAATTATATATTGAATGTTGCCGGTTTATGGAATTTCCTGAATTCTGTAGCCCTCCTCCCAGAGTGTGTCCTGGACACATGCTCAGTAACTTCTGCAGCACCTCCTTCCTGTCTGTCTCTTCCAGAACTGTAAAGTAACTACTGGCTGACTTTCCTGTGAACTCTGTGTAAGCAAGACTGATACAGCCATACACTATAAAGACATTAGATAGATTCAACATTAGATAAATGGGAACTGTAAGCAGACAGAAAGCCAATCATAACTCACTAGGAAGGAGGGGCTTTAGGAATTGCTGGAAACCTTAGGCTGGGTACACACCAGCAGAGTTTTTGTCCCGACCGAGCATCCGCTACTAGTGAGCGCTCAGCCGGGATAAATGACTGTCGGTTGCAGCAATAGTGGCCACGGCCAACAGTTCATGCGACCGATCGTGCAGTCCCATAAGGAACCGCACAATTGTCCGTGATTTACCAACAGGCTGTTTACCTGATACTAACGAACAGGCGACCAAGCTCGGTCGCGGCCAGCCGCCCCACACCATAAGATATTTATGGCCGACTGACCGCTACACGTCACTATTGGTTGGTATATCTTATGGAGTGTACCCAGCCTTACAGATGACTTACAAGGCTCCAATCAGTATTCAAGCTTACAAAGCGAAGCTATTATCAAGTTACAATGTACGCTTCTTGATGTCATCAAGCGAACAGACTCTTTAAACAGCTTGATACAAAGAGAAGCTACATAAATATACCAAGTGGGAATACACAGCTACTGTAATCACAGCACGGTTTTAAAGATATTGGAGGGCACTAAATGTCTTATATGAGGGGACAATGTCTGGATTTCTTTCAGCCACGGCCGACTCACTATACTTTAATACACGGGCCAACCACAACCAAGGGAAATTCTCGGCAGTTCCGAGAATTCCCGAGGCCAATCAGTGGCGTAAATAGGAATCACTGGGCTCCCCAGCAAAACTATGATGGGGCCCCTATCCGTGCTTCATCCACAGTGGTTTTCTGGGAGGAGGCTATATCTCTCATAATAAAATTAAGAAGATGGGGCCCCCTTGGCCCCCCCTGCTCCCTTCTAGTTACGCCACTGAGGCCAATGTTAAACCCCTTTATCTATAAAGTGTGTACCCAGCTTTAATCTCCTATCACAGTTGCCCTGTTTAATTAAAACTAAACCTTAGGTTGGTGATTTTTACCCAGCACGGCATGGATACTATGCATATAATAGCTACTCACTATTATATGGGTCCAGTGGTAGAACTTAGGCTGGGTACACATGGTAAGATATTCGTCCCTGGCCGACTGCTCAGCACTAGCTGTGGTGTAACACGGAATCACTGGGGCCCCCAGCAAAATTATAATGGGGCCCCTATCCATGCTTCATCCACAGTGGTTTTCTGGGAGGAGGTTAAACTGTATATATCAAAGTGAGAATAAGATGTGGCCCTCTTGGCTCCCGAGCCCCCCTGCTTCCCTGGTAGTTATTCCCCTGAGCACTAGTGATCAGTTGGCCAGGACAAATCATGACAAATTTTTATCTATCTGTATAATGGCTTGCACTTATCCCCTTGTTTGTATACTCTGTATTTTATAATGTACAGCGCTGTGTACCCAAGTGGCTCTTTATAAATAAAATTATACATACATACATACGTTTCCTGACAGTTTGCCAACCGACTGATATTTCCGTGCACTGGTTGGCCGGCTGTCCGTGGCCAATTTAGATTGCCTATTCATCCAGAACAGACCATTGAACCTGCTGGTAAAACACGACCAATCGTTTGGCCCCATAGAAGACCACATGATCAGTCGTGTTTTACCAGCAGGTTCAATCGTCCATTCTGGATAAACGGGCAATCTAAATTGGCCACAGACAGCCAAAAAACACTTTTGATTTTCCGCCCAGCCAACCAATGCATGGAAATATCAATCAGAAGTGCAACCAGAAGTGCAGTGTTGGACCGATCTGTTAACAGGACAAATAAGGCCACTGGTAAGTAATAATTCAAATGTATTCATGCATCATAACGGAAAACAGGACACAAACCACAAGTGTACTAAAAGGGGGGAAACCAGTGGTCTTACGTGTTTCACAGCGTGAACGCAGCTTCCTGTGAGACCAGGTCTGAGGATGAGGCATTTGCAGTGTGAAAAGCACAAGACCAATGTTTTCCCCCCTTTAGTACACTTGTGGTTTGTGTCCTGTTTTCTGTTATGATGCATGAATAAATCTTTAGTATTACTTACCTGTGGCCTTACTTGTCCTGTTAATGGAGCGGTCCAACTCTGCACTTCTGGTTCTGTGAATTATCGGGAGGGTGGCTGGTTCTCACGTAAAGGGAGAGACCTGCATGCCAGGACACTGGATTCAGGTACGACAGAAGCGTATGTGGGAGCGCTCTGCGCCGGAACTCGTATTCGAACTCCACTGAAATTTCAGTCGGTTGGCCCGTGTGTACCAAGCCTAAAACACATGGCTAAAGGTGGCCATACACCAGCACGATATTACTTACCTGACCGACCGCACGAGACGTTCTGCGATCCTGCCGGAACCACCTCTCCCGATCTTATATACGACCACATGCGATGCGCAAAATGAATGGGATTGCGATCGCATGTGGTCGTATATAAGATCGGGAGAGGTGGTTCCGGCAGATCGCAGGAACGTCTCGTGAGCGGTCGGTCAGGTAATAATATCGTGCTGTTATGGCCACCTTAATATACAGAGTAAAAAGTTATGTGCCTGATGAACACTCACACTGGACACCATTACAGAATTAGGGGTAAAAATGTCAATGGAATTTAATGATTCACACTGAAAGGCCAAACGTTAGTGACCAATAGTATTTCAGTGAAACAATGATGGTGTAGAAAATTTTACACGTAAAGCTAATACACCATGTAGAGTCCATAAAGTCATTAGTCACAGCTGGTCTGAATATTTGCCTTACATTGAGTATTTGTTTAAACTTCCCCTTTAACTGTTTTCTGCCTATTTAGGGGGTGAATCATAGCTGAAGGAATAAGAGCATTCAAGGTTTAGTGTTTCAAAAAAAACAAAAAATGGAAAGTTAACTTCTGCAAGATTAGACGGATTTCATGAACTTCTATTCCTCATGAGTGGGTGTGGTTTTGTGGTTCTATTCCTGTGCAGGGAAGAAAGAGATCCATTCATTACTGTATGAATAAAAATCCCCGCACTGCCTTATCCATCCAGACTCATTAACACCAACAAACAAGACAATCTGTATAGATTTTCTGCCGCCTTTAAGGGGAAGTTAATTATGTAAATGATAAAAAATGAGTTTGAATTAGTGTGATAATATTAAAGGGACACTAAACTCCCCATAATCCATAAATATTACTGCTTGCCATTCGTTTCTATTATTCACAGGGAGGTGAGAACGCTTATTAACCACCTCCCTGTGAATAATAGCACATGCGCCTAAGAGATAGGCGCAGTTCGGGACAGAGCGGCTGTCAGAGAAGGAGCAGCTTGCAGTGGAGAGGCGGTGGTAAGGTAAGTTCCAGCTCCCCCGGGTGTCCTATTATTCACAGGGAGGTGGTTAATAAGCGTTCTCACCTCCCTGTGAATAATAGAAACGAATGGCAAGCAGTAATATTATGGATTATGGGAGTTTAGTGTCCTTTAATATTATCACACTAATTCAAAATCATTTTTATCATACATAATTAACTTCCCTTAAAGGCGCGCAGAAAATCTATACAGATTGTTTGTGTTGTGGTGTTAATGAGTCGATGGATAAGGCAGTGCGGGGATTTTATTCATACAGTAATGAATGGATCTCTTTCTTCCCTGCACAGGAATAGAACCACAAAACCACACCCACTCATGAGGAATAGAAGTTCATGAAATCCGTCTAATCTTGCAGAAGTTAATTTCCTTTTTTGTTTTTTTTGAAACACTAAACCTTGAATGCTCTTATTCCTTCAGCTATGATTCACCCCCTAATAGGCAGAAAACATTAAAGGGGAAGTTTAAACAAATACTCAATGAAGGCAAATATTCAGACCAGCGTGGACTTGACTTTATGGACTCTACATGGTGTATTAGCTTTGCGTGTAAAATTTTCTACACCATCATGTTTCACTGAAATACTATTGGTCACTAACGTTTGGCCTTTCAGTGTGAATCATTAAATTCCATTGACAGTTTTACCCTAATTCTGTAATGGTGTCAGTGTGAGTGTCTTAGGCAATAACATTTTTACTCTGTATAATTAGGTGGCCTACACACGCACGATATTATACCTGACCGACCGCTCACGAGACGTTCCTGCGATCCTGCCGGAACCACCTCTCCCGATCTATATACGACCGACATGCGATCGCAAAATCCCATTCATTTTGCGATCGCATGTTGGTCGTATATAAGATCGGGAGAGGTGGTTCGGCAGGATCGGAGGAAAGTCTCGTGAGCGGTCGGTCAGGTAAGTATATCGGTGTGGTGTATGGCCACCTTTAGCCATTGTGTTAGGCTTGGTACACACGGGCCAAACCGACTGAAATTTCAGTGGAGTTCGAATACGAGTGTACGGCGCAGGAGCGCTCCCACATACGCTTCTGTCGTACCTGAATCCAGTGTCCTGGCATGCAGGTCTCCCCTTACGTGAGAACAGCCACCACCCTCCCGATAATTCACAGAACCAGAAGTGCAGAGTTGGACCGCTCCATTAAAAGGACAATAAGGCACAGGTGAAGTAATATAAAGATTTATTCATGCATCATAACAGAAAACAGGACACAAACACAAGTGTACTAAAGGGGGGAAAACATTGGTCTTGTGCTTTTCACACTGCAAATGCCTCATCCTCAGACTGGTCTCACAGGAAGCTGCGTTCACGCTGTGAAACACGTAAGACCACTGGTTTCCCCCTTTTAGTACACTTGTGGTTTGTGTCCTGTTTTCCGTTATGATGTGAATACATTTGAATTATTACTTACCAGTGGCCTTATTTGTCCTGTTAACAGATCGGTCCAACGCTGCACTTCTGGTTGCACTTCTGATTGATATTTCCATGATTGGTTGTGGGCGGAAAATCAAAAGTGTTTTTTGGCTGTCTGTGGCCAATTTAGATTGCCCGTTTTCCAGAATGGACGATTGAAACTGCTGGTAAAACACGACTGATCATGTGGTCTTCTATGGGGGCCAAACGATTGGTCGTGTTTTACCAGCAGGTTCAATGGTCTGTTCTGGATGAATAGGCAATCTAAATTGGCACGGACAGCCGGCCAACCGTGCACGGAAATATCAGTCGGTTGGCAAACTGTCAGGAAACGTATGGATGTATGTATAATTTTATTTATAAAGAGCACATTGGGTACACAGCGCGTGACATTATAAAATACAGAGTATACAAACAAGGGATAAGTGCAAGCCATTATACAGATAGATAAAAATTTGTCATGATTTGTCCTGGCCAACTGATCACTAGTGCTCAGGGGAATAACTACCAGGGAAGCAGGGGGGCTCGGGAGCCAAGAGGGCCACATCTTATCTCACTTTGATATATACAGTTTAACCTCCTCCAGAAAACAACCATGTGGATGAGCATGGATAGGGGCCCCATTATAATTTTGGTGGGGGCCCCAGTGATTCCGTGTTACACCACATAGTGCTGAGCCGTCGGCCAGGGACGAATATCTTACCATGTGTACCCAGCCTAAGTTCTACCACTGGACCCATATAATAGTGAGTAGCTATTATATGCATGTATCCATGCCGTGCTGGGTAAAAATCACCAACCTAAGGTTTAGTTATTAAAAACAGGGCAACTGTGATAGGAGATTAAAGCTGGGTACACACTTTATAGATAAAGGGGTTTAACATTGGCCTCAGTGGCGTAAATAGAAGGGAGCAGGGGGGCCAAGGGGGCCCCATCTTCTTATTAATTTATTATGAGAGATATAGCCTCCTCCCAGAAAACCACTGTGGATGAAGCACGGATAGGGGCCCCATCATAGTTTTGCTGGGGAGCCCAGTGATTCCTATTTACGCCACTGATTGGCCTCGGGAATCTCGGAACTGCCGAGAATTTCCCTTGGTTGTGGTTGGCCCGTGTATTAAAGTATAGTGAGTCGGCCGTGGCTGAAAGAAATCCAGACATTGTCCCCTCATATAGACATTTAGTGCCCTCCAATATCTTTAAAACCGTGCTGTGACTACAGTAGCTGTGTATCCCACTTGGTAATTTATGTAGTAGTCCTTTGTATCAAGCTGTTTAAAGAGTCTGTTCGCTTGATGACATCAAGAAGCGTACATTGTAACTTGATAATAGCTTCGCTTTGTAAGCTTGAATACTGATTGGAGCCTTGTAAGTCATCTGTAAGGCTGGGTACACTCCATAAGATATACCAACCAATAGTGAAGTGTAGCGGTCAGTCGGCCATAAATATTATGGTGTGGGGGCGGCTGGCCGCGACCGAGCTTGGTCGCCTGTTCGAGTATCAGGTAAAACAGCCTGTGTGTAAATCACGGAACATTGTGGGTTCCTTATGGGACTGCACAGCGAGGTCGCATGAACTTGGCCGTGGCCACTATTGCTGCAAAAAGTCATTTATCCCGGCTGAGCGCTCACTAGTAGCGGATGTCGGTCGGGACAAAAACTCTGCTGGTGTGTACCAGCTAAGGTTTCCAGCAATTCCTAAAGCCCTCCTTCCTAGTGAGTTATGATTGGCTTTCGTCTGCTTACAGTTCCCATTTATCTAATGTTGAATCTATCTAATGTCTTATAGGTATGGCTGTATCAGTCTTGCTTACACAGAGTTCACAGGAAAGTCAGCCAGTGTATACTTACAGTTCTGGAAGAGACAGACAGGAAGGAGGTGCTGCAGAAGTTACGAGCATGTGTCCAGGCACCTCTGGGAGGAGGGCTACAGAATTCAGGAAATTCCATAAACCGGCAACATTCATATATAATTTCTCCAAATGCTACGATTTTGCAGTGGAAAGCTACAGTTTCTTAAGTATGAATGATAGAATCCATTCAGGCTTATTTGTGTTTTAGATTTAATGCTGATTTGAAAAAAAAAAAAACATCTTAGTATTTCTTAGCAGATCATCCGTGTTCCAAACACACACTTCTATTTCAACTTTATGGCCCTTACCCACTTAAGTTACAGATGAGATATGGACTGATAATGAATTTTGGTGACAAATAAATTTTTTCCAATAGATCTATTAGTACAAAACCAAACTTTTCTCACCATACTTGTACTGAAAACTTCCATCCAATGAAATACCTGAATCACCCCCTGCCTGTCTTGTAATCTGATTGGTCAGATACAGTCTATGAAAAAGCTGTCCAGTAAATAACTTAAATTAATGTAATACTCTTCAAAATGTATTTTGTGCTGTGGTATCTGTGGCATTGGGTGATGTCTTTTTAACCTAAGGCGATAAAAGGTGTTCAGACATGCTCCTCTGCATGTATCAGAAGTGTTTATTTGTCCGGATTGTGTAATGAAAATTCTTTTCTCAACTGCAATACAAAATTTACTCACTGGGTGGAATAAGGAACCTTTGGCAGGGCGGGGACAGGAGTAGATTCAGTGGTACAGTATGATTCCTAGACAATCAAGGGATTTCATTTTAAACAATCGTGTTCTGATTGGTTTCCATTGCTTTTAAAATAACACAATACAAGAAGTAAACATGAAGTATGTTATGGGGGTATTAAAGGGGAAATACTCTATATGTCATCCACCCCTCTCCAATAAAAATACCCAGGGTGAGGATCTAAAATGCCAGGTCCGGGGTCCCCCTCCTGGGCTTACAGAATGCCTGTATCAGTCTTGAAGTTCTGATAGCCAACGGACTAGTAGCTAATCAGAATGCCAGGTTCTCGTGTTTGGACTGTGTGGGGGTGGAGTCAAGGTTCGTACACACGTGCAATCGGCTATGTACGAACGGCCATTTCGGGCGATAATGTCCCGTGTATGGGACTTTAACGGATCTACAAACCAGTGTCAGTTTTGACCGATAAAGTGCCCATAACGGGACTATTATCGGGCGAAATGGCCATTCGTGCACATAGTGCGTCGTGGGTCGGTACCCGCGATTACACTTTGTGTACAAACTTTTCTTTTGGACCAGTCCCCCATGTTCCCTGCACTGTGTGCACACGCCACACAATGCAAGGGATTGGGGATATGTCAGAGAACGTCAGTGGCGATGGAGCGATCTAAGGTAAGTTCTGTCCCTTCTCCTGCACATTTTGAAGAAACAGGAGGATGTAAGGCATAGCTCATTCACTTCCCGTTCTTCAGTTAAACAGTAAAATGAATGTTAAAAAATCGCTGGACAGACCATAAATACATGCAGCTTAATTGGTTCACTGTCCATTAGGTGAGTCAGATTTCCCCCCTTTCGAATAAATATGGTGTTAATGGAAACGTTGCAGGCCCTGCAAAGAGTTAAACATAGACTAACCAATATTACATCATTGGCGTGGTTTAACATTTACTATACTATCTGGGTACAATTTTTTTAAAGATGCCATTTGCCAGTATACTGCTCCTTAAGACCCATTCCACCCTTTAAAAATGGGCACAAAACATCTTGAACATGTGAAGTTTACAGTCCTTCCCACAATGCCACGTTATTGGCTGCAGAATACACATAGACTGTTTTCTAGAATCCAGTAATGTAAAAAATACCGGATCATAGCATGTTCCCATATTCTCCAGTATTATGGTGGTGTGAGGATTATAATGCTGAGGCCACACTGCATTACCATGTGCATTACCATCGTTTGTGCTGCGATTAGCATAATAGCACAGAAGCTGAATGCATGCAATTCACAAAATTGCCATTGCATGTGTTCCGAAAACACGGTCACCTACATTGTCACGCACAGCCATTGTGTTCTCACTCTCGATCGAATACGCGATCGTAAGCATGTCCGAAATGTGCTAGGCCCAAAGGGGCAAGGCCACACTGCAACGCAAATAGATGTGCTTGGTTTTGTGCTTGGCAACGCTTGTGCAGTGCATGTGATGCGATTCGAAATGGTGAAGCATGTCCTTCCGAAACGGAATCGGAATCGCAAACGTAATGCATTGGAAATCACAGGAACCTTTTGCGTTCCCACGATTTCCATATTCAAAATCACACCCACATCGCAAACGCGTATAGTGTGACCTAGCCCTGAGGGCTAGGCAACACTAGCGCGTTTTTCGCGCATTTGCGCCCGCGTTTCGCGCTCGCGTTTGCGCAGCGATTTTCGCTAAAATGGAAATCGCGGGAACGCAAAAATTCCCGCGATTTCCGATGCGCATGCGATTGCGCGTCCGTTCGCGTTATGGTAACGCATGCGTTCACAATTTTTCAAGTTTCCATAACGTGAAAAGGCGAAAACGCATGTGCAAGACGCGAACGCGAATGCGAAAAGCGCAAGAATCGCGCACACAATCGCGTGCGATAACGCTCCGATTTTGTGGCGATTCCTGTGCGGTTGCAGTGTGGCCTCACCTGAAGGTAGAGAATTTACAATGGGAGTTGGGTACATGTAAGTAGCAGATTACTAGAGCCAGACAGCAAGATGTTACATTCTGCACCTCCTGTGCAATCAGCAAGTCATTACTACAAGCCAGGAGCCCTTTCTCTCCATGGTGCCCTGCAGGTGTAGGACATTAAAGGCAAGGTTGTGTGCAATGCAATGGCAGGCTTGCTACTTCAAAAGAAGAATGAATCAGGTAGCTTCAAACAAACTGGATGTTTCCCATATTATTAACAGGACAGTGATAACCTTTGCTAGAAGGTGTCACTTGTAGCTCACAGTCGGCCCTGTATCCTACAACATTTTTACCACCAACATTTTACTTACATACAAACCAGTCCATTAGTGATGACAGTGAAGATAGCCATCAAGTAAACTGATTTTTCTTTAAGATCGTTTACCGGTAAAGTACATTCCCTCCAACATTCCCCTTTAAATTGGTACAGGGATGAGAAATACATTGCACAGGGCTGTGCTGCAATCAGGTTCACTTCATTATGCTCCCCCTGCAGCTGCACAATATTCAGGGTTATTAATAAAAGTTCTTATCGTTTAAATGGTGCTAATTTTGCCCCAACCAATCAGATGTTAGCTTTCAAATGTTAAATAAGATCTGATTGGTTGGGGCAAAATTAGCACCATTTTAAACGATAAGAAATTTTATTGAATAACCTGAATTGTTTCTACAAGTGTAACTAGTTAAAGGGGAGATAGAGGGTATAAAAGCATAAATGTTGGGGAGACAGGATTGAATTTCCTAACCTCTGTTGTCAGATGAGAGCTCAAATAACATTTGCAGTCGTTGAATGTCCGCAATCAGCAAGAGCACTTACACAGCGCTGGAAAACAGGTAGGGGTACTAATTTTTAAAACTTCCAGGTAAATGAGCCTAAATTACTAAATATGACTTAACGGACAACTAATGCCTATTTTTTTGCACATCATAAAAGACTAGATTGTAAGCTCTTTGGAGCAGGGCCTTATGTAAAGGGTAATAATTGTAAAGTTCTGCGAGATATGCAGCCTATATAATAGATAAAATACATACATACCTTTCTGAGGTCGCCCCCCCGACTCCAACCTCTCCGCAATAAACGCAGAGAAATAATGCACATACTTCTTAATACAATCAAATGGGAATAAATGAAGAAGTCTCAATAACCTGTCAGACACGTGGATGATTGACAGAAATATTCTTACCGGATTTAAGGACTTAATAAAATGAAATAATTAATAGACTGACTGAATAAAGAAAATTTTAACCACATAGAGCTACTGCATAAATTCATAATTGCCAATTAACAGCTCTGTCCTTTGAAGAAAACCATCGGTTTACATCAGAAGGCTTAGTATAGTGTCTTTAAACAAAGGCATGCTCAGTGAATCCATCCCCTCCTCTTCACTCTGCCTGAAACCAACACATACTCAGTGAATCTCTAGCACCTCCTCTTCACTTTGCCTGAAACTAACACAGGCTTATTGATTTCTAGCTCTCCCTCTCTTCTTCGCCTGAAACCAATACTGCCAGTGTATTAACTAACCCCTCCCTCTTCTCGCCTGAAACCAACACATGCTCAGTGAATTCTCTAGCCCTTCCCTCTTCTCCCTGCCTGAAACCAACCCATGCCCAGTGAATTTTCTAGCCCTTCCCTCTTCTCTTGCCTGTGAAACCAACACATGCCGTGAATCTTAGCCCCTCCCTCTTCACTCTGCCTGAAACCAACACACGCCCAGTGAATTCTCTAGCCCCTCCTCTTCTCTCTGCTGCGAACCAACTAGATGCTCATTGAATTATCAGCCCCTCCCTCTCTACGTTGCCGTGAGAACCAATACATGCTCATTGAATTATCTAAACCCCTCCCTCTCTACTCTGCCTGGAACCATACATGCTCATTGAATTATCTAAACCCCTCCCTCTCACTCTGTTGAACCAATACATGCTCAGTGAATTATTGGCCCCTCCCTCTCTACAGTAATCTGCCTGGAACCAACATGCTCAGGAATTATCATCCTCCCTCTCACTCTGCCTGGAACCAATACTGCTCATGAATTATCTAAACCCTCCCTTTACTGTCTTGAACCATACATGCTCAGTGAAATCTGGCCCCCCTCTCTACAGTACTCTGCCTGGAACCAATACATGCTCAGTGAATTATCTATCCCCTCCCTCTCTACTCTGCCTGGAACTAATACATGCTCATTGATAATCTAGCCCCCCCTCTTACTCTGCCTGGAACCATACATGCCATTGAATACCTAGCCCCTCCTCTATTTTGCCTGGAACTAATACAGCTCATTGAATAATCTAGCCCTCCCTCTCTACTCTGCCTGAGACCAATACATTATTATTATTATTATTATTGATTTATATAGCGCCAACATCTTCCGTGGTGCTTTACAATTACATAGTCCTACATTACATACAGGGTATACCGTTATACAAAGTCATACATATTATATACACAGGGTAATATAATATAAGTAACAGAGTGAGAGATTCTTACAGCAATACCATGATACTAATAGGAGAGAGGACCCTGCCCAAAGGCCCGATACAAGATTTACAACCGGAGAGAGAACCCTGCCAAAGAGCTCACCATGAACAACAGGAGAGAGGACCCTCTACCCAGCTCAGAGTATATGGGGTTGTGAGAGATAAGTGGCAGATCGGGGCTTTCAAAGATGCAGTGGCCAATACAAAAGATAGGGCGCGCAATCGGGACAGAACAGCTGTTCTGTGCAGGAGTGGCTTGCGAGTGGAGCGGTGGTAAGGTAAGTTCCAGGTCCCCTTGAGCGTCCTATTATTCACAGGGAGGTGAGAATAAGCGTTCTCACCTCCCTGTGAATAATAGAATCGGATGGCAAATAGTAATATTTATGGATTTAGTGTTCCTTTAAACTATACTACCATTACTAACCTACCGCTGTAGTGGATTTCTATGGGAGGAACTGTAAAATTATAGCCTTATAATCTTACAGTTCCAGGGGGAGAATGAAACCAGAAGCCACAGGTGTAGGTTATAATAAATAATGCACCCCATACTGTAAATTAAAGGGATATTAGAAGTCACCTTGGAGTTCCGTGCCCTGTATATAAGGTACTCGGCCTGCGGCCTTGTGCTTTTATATGGTCACGGAACTCCTCGGCGACTTCTAATATCCTTATAATTTACAGTTGGGGGTGCATTGTCCACTATATTAAACACCCTTAGCTACTGAAGCATAACGTAAGATGCCTAAGCCAAGTTTTTATTTTATTGTTTAAAGGGCATGTCCACCCCCAAAACTATAATCCCCCCATTTATATTCATGCTCCCATGTCCCCAGCCCCACCCGCATGTTTAGTTTTTTTAAAAAGCCCCCCAAATCTTACTTACCTCCCCTCGATCCTCGCCGCACTGCCGGCCCTCTGCTTGCGAGAAGGCAAGCAGAGGGGCGGGACTGGCAGTCGCTTCTGTGATTGGCTGAGCGGCAGCCAACCGGACGCGGCTGCCGTCATTCAGTGCAGCGGAGGAAAGCGGAGAGGTAAGTAAGTTTGGGAGCTTTTTTAAAAAAAAAACATGCGGTTGGGGCTGGGGACATGGGAGCAGAATATTTAGGGGGTTTTTCGCTAGGGGGAGGGATAGTAGAACGGGAGGGAGAGGGAGGAAGAGGAGGGGGGAGAAGGGCTGCAGCACGCATGGCAGGAATCTCCGGGAGGCCAGGTAGCAGGCATGTCCTATATGGACCTGCTAGCCTCCTGGTGGGCAGTATTTGGAACTTTGGGGGGGGGCTACAGGAGAACCAGATGGAGTTGGGATGTGAGGTAGGATTAAACTACACTACATGGTGGGGCCAGTAGTTGGGGGGATTATAGTTTTGGGGGTGGACATGCCCTTTAAACAATAAAATAAAAACTTGGCTTAGGCATCTTACGTTATGCTTCAGTAGCTAAGGGTGTTTAATATAGTGGACAATGCACCCCCAACTGTAAATTATAAGGATATTAGAAGTCGCCGAGGAGTTCCGTGACCATATAAAAGCACAAGGCCGCAGGCCGAGTACCTTATATCAGGGCACGGACTCCAAGGTGACTTCTAATATCCCTTTAATTTACAGTATGGGTGCATTTTTATTAACCTACACCTGTGGCTTCTGGTTTCATTCTCCCCCTGGAACTGTAAGATTAAAGCAATTTTACAGTTCCTCCCCCATAGAAATCCATACAGCGGTAGGTTAGTAAGGGTATATAGTTTAAAGGAACACTAAATCCATAAATATTACTATTTGCCATCCGATTCTATTTCACAGGGAGGTGAGAACGCTATTCTCACCCCCTGTGAATAATAGGACGCTCAGGGGACCTGAACTTACCTTACCACCGCTCCACTCGCAAGCCACTCCTCACAGAACAGCTGTTCTGTCCCGATTGCGCGCCCTATCTTTTGTATTGGAGCACATGCGCCTAAGATAGGGTGCGGTCGGGACAGAGCGGCTGTCAGAGAAGGAGCAGCTTGCAGTGGAGAGGCGGTAAGGTAAGTTCCAGCTACCCTGGGTGTCCTATTATCACAGGGAGGTGGTTAATAAGCGTTCTCACCTCCCTGTGAATAATAGAAACGAATGCAAGCAGTAATATTTTGGATTATGGGGAGTTTAGGCCCTTTAATATTATCACACTAATTCAAACTCATTTTTATCATTTACATAATTAACTTCCCTTAAAGGCGGCAGAAAATCTATACAGATTGTCTTGTTTGTTGGTGTTATGAGTCTGGATGGATAAGGCAGTGCGGGGATTTTTATCATACAGTAATGAATGGATCTCTTTCTTCCCTGCACAGGAATAGAACCACAAAACCACACCCACTCATGAGGAATAGAAGTTCTGAAATCCGTCTAATCTTGCAGAAGTTAACTTTCCTTTTTTGTTTTTTTTGAAACACTAAACCTTGAATGCTCTTATTCCTCAGCTATGATTCACCCCCTAAATAGGCAGAAAACAATTAAAGGGGAAGTTTTAAAAAATACTCAATGTAAGGCAAATATTCAGACCAGCTGTGACTAATGACTTTATGGACTCTACATGTGTATTAGCTTTGCGTGTAAAATTTTCTACACCATCATTGTTTCACTGAAAACTATTGGTCACTAACGTTTGGCCTTTCAGTGTGAATCATTAATTCCATTGACAGTTTTACCCCTAATTCTGTAATGTGTCCAGTGTGAGTGTCTTAGGCAATAACATTTTTACTCTGTATATTAAGGTGGCCATACACCAGCACGATATTACTTACCTGACCGACCGCTCACGAGACGTTCCTGCGATCCTGCCGGAACCACCTCTCCCGATCTTATATACGACCGACATGCGATCGCAAAATCCCATTCATTTTGCGATCGCATGTGGTCGTATATAAGATCGGGAGAGGTGGTTCCGGCAGATCGCAGGAACGTCTCGTGGCGGGTCGGTCAGGTAAGTAATATCGTGCTGGTGTATGGCCACCTTTAGCCATGTGTTTTGGCTTGGTACACACGGGCCAAACCGACTGAATTTCAGTGGAGTTTCGAATACGAGTTCCGGCGCAGGAGCGCTCCCACATACGCTTCTGTCGTACCTGAATCCAGTGTCCTGGCATGCAGTCCCTCCCTTTACGTGAGAACCAGCCACCCTCCCGATAATTCACAGAACCAGAAGTGCAGAGTTGGACCGCTCCATTAACAGGACAAATAAGCCACAGGTAAGTAATACTAAAGATTTATTCATGCATCATAACAAAAACAGGACACACCACAAGTGTACTAAAGGGGGAAAAACATTGGTCTTGTGCTTTTCACACTGCAAATGCCTCATCCTCAGACCTGGTCTCACAGGAAGCTGCGTTCACGCTGTGAAACACGTAAGACCACTGGTTTCCCCCCTTTTAGTACACTTGTGGTTTGTGTCCTGTTTTCCGTTATGATGCATGAATACATTTGAATTATTACTTACCAGTGGCCTTATTTGTCCTGTTAACAGATCGGTCCAACGCTGCACTTCGTTGCACTTCTGATTGATTTCCATGCATTGGTTGGCTGGCGGAAAATCAAAAGTGTTTTTTGGCTGTCTGTGGCCAATTTAGATTGCCCGTTTATCCAGAATGGACGATTGAACCTGCTGGAAACACGACGATCATGTGGTCTTCTATGGGGGCCAAACGATTGGTCGTGTTTTACCAGCAGGTTCAATGGTCTGTTCTGGATGAATAGGCAATCTAAATTGGCCACGGACAGCCGGCCAACCAGTGCACGGAAATATCAGTCGGTTGGCAACTGTCAGGAAACGTATGTATGTATGTATAATTTTATTTATAAAGAGCCACTTGGGTACACAGCGCTGTACATTATAAATACAGAGTATACAAACAAGGGGATAAGTCAAGCCATTATACAGATAGATAAAAAATTTGTCATGATTTGTCCTGGCCAACTGATCACTAGTGCTCAGGGGAATAACTACCAGGGAAGCAGGGGGGCTCGGGAGCCAAGAGGGCCACATCTTATCTCACTTTGATATATACAGTTTAACCTCCTCCCAGAAAACCACTGTGGATGAACATGGATAGGGGCCCCTTATAATTTTGCTGGGGGCCCCGTATTCCGTGTTTACACCACAGCTAGTGCTGAGCAGTCGGCCAGGGACGAATATCTTACCATGTGTACCCAGCCTAAGTTCTACCACTGGACCCATATATAGTGAGTAGCTATTTATGCATAGTATCCATGCCGTCTGGGTAAAAAATCACCAACCTAAGGTTTAGTTTTAATAAACAGGGCAACTGTGATAGGAATTAAAGCTGGGTACACACTTTATAGAATAAAGGGTTTAACATTGGCCTCAGTGGCGTAACTAGAAGGGAGCAGGGGGGGCCAAGGGGGCCCCATCTTCTTAATTTTATTATGAGAGATATAGCCTCCTCCCAGAAAACCACTGTGGATGAAGCACGGATGGGGCCCCATCATAGTTTTGCTGGGGAGCCCAGTGATTCCTATTTACGCCCTGATGTGGCCTCGGGAATTCTCGGAACGGCGAGAATTTCCCTTGGTTGTGTTGGCCCGTGTATTAAATTATAGTGAGTCGGCCGTGGCTGAAAGAAATCCAGACATTGTCCCCTCATATAGACATTTAGTGCCCTCCAATATCTTTAAAACCGTGCTTGACTACAGTAGCTGTGTATTCCCACTTGGTATATTTATGTAGCTTCTCTTTGTATCAAGCTGTTTAAAAGATCTGTTCGCTTATGACATCAAGAAGCGTACATTGTAACTTGATAATAGCTTCGCTTGTAAGCTTGAATACTGATTGGAGCCTTGTAATCATCTGTAAGGCTGGGTACACTCCATAAGATATACCACCATAGTGACGTGTAGCGGTCAGTCGGCCATAATATCTTATGGTGTGGGGCGGCTGGCCGCGACCGAGCTTGGTCGCCGTGCGTTAGTATCAGGTAAACAGCCTGTTGGTAAATCACGGACAATTGGCGGTTCCTTATGGGACTGGCACGATCGGTCGCATGAACTGTTGGCCGTGGCCACTATTGCTGCAACCGACAGTCATTTATCCCGGCTGAGCGCTCACTAGTAGCGGATGCTCGGTCGGGACAAAAACTCTGCTGGTGTGTACCCAGCCTAAGGTTTCCAGCAATTCCTAAAGCCCCTTCCTAGTGAGTTATGATTGGCTTCTGTCTGCTTACAGTTCCCATTTATAATGTTGAATCTATCTAATGTCTTTATAGTGTATGGCTGTATCAGTCTTGCTTACACAGAGTTCACAGGAAAGTCAGCCAGTAGTTACTTTACAGTTCTGGAAGAGACAGACAGAAGGGGTGCTGCAGAAGTTACTGAGCATGTGTCCAGGACACACTCTGGGAGGAGGGCTACAGAATTCAGGAAATTCCATAACCGGCAACATTCAATATATAATTTCTCCAAAATGCTACTGATTTTGCAGTGGAAAGCTCTCGTTATCTTAAAGTTATGAATGATAGAATCCATTCAGGCTTATTTGTGTTTTAGATTTAATGCTGATTTGAAAAAAAAAAAAACATCTTAGTATTTCTTAGCAGATCACCGTGTTCCCACACACACTTCTATTTCAACTTTATGGCCCTTACCCACTTTAAGTTACACAGATGGTAGATATGACTGATAATGATTTTGGTGACAAAATATTTTCTTTTCCCAAAGATCTTTAGTACAAAACAAAACTTTTTCTCACCATACTTGTACTGAAAACTCCATCCAATGAAATACCTGAATCACCCCCTGCCTGTCTGTAATCTGATTGGTCAGATACAGTCTATGAAAAAGCTGCTCCAGTAAATAAACTTAAATTAATGTAATACTCTTCAAAATGTATTTTGTGCTGTGGTATCTGTGGCATTGGGTGATGTCTTTTTAACCTAAGGCGATAAAAGGTGTTCAGACATGCTTCCTCTTGCATGTATCAGAAGTGTTTATTTGTCAGGATTGTGTAATGAAAATTCTTTTCTCAACTGCAATACACAAATATTACTCACTGGGTGGAATAAGGAACCTTTGGCAGGCGGGACAGGAGTAGATCTAAGTGGTACAGTATGATTCCTAGCAATCAAGGGTTTTCATTAAAACAATCGTGTTCTATTGTTTCCATTGCTTTTAAAATAACACAATACAAGAAGTAAACATGAAGTATGTTATGGGGGTATTAAAGGGCAAATACTCTATTGTCATCCACCCCTCTCCAATAAAAATACCCAGGTGAGGATCTAAAATGCCAGGTCCGGGGTCCCCCCCCTGGGCTACAGAATGCCTGTAATCATTCTTGAAGTTCTGATAGCCAACGGACTAGTAGCTAATCAGAATGCCAGGTTCTCGTGTTCTGGACTGTGTGGGGGTGGAGTCAAGGTTCGTACACACGTGCAATCGCTATTGTACGAACGGCCATTCGGCGGATAATTGTCCCGTGTATGGGCACTTAACGGATCTACAAACCAGTGTCAGTTTTTGACCGATAAAGTGCCCATAACGTGACTATTATCGGGCGAAATGGCCATTCGTGCACATAGTGCGTCGTGGGTCGGTACCCGCGATTACACTTTGTGTACAAACTTTTCTTTGGACCAGTCCCCCATGCTTCCCTGCACTGTGTCACACGCCCACCACAATGCAAGGGATTGGGGATTGTCAGAGAACGTCAGTGGCGATGGAGCGATACGGTAAGTTCTGTCCCTTCTCCTGCACATTTTACTGAAGAACAGGAGGTAAGGCATAGCTCATTCACTTCCCGTTCTTCAGTTAAACAGTAAAATGATATGTTAAAAATCGCTGGACAGACCATTTAAATACATGCAGCTAATTGGTTCACTGCTCCATTAGGTGGACAGATTTCCCCTTTCGAATAAATATGGCTGTTATTGGGTTGCAGGCCCTGCAAAAGTTAAACATAGACTAACCCAATATTACATCATGGGCGTGGGTTTAACTTTATTTACTATCTGGGTACAATTTTTTTAAAGATGCTCTTTTTGTTATTAACCCAGTATACCCACCCACCCACTAATGCGCAACACAACAGGGCAAGTTACAGCCCCCACAAGCCACGACGCAGAAACACAAGGACGGCTGAACCAGAAGGAAAAAAAACGACAAGGCAGGCCCAAACCCCACAAAGAGGAAAATGCGGAGGCCCACGGCAAACCAGGGCAACCACCGGGGGGCGCAGCAAAAGCACAAAGCTGAAGGCATGCAACACAAAAGCCATGCAGGTGCCGAACACGGCACCACAGCACGCACAGCCAGGCCACCCGACGCAATACGCGATCGTAAGCAGGCCGAAGTGCAGGCCTAAAGGGCAAGGCCACACTGCAACGCAAATAGATGTGCTGTGTGTTGGGTGCTGGCAACGCTTGTGCAGTGCAGTGATTGCGACGAAATGGTGATCGCATGTCCTTCCGAAACGGAATCGGAATCGCAAACGTAATGCATTGGAAATCACAGGACTTTTTGCGTTCCCACGATTTCCATTAATCAAAATCACACACCCACAATCGCAAACGCGTATAGTGTGACCTAGCCCTGAGGGCTAGGCAACACTAGCGCGTTTTTCGCGCATTGCGCCCGCGTTTCGCGCTCGGCGTTGCGCCAGCGATTTTCGCTAAAATGGAAATCGCGGGAACGCAAAAATTCCCGCGATTTCCGATGCGCATGCGATTGCGCGTCCGTTTCGCGTTATGGTAACGCATGCGTTCAACATTTTTTCACGTTTCCATAACGTTGAAAGGCGAAAACGCATGTGCAAGCGCGAACGCGAATGCGAAACCGCAAGAATCGCGCACAAACAAATCGCGTGCGATAACGCTCGCGATTTTGTGCGCGATTCCTGTGCGTTGCAGTGTGGCCTCACCCTGAAGGTAGAGACTTTACAATGGGATGTTGGGTACATGTAAGTAGCATTACTAGAGCTCAGACAGCAAGATGTTACATTCTGCACCTCCTGTGCAATCAGCAAGTCATTACTACAAGCCAGGAGCCCTTCTCCTCCCATGGTGCCCTGCAGTGTAGGACATTAAAGGCAAGGTTTGTGTGCAATGCAATGGCAGGCTTGCTACTTCAAAAGAGAATGTCGGTACTTCAAACAAACTGGATGTTTCCCATATTATTAACAGGACAGTGATAACCTTTTTGAAGAGGTGTCACTTGTAGCTCACAGTCGGCCCTGTATCCTACAACATTTTTAACCACCATTTTCATTTAACTTACATACAAACCAGTCCATTTGATGACAGTGAAGATAGCCATCAAGTAAACTGATTTTTTTCTTAAGATCGTTTACCGGTAAAGTACATTCCCTCCAACATTCCCCTTTAATTGGTACAGGGATGAGAAATACATTGCACAGGGCTGTGCTGCAATCAGGTTCACTTCATTATGCCTCCCCCTGCAGCTCTGCACAATATTCAGGGTTATTCAATAAAAGTTCTTATCGTTTAAAATGGTGCTAATTTTGCCCCAACCAATCAGATTTTAGCTTTCAAATGTTAAATAAGATCTGATTGGTTGGGGCAAAAAGCACCATTTTAAACGATAAGAACTTTATTGAATCACCTGAATTGTTTCTACAGTGTAACTAGTTAAAGGGGAATAGAGGGTATAAAAGCATAATGTGGGGAGACAGGATTGAATTTCCTAACCTCTTGTTGTCAGATGAGATCGCAAATAACATTTGCAGTCGTTGAAGTGCCGCAATCAGCATGAGCACTTTACCTACTAAGCGCTGGAAAACAGGTAGGGGTCCTAATTTTTAAAACTTCCAGGTAATGAGCCTAATTACTAAATATGACTTAACGGACAACTAATGTCCTATTTTTTTGCACATCATAAAAGACTAGATTGTAAGCTCTTGGACAGGGCCTTATGTAAAGGGTTAATATTGTAAAGTTCTGCGAGATATGCAGCGCTATATATAGATAAAATACATACATACCTTTCTGAGGTCGCCCCCCCGACTCCAACCTCTCCGCAGATAAACGCAGAGAAATCAATGCACATACTTCTTAATACAATCAAATGGGAATAAATGAAGAAGTCTCAATAACCTGTCAGACACTGGTATGATTGACAGAAATATTCTTACCGGATTAAAGGACTTAATAAAAATGAAATAATTAAATGGACTGACTGATAAATGTAAAATTTTAACCACATAGAGCTACTGCATAAATTCAATAATTCCAATTAACAGCTCTGTCATTTTGAAGAAACCATCGGTTTACACAGAAGGCTATATAAGTGTCTTTAAACAAAGGCATGCTCAGTGAATCACTCCCCCTCCCTCTTCACTCTGCCTAGAAACCAACACATACTCAGTGAATTCTCTAGCACCTCCCTCTTCACTTTGCCGATAACTAACACAGGCTTATTGAATTTTCTAGCTCTCCCCTCTCTTCTCTGCCTGAAACCAATACATGCCCAGTGTATTAACTCAGCCTCCCTCTTCTCCCTGCCTGAAACCAACACATGCTCAGTAATTCTCTAGCCCTTCCCTCTTCTCCCTGCCTGAAACCAACCCTGCCCAGTGAATTTCTACCCTTCCCTCTCTCCTCTGCCTGAAACCAACACATGCCAGTGAATACTCTAGCCCTCCCTCTTCCCTCTGCCTGAAACCAACACACGCCCAGGAATTCCTAGCCCCTCCCTCTTCTCCTCTCTGGAACCAATACATGCTCATGGAATTATCTAGCCCCCCTCCCTCTCTACGTTGCCTGGAACCAATACTGTCTCATTGAATTATCTAAACCCCTCCCTCTCTACTCTCTGCCTGGAACCAATACTGCTCATTGAATTATCTAAACCCCTCCCTCTCTACTCTGTCTTGAACCAATACATGCTCAGTGAATTATCTGGCCCCTCCCTCTACAGTACTCTGCCTGGAACCATACATGCTCAGTGAATTATCTATCCCCTCCCTCTCTACTCTGCCTGGAACCAATACATGCTATTGTATCTAAACCCCTCCCTCCTCTACTCTCGTCTTGAACCAATACATGCTCAGTGAATTACTGCCCCTCCCTCTCAGTACTCTGCCTGGAACCAATACATGCTCATGAATTATCTATCCCTCCCTCTCTACTCTGCCTGGAACTAATACATGCTCATGAATAATCTAGCCCCTCCCTCTCTACTCTGCCTGAAACCAATACTGCCATTGAATACCTAGCCCCCCCTCTTATTTTGCCTGGAACTAATCATGTCATTGAATAATCTGCCCCTCCTCTCTCCTCTGCCGAAGACCAATACATTATTATTATAATTTATTGATTATATAGCTCCAACATCTTTCCGTGGTGCTTTACAATTACATAGTCTACATTACATACAGGGTAAACATGTTATACAGTCATACATATTATCTACAGGTAATATATAATAGTAAACAGAGTGAGAGATTCTACAGCAATACCATACAAAGAGAGAGTACCCTGCCCAAGCTACGATGTCCATAACAACAGGAGAGAGACCCTGCCCACGACTTACCATGATACAACAGAGAGAGGACCCTCTACAGACTAGAGGATATGGGGTGAGAGATAAGTTGGCAGGAATCGGTAGGCTGGAAATATATTGGCAGTGGAGCGTGAAAGGGGTTGATCATATTGGGTATTAAGGGGGTAATTTTTAGGCCAGTTTATATGCTGCCTAAAGAGTGGGTTTTAAGGTTACGTTGAAGGTGTTAAGTGACGGACAGACGGAGAAGGGAGTTCCAGAGCAGAAAAGGCAGCCACGAGTAAGTCCTGAATGCGGCATGGGAAGAGGTGACCAAGTGGATGAAGAGAGGTATCATTGAGCGAAGTTGCTCATTGCTCGTTGAATTATCTAGACCCCTCCCTCTCTACTCTGCCTGAACCAATACATTGCTCAGTGAATTATCTAGCCCTTCCCTCTTTACTCTGCCTGAGACTAATACATGCCCAGTGAATTATTTAGCCCCTCCCTTTCTACTCTGCCTGAAACCAATACATGCCAGTGAATTATCTAGCTCCTCCCTCTCTACTTTACCTGAGACCATAACATGCTCATTGAATTACCTAGCCCCTCTCTCTCCTCTGCCTGAGACCAATAGATGCTCATTGAATTAACTAGCCCTCCCTCTCTATTCTGCCTGAGAACAATGCATGCACAGTGAATTATCTAGCTCCTCCCTCTCTACTCTCCCTGAGACTAATACATGCTCAGTGACATATGCAGTATCAACTTCACCTAAGCTAACCCAAACACTACAAACTTACCTTTGTATATTCCCTCCATGTCCAAAGAAACAGCTGCAACTGACTGGGACAGCATGAAAAACACAGAAGGTAACGGAAATGGTAAACTGGAAAGATAGTTACAGATATACAGCTGCTGCAGAACCTCTCTGTACAATAGGATTTAAACTGGAAAGATAGTTAACGATAACAGCTGCTGCAGAACCTCTCTGTACAATAGGATGTAAACTGGAAAGTTAGTTACAGAATATACAGCTGCTGCAGAACCTCTCTGTACAATAGGATGTAAACTGGAAAGATAGTTACAGAATATACAGCTGCTGCAGAACCTCTCTGTACAATAGGATGTAAACTGGAAAGATAGTTACAGAATATACAGCTGCTGCAGAACCTCTCTGTACAATAGGATGTAACTGGAAAGATATTTACAGAATATACAGCTGCTGCAGAACCTCTCTGTACAATAGGATTAAACTGGAAAGATAGTTACAGAATATACACTGCTGCAGAACCTCTCTGTACAATAGGATGTAAACTGGAAAGATAGTTTACAGAATAACAGCTGCGCAGAACCTCTCTGTACAATAGGATGTAAACTGGAAAGATGTTACAGAATATCAGCTGCTGCAGAACCCTCTGTACAAAGGATGTAAACTGGAAATAGTACAGAATATACAGCTGCGGCAGAACCTCTCTGTACACTAAGATGTAACATGGAAAGATAGTTACAGAATATACAGCTGCTGCAGAACCCTCTGTACAATAGGATGTAAACGGAAAGATAGTTACGAATATACAGCTGCTGCAGAACCTCTCTGTACAATAGGATGTAAACTGGAAGATAGTTACGAATATACATGCTGCTGCAGAACCTCTCTGTTACAATAGGATTAAACTGGAAAGATAGTTACAGAATAACAGCTCTGAAGAACCCTCTGTACAATAGGATGTAACTGGAAGACAGTTACAGAATATACAGCTGCTGCAGAACCCCTCCTGTACATAGGATGTAAACTGGAAAGATAGTTACAGAATCGCTGCTGCAGAACCTCCCTGTACAATAGGATGTAAACTGGAAAATAGTTACAGAATATACAGCTGCTGCAGAACCTCCCTGTACAATAGGATGTAAACTGGAAAGATAGTTACAGAATATACAGCTGCTGCGAACCTCTCTGTGCAATAGGATGTAACTGGAAAGATAGTTACAGAATATACAGCTGCTGCAGAACCTTCCTGTAAATAGAATGTAACGGGAAAGATGTTACAAGATATACAGCTTCTGCAGAAACCTCTCTGTACAATAGGATGTAAACTGGAAAGATAGTTACAGAAAATACGCTGCTGAAGAACCTCTGTACAATAGGATGTAAACTGGAAAGACAGTTACAGAATAACAAGCTGCTGCAGAACCCCTCTGTACAAATAGGATGTAAACTGGAAAGATAGTTACAGAATATACAGCTGCTGCAGAACCTCCCTGTACAATAGGATGTAAACTGGAAAGATAGTTACAGAATATACAGCTGCTGCAAACCTCCCTGTTACAATAGGATTGTAAACGGGAAGATAGTTACAAAATATACAGCTGCTGCAGAACCTCTCTGTGCAATAGGATGTAAACTGGAAAGATAGTTACAGAATATACAGCTGCTGCAGAACCTCTCTGTACATATAATGTAAACTGGAAATAGTTACAGAATATACGCTGCTGCAGAACCTCTCTGTACATAGGATGTAAACTGATGGAAGATATTACAGAATATACAGCTGCTGCAGAACCTCCTGTTACAATAGGATGTAAACTGGAAAGAGTTACAGAATATCGCTGCTGCAGAACCTCCTGTACAATAGGATGTAAACTGGAAAGATAGTTACAGAATATACAGCTGCTGCAGAACCTCCTGTGCAATAGGATGTAAACTGGAAGATAGTTACAGAATATACAGCTGCTGCAGACCTCTCGGTACAAAGGATGTAACTGGAAGATAGTTACAGAATATACACTGCTGCAGAACCCTCTCGGTCCAATAGGATGTAAACTGGGAAAGATAGTTACAGATATACAGCTGCTGCAGAACCTCTCGGTACAATAGGATGTAAACTGGAAGATAGTTACAGAATATACACGGCTGCAGAACCTCTCTGTACATAGGATGTAAACTGGAAAGATAGTTACAGAATATACACTGCTGCAGAACCTCTCTGTACAGTAGGATGTAAACTGGAAAGATAGTTTTACAGAATATCAGAGCTGCTGCAGAACCTCTCTGTGCAATGGATGTAAACTGAAAGATAGTTACAGAATAACAGCTGCTGCAGAACCTCCTGTGCAATAGGGTGTAAACTGGAAAGATAGTTACAGAATATACAGCTGCTGCAGAACCTCTCTGTGCAATAGGATGTAAACTGGAAAGATAGTTACAGAATATACAGCTGCTGCAGAACCTCTCTGTGCAATAGGATGTAAACTGGAAAGATAGTTACAGAATATACAGCTGCTGCAGAACCTCTCTGTGCAATAGGAGGTAAACTGGAAAAGTAGTTACAGAATATACGGCTGCTGCAGAACCCTCTCTGTGCAATAGGATGTAAACTGGAAATATATTACAGAATATACAGCTGCTGCAAACCTCTCTGTGCAATAGATGTAAACTGGAAAGATAGTTCAGAATATACAGCTGCTGCAGAACCTCTCTGTGCAATAGGATGTAAACTGGAAAGATAGTTACAGAATATACAGCTGCTGCAAACCTCCCTGTCCAATAGGATGAAACTGGAAAGATAGTTACAGAATATACAGCTGCTCAGAACCTCCTGTGCAATAGGATGTAAACTGGAAAGATAGTTACAGAATATACAGCTGCTGCGAACCTCTGTGCAATAGTATGTAAACTGGAAAGATAGTTACAGAATATACAGCTGCTGCAGAACCTCCTCTGTGCAATAGGATGTTAACTGGAAGATAGTTACAGAATACATCTTGCTGCAGAACCCTCTCTGTGCAATAGGATGTAAACTGGAAATATAGTTACAGAATATACAGCTGCTGCAGACCCTCCTGGCAATAGGATGTAAACGGAAAGATAGTTACAGAATATACAGCTGCTGCAGAACCCTCTCTGTGCAATAGGATGTAAACGGAAAGATATTACAGAATATACAGCTGCTGCAGAACCTCCCTGTGCAATAGGATGTAAACTGGAAAGATAGTTACAGAATATACAGCTGCTGCAGAACCTCTCTGTGCAATAGGATGTAAACTGGAAGATAGTTACAGAATATACAGCACCTCTCTGTGCAATAGGATGTAAACTGGAAGATAGTTACAGAATATACAGCTGCTGCAGAACCTCCCTGTGCAATAGGATGTAAACTGGAAAGATATTTACAGAATATACAGCTGCTGCAGAACCTCTCTGTGCAATAGGATGTAAACTGGAAAGATAGTTACAGAATATACAGCTGCTGCAGAACCTCTCTGTGCAATAGGATGTAAACTGGAAAGATAGTTACAGAATATACAGCTGCTGCAGAACCTCCCTGTGCAATAGGATGTAAACTGGAAAGATAGTTACAGAATATACAGCTGCTGCAGAACCTCCCTGTGCTAGGATGTAAACTGGAAAGATAGTTACAGAATATACACTCTGCGAACCTCCCTGTGCAATAGGATGTAAACTGGAAAGATAGTTACAGAATATACAGCTGCTGCAGAACCTCCCTGTGCAATAGGATGTAAACTGGAAAGATAGTTACAGAATATACAGCTGCTGCAGAACCTCTGTGCAATAGTGTAAACTGGAAAGATAGTTACAGAATATACAGCTGCTGCAGAACCTCCTGTGCAATAGGTGTAAACTGGAAAATAGTTACAGAATATACAGCTGCTGCAGAACCTCTCTGGCAATAGGATGTAAACTGGAAGTAGTTACAGAATATACAGCTGCTGCAGACCTCTCTGTGCAATAGGATGAAACTGGAAAGATAGTTACGAATATACAGCTTGCTGCAGAACCTCTCTGTGCAATAGGATGTAAACTGGAAAGATAGTTACAGAATATACAGCTGCTGCAGAACCTCCTGTGCAAGGATGTAAACTGAAAGATGTCGAATATACAGCTGCTGCAGAACCTCTCTGTGCAATAGGATGTAAACTGGAAAGATAGTTACAGAATATACAGCTGCTGCAGAACCTCCTGTGCAATAGGATGTAAACTGAAAGATAGTTACAGAATATACAGCTGCTGCAGAACCCTCTCTTGCAATAGGATGTAAACTGAAAGATAGTTACAGATATACAGCTGCTGCAAACCTCTGTGCAATAGGATGTAAACTGGAAAAGATTACAGAATATACACTGCTGCAGAACCTCTCTGTGCAATAGGATGTAAACTGGAAAGATAGTTACAGAATATACAGCTGCTGCAGAACCTCCTGTGCAATAGGATGTAAACTGGAAAGATAGTTACAGAATATACAGCTGCTGCAGAACCTCCTGTGCAATAGGAGATACTGGAAAGATAGTTACAGAATTACAGCTGCTGCAGAACCTCTCGTGCAATAGGATGTAAACTGGAAGATAGTTACAGAATATACAGCTGCTGCGAACCTCTCGTGTGCAATAGGATGTAAACTGGAAAGATAGTTACAGCGAATATACAGCTGCTGCAGAACCTTCTCTGTGCAATAGGATGTAAACTGGAAAGATAGTTACAGAATATACAGCTGCTGCAGACCTCTCTTACACTAGAGTAACTGGAAGAATAGTTACAGATATACAGCTGCTGCAAACCTCCTGTACAATAGGATGTAAACTGGAAAAGATAGTTACAGAATTACAGCTGCTGCAGAACCTCCCTGTGCAATAGGATGTAAACTGGAAAGATAGTTACAGAATATACAGCTGCTGCAGACCCTCTCTGTGCAATAGGATGTAAACTGGAAAGATAGTTACAGAATATACAGCTGCTGCAGAACCTCTCTGTGCAATAGGATGTAAACTGGAAAGATAGTTACAGAATATACAGCTGCTGCAGAACCCTCTGTGCAATAGGATGTAAACTGGAAAGATAGTTACAGAATATACAGCTGCTGCAGAACCTCCTGTCAATAGGATGTAAACTGGAAAGATAGTTACAGAATATACAGCTGCTGCAGAACCTCTGTGCATAGGATGTAAACTGGAAAGATAGTGTTACAGAATATACAGCGCTGCAGAACCTCCTGTGCAATAGGATGTTAAACTGGAAAGATAGTTACAGAATATACAGCTGCTGCAGAACCTCTCTGTGCAATAGGATGTAAACTGGAAAGATAGTTACAGAATACAGCTGCTCGCAGAACCTCTCTGTGCAATAGGATTAAACTGGAAGATGTTACAGAAATACAGCTGCTGCAGAACCTCCTGTCAATAGGATGAAACTGGAAAGATAGTTACAGAATATACAGCTGCTGCAGAACCTCTCTGTACAATAGGATGTAAAACTGGAAGATAGTTACAGATATACAGCTGCTGCAGAACCTCTCTGTACAATAGGATGTAAACTGGAAAGATAGTTACAGAATATACAGCTGCTGCAGAACCTCTCTGTGCAATAGGATGTAAACTGGAAAGATAGTTACAGAATATACAGCTGCTGCAGAACCTCTCTGTGCAATAGTATGTAACTGGAAAGATAGTTACAGAATATACAGCTGCTGCAGAAACCTCTCTGTACAATAGGATGAAACTGGAAAGATAGTTACAGAATATACAGCTGCTGCAGAACCTCTGTACAATAGGATGTAAACTGAAAGATGTTACAGAATATACAGGCTGCTGCAGAACCTCCTGTACAATAGGATGTAAACTGGAAGAGATTCAGAATATACAGCTGCTGCAGAACCTCTCTGTACAATAGGATGTAAAACTGGAAAGATGTTACAGAATTACAGCTGTGCAGAACCTCTCGGTAAATATGATGTAAACTGGAAGATAGTTACAGAATACACTCTGCAGACCTCTCTGTACAATAGGATGTAAACTGGAAAGATAGTTACAGAATATACAGCTGCCTGCAAGAACCTCTCGGTACAATAGGATTGTAAACTGGAAAGATAGTTACAGAATTACAGCTGCTGCAGAACCTCTCTGTACAATAGGATGTAAACTGGAAAGATAGTTACAGAATAACGCTGCTGCAACTCTCGTACATAGGATGTAAACTGGAAAGATAGTTACAGAATATACAGCTGCAGAGAACCTCTCTGTCACAATAGGATGTAAACTGGAAAGATAGTTCAGAATATACAGCTGCTGCAGAACCTCTGTTACAATAGGATGTAAACTGGAAAGATAGTTACAGAATATACAGCTGCTAGAACCTCTCGTACAATAGGATGTTAAACTGGAAAGATAGTTACAGATATACAGCTGCTGCAGAACCTCTCTGTACAATAGGATGTAACACTGGAAATAGTTAGAATATACGCTGCTGCAGAACCTCCTGTACATAGGATGGTAAACTGAAATATAGTTACAGAATATACAGCTGCTGCAGAACCTCTCGTACAATAGGATGTAAACTGGAAAGATAGTTACAGAATAACAGCTGCTGCAGAACCTCTCTGTACAATAGGATGTAAACTGGAAAGATAGTTACAAAATACAGCTGCTGCAGAACCTCTCTGTACAATAGGTATGTAACTGGAAAGATAGTTACAGAATATATGCAGCTGCTGCAGAACCTCTCTGTACATAGGATGTAACTGGAAAGATAGTTACAGAATATACAGCTGCTGCAGAACCTCTCGTACAATAGGATGTAAACTGGAAAGTAGTTACAGGAATATACAGCTGCTGCAGAACCTCTCTGTACAATAGGATGTAACTGGAAGGTAGATAGTTACAGAATATACAGCTGCTGCAGAACCTCTCTCGGTACAATAGATGTAAACTGGAAGATCAGTTTAAGAATATACAGATGCTGCAGAACTCTCCTGTACAATAGGATGTAACTGGAAAGATAGTTACAGAATATACAGCTGCTGCAGAACCTCCCTGGTACCAAGGATGTAAACTGGAAAGATAGTTACAGAATATACAGCTGCTGCAGAACCTCTCTGTACAATAGGATGTAAAATGGAAAGATAGTTACAGAATATACGCTGCTGCAGAACCTCTCTGTAAAATAGGATGTAAACGGAAAGATAGTTACAGGAATTATAAGCTGCTGCAGAACTCTCGTGAACAATAGGATGTAAACTGGAAAGATAGTTTACAGAATATACAGCTGCTGCAGAACTCTTGTAAACAATGGATGTAAACTGGAAAGATAGTTACAGAATATACAGCTGCCGCAGAACCTCTCTGTACAATAGGATTGTAAAACTGAAAAGATAGTTTGACAGAATATACGCTGCTGCAGACCTCTCGTTACGAATAGGAGTAAACTGGAAAGATAGTGACAGAATATACAGCCTAGCTGCAGAACCTCTCTGTGCAATAGGATGTAAACTGGAAAGATAGTTACAGAATATACAGCTGCTGCAGAACCTCTCTGTGGCAATAGGGTTAAACTGGAAAGATAGTTACAGAATATACAAGCTGCTGCAGAACCTCTCTGTGCAATAGGATTGTAAACTGGGAAAGAGTTACAGAATATACAGCTGCTGCAGAACCTCTGTGCAATAGGATGTAAACTGGAAGATATTACAGAGAATATCAGCTGCTGCAGAACCTCTCTGACAATAGGTATTTAACTGGAAAGATAGTTACAGATATACAGTGCTGCAGAACCTCTCGTACAATAGGATGAAACTGGAAAGATAGTTACAGAATATCGACTCGCTGCAGAACCTCTCTGTACATAGGATGTAAATGGAAAGATAGTTACAGAATATACAGCTGCGCAGAACCTCCTCTGTCAATAGGATGTAAATGGAAAGATAGTTTACAGGAATATACAGTCTGCTGCAGAAACCTCGTGCAATAGGATGTAAACTGGAAAGATAGTTTACAGAATATACAGCTGCTGCAGAACCTTCTTGTACAATAGGATGAAAACTGGAAAGATAGTTACAGAATAACAGCTGCTGCAGAACCCTCTTGACAATAGGATGTAAACTGGAAAGATGTGTACAGAATATACACGCTGTCTGCAGAACCTCCTGTACAATAGGATGTGTAAACGGGAAGATAGTTACAGAATATACAGCTCAACCTCTTCTGCAATAGGATGTAACACTGGAAGATAGTTACAGAATATACAGCTGACCTGCAGAACCTCGGTACAATAGGATGTAAACTGGATAAGATAGTTACAGAATATACGCTGCAGAACCTCTCTGTGCAATAGGATGTAAACTGGAAGATAGTTACAGATACAGCTGCTGCAGCAACCTCTCTGGACAATAGGATGAAACTGGAAAAGATATACAGAATATACAGCTGTGAGAAACCTCCTGTACAATAGGATGTAAATAACTGGAAAGATAGTTACAGAATATACAGCTGCTGACAGAACCTCTCGTACAATAGATGTAAACTGGAAAGATAGTTACAGAATACACTGCTGCTGCCGAACCTCTCTGTACAATAGGATGTAAACTGGAAGATAGTTACAGAATATACAGCGCTGTAGAACCTCTCGTACAATAGGATTAAAACTGGAAAGATAAGTTACAGAATATACAGCTGCTGCAGAACCTCTCTGTCAATAGGATGTAAAATGAAAGATAGTTTACGAATATCAGCTGTGCAGAACCTCTCTGTACAATAGGATGTAAACGGAAAGATAGTTCAGAATATACAGCTGCTGCAGAACCTCTCTGTACAATAGGATGTAAACTGGAAAATAGTTACAGAAATACAGCTGCTGCAGAACCTCCTGTACAATAGGATGTAAACTGGAAAGATATTACAAGAATTACAGCTGCTGCAGAACCTCTCTGTACAATAGGATGTAACGGAAAGATAGTTACAGAATATACCGCTGCTCAGACCTCCGTACATAGGATGTAAACGGGAAGATAGTTACAGAATATACAGCTGACTGCAGAACCTATCTCTGTGCAATAGGTATGTAAACTGGAAAGATAGTCTACAAATATACAGCTGCTGCAGAACCTCTCTGTACAATGGATGTAAACTGGAAAGATAGTTACAGAATATACAGCTGCTGCAGAACCTCTCTGTACAATAGGATGTAAACTGGAAAGATAGTTACAGAATATACAGCTGCTGCAGAACCTCCCTGTACAATAGGATGTAAACTGGAAAGATAGTTACAGAATATACAGCTGCTGCAGAACCTCTCTGTACAATAGGATGTAAACTGGGAAGATAGTTACAGATATACAGCTGCTGCAGAACCTCCTGTACAATAGGATTAAACTGGAAAATGTTACAGAATATACAGCTGCTGCAGAACCTCTCTGTCAATAGGATTGTAAACTGGAAGATAGTTACAGAATATACAGCTGCTGCAACCTCTCGTACAATAGGATGTAAACTGGAAAGATAGTTACCGAATATACAGCGCTGCAGAACCTCTCTGTACAATAGGTGAAACTGGGAAAGAAGTTACGAATATACAGCTGCTGCAGAACTCTCTGTACAATAGATGTAAAACTGGAAGATAGTTACAGAATATACAGCTGCGCAAACCTCCCTGTACAATAGGATGTAAACGGAAAGATAGTTTACAGAATATACAGCTGCTGCAGAACCTCCCTGTACAATAGGATGTAAACTGGAAAATAGTTAAAGAATATACAGCTGCTGCAGAACCTCTCTGTCAATAGGATGTAAACTGGAAAGATAGTTACAGAATATACAGCTGCTGCAGAACCTCTCTGTACAATAGGATGTAAACGGGAAAGATAGTTACAGAATATACAGCTGCTGCAGAACCTCCCTGTACAATAGGATGTAAACGGGATAGATAGTTACAGAATATACAGCTACTGCAGAACCTCTCTGTGCAATAGGATGTAACTGGAAAGATAGTTACAGAATATCAGCTCTGCAAACCTCTCTGTACAATAGGATGTAAACTGGAAAGATTGTTACAGAATATACAGCTGCTGCAGAACCTCTCGTACAATAGGATGTAAACTGGAAAGATAGTTACGAATATACACTGCTGCAGAACCTCCTGTACAATAGGATGTAAACTGGAAGATAGTTACAGAATATACAGCTGCTGCAGAACCTCTCTGTAACATAGGATGTAAACGGGAAAGATAGTTACAGAATATACAGCTGCTGCAGACCTCCCTGTACAATGGATGTAAACTGGAAAGATAGTTACAGAATATACAGCTGCTGCAACCTCTCTGTCAATAGGATGTAAAACTGGAAAGATTTATCGAATATACAGCTGCTCGCAGAACCTCTCTGTCAATAGGATGTAAACTGGAAAGATAGTTACAGAATATACAGCTGCTGCAGAACCAATGAGCTTACAGCCCATGTTTGGTTTATTCCCCAGCACAAGTACTTTTGCCATTAATACAAACGCATCATCACCGTCATGTATGTATAATTTTATTTATTTATATTGGGTACGCACCCGCGCTTGTACATTATAAAATACACAGTATACAAAAAGGGGAATTGATATACGTGCAGCAAGCCTTGACACATTAGGAATAGATCCCTGCGCTGAAGAGCTTACAATCTAACATTAACCCTGTTTTTAGGAATCTAACCCTTCACGCCTGGAAGCCCTGATATCCTACTTAACCCTTTGTAACCGGAAGCTGTGGAAATCTTACCCTTTCATCTAACAAAAAACCACATGTGCCTCATTGATTTAACCTTTCCAATTTTTGCAATGTATATGGAAGGTCGCACACCAAAGTACATGTGTGAATTCTTTATTGAACCATAACACACAACCTTTCGGAGGGTTCCACCCCCTTCCTCAGGTGTCACCTGTTCAATAAAGAATTCACAATTATTCCTTCCTATACCATTGGGTAGGAAGGATCTGCACCCTGGTGATGTGCAGAGGAATTCTGCTTGAGATTTAACCTTCCACCCAGGTAACACGAAACACACCTCACAGGGGACGGTTGTGTGTTGGTGGTGTGTGTGTGGTGTGTTTTTTTTTTTATTTTTTTGTTGTTGTTGTTAAAATGTAACTCTTTCAGCGCTGTGAAACGTGGCAATCCTACTTAACCAACCCTTTCCGCCATCCTTTTATTGAAATAAAATGCCCATGACTTGGGTGTCATCCAGGCACTGCTAATTAACCCATTCAGCCAACCTTGCCAGGTTAAATTGCAGTGTTTGTTTAGCTCATTCTCGCAGAGTAGGGGTCTTCACCCCCCCCCCATACCCTCCCCCAGGACCAAAACAACAAAAAGCCCTGACCAGCTCCACATTCCAAGGATTCCAGCAATGTGATTCAGGAGGGAGAAGGAGCTGCGACTGTTGCAACTTTACAACCCAGACACTTTCTCTCCACACACACCACCTCATTCTCCTCCCACTCCAAAATATCCCCACCCCCTCCAGCCCTGCTGATCCCACCCCCATTTTTCCCTGTCCCACTGGAAAGTGAGATCCAAGTCTCCTGCTCCCACAGTCACATCAGACACCAAGGACAGAGCTGGTGATGGCCCTGGGGGGCTCAGTCACCTTCCTCAGGGATTAACATTTCGTAGGAAGGGGGTCCTGCTGGATTAGAAAGAGGAGATTACTGGAGGAACTGCCCTGCTGGTTCCCCTGTGTAGTAGCCAACTCTGGATTGGACTGATGAGCAGAGACTGACTGGCCCATGCCTGTAAGTGGAACGGTTACCGTATTCCTATATATTACAATACTATTGTAAATAACAATCCCATCTCATAGTGGAACCAGAGCGTGTACTGTGTCTTAATATTTATGGTGACATGGTGCTTGTCCTAGGAGCTTGCAATCTATCTGCGGTTTTCCCTGTGTAGTAGAATTAACCTTTATATGGTGGAGGCTTGGGATTCTGGGAATTGTAGTAAAAATGGGCAGTAGGCTGGGGGGCTATTAAAATAATAACAAGGTGTATGGATACAGGGCATAGAGGAGAGCTGCAGTTGTACAGTCAGACCTACATACCATTCCTTATAGGAAATTTAGCAAGTAAAGGTAAGTAGATAGGTAAGCTCTGTAAGAGGACGAATTAATTCATTCCACTTATTTCCCATTTAACTTATTAATTTGCTGAGTTGGGGGTTCCACACTGAGCCTAGGCAGTTGGGTAAATTATTATTGTGGGGTGGTCACAGATATGTTTCTTTGCAACCTGGTATTAGACAGTGGACCCCACATCTGGGAATGTCTGTACTATAAAGAGCCAAATGTTAAGTCTCACACCATTACCCACGGCAACACGTGCAGGATTTTTGCAATGCAGTGCTCTGCGTGATATCTTGTGTGATATGCTGTGTGCTCTCGTGATAGTGCTGTGTGCTCGCTGTATGCTGTGTGCTCTGCGTGATATGCCGTGTGCTCTGCGTGATATGCCGTGTGCTCTGCGTGATATGCCGTGTGCTCTGTGTGATATGTTGTGTGCTCTGCGTGATATGCCGTGTGCTCTGCTGTCGTACTACAGGATATGTTGTGTGGCTCTGCTGCGCGTGAATGCCGTGTGCTCTGCTGCGCATGAATGCTGTGCGCACTGCTTTGCTTGATATGCTGTGCCACTGCTGTGCGTGATATGCTGGCGCATGCGTGCTGATAGCTGTGCGTGCTGATATGCTGTGCGCACTGCTGTGCGTGATATGCTGTGCGCACTGCTGTGCGTGATATGCTGTGCGCACTGCTGTGCGTGATATGCTGTGCGCACTGCTGTGCGTGATATGCTGTGCGCACTGCTGTGCGTGATATGCTGTGCGCACTGCTGCGTATTCTGTGCGTCCTGCTGTGTGATATGCTGTGCGCACTGCTGTGCGTGATATGCTGTGCGCACTTGGCCTGGGGTGCTGATATGCTGTGCGCACGCTGTGCGTGATATGCTGTGCGCACTGCTGTGCGTGATATGCTGTGCGCACGCTGTGCGTGATTGCTGTGCGCACTGCTGTGCGTGATAGCTGTGCGCACTGCTGTGCGTGATATGCTGTGCGCACTGCTCGACATGATATGCTGTGCGCACTGCTGTGCGGGATGTGCTGTGTGCTCTGCTGTGCGTGATGTGCTGTGTGCTCTGCTGTGCGTGATGTGCTGTGTGCTCTGCTGTGCGTGATGTGCTGTGTGCTCTGCTGTGCGTGATGTGCTGTGTGCTCTGCTGTGCGTGATGTGCTGTGTGCTCTGCTGTGCGTGATGGCTGTTGCTCTGCGTGCGTGATTGCTGTGTGCTCTTGCTGTGCGTGATGTGCTGTGTGCTCTGCTGTTCGTGATGTGCTGTGTGCTCTGCTGTGCGTGATATGCTGTGTGCTCTGCTGGGCGTGATATGCTGTGTGTCTGCTGTGCGTGATAGCTGTGTGCTGTGCTCGCGTGATTCTGTGCTTCTGCTGTGCATGATTGCTGTGTGCTCTGCTTGCGGATATGCTGTGTGCTGTCTGCGTGATATGCTGTGTGCTGTGCCGGCATGATATGCTGTGTGCTCTGCTGTGCGTGATAGCGTGTACTTGCTTGGTGATATGCTGTGCTCTGCTCGGCGTGATATGCTGTGTGCTCTGGTTTGGCGTGATATGCTGTGTGCTCTGCTCGGCGTATGTGCTGTGTCCTCTGCTCGGCGTGATATGTGTCTGCCTGCTTGGCGTGATATGATTGTGGCTCTGCGATCCTTTACACATCTTTGTGTATGTGTCATGGAATATACTAAAATTGCAAAGCTAATTTTGTGTGTTTGAAAGAGACAACTAACCAGCAACTATCCCGTGGTGACCAAGTAAAGGCTGGTACACACCATGTAATATTTTGGTTTGATTGACCGATAGTTCAGTATATAATAATCACATGGATTTTGGGCCGTGTCCGTCTGACCGTTCCTATGAATCGGATGAAAGGACAATCGGACATGGTGAAAAACCATGTCCGATCGTACGTCCTCTATGGACCACACATGTTCGCGGCCACTGTAGCCTCGACCACAGTCCTTCCTCCTGGCCAACCGTTCGTCTCTTCCATCAGGATGAAAGTCGCATGTTGTGTACTGCCTGTGATGTATTGGGAGCAAGAGAGAAAAGCCTGTGTGCTCTGTGTTGATTTAATGGAAGAGGTTACCTGCAGGCAACGAACGGAGTTAAAAAGCGATCGTTTGTCACCGTGACTTTCAAGTCTACAAGGCTGGCTAGGGACATGTCTGATCCCACATTCCACGGTGAGAATCCTGCTTGGATTTGTTAATTGTGGCCTGTGTGTGCTGTGTGTGTGTTTACACTGCCAGATTTGGCCCCTCCCGTTTTTTCAAGGAACTACCTTTCTTTCCCCTTTGTTAGTCAGGATAGTCAGATTCCCCAGCAACTCATTCATCCTCATGGTTCCCACTTGCTTTAGGATTGGGAGCCCTTCTGTGCGAGTCTCAACCAGGGCTGCCATCACAAATGTCTGGGCCCCCATAGTATTTATTCTTGTCTGAGGAAGGACCACACCAGGTTCAGAAACGTCACCATAAATATCTTTTGCACTTAAGACTGGTGTGCCCAGCTACTCTTCTTATGGCCCCCATAGTAGGTACATATCTGGGTATTCATATCTAGGTACATATCTGGGTATTCATATCTAGGTACATATCTGGTATTCATATCTATTACATATCTGGGTATTCATACTAGGTACATTCTGGGTATTCATATCTAGGTACATATCTGGGTATTCATATCTAGGTACATATCTGGGTATTCATATCTAGGTACATATCTAGGTACATATCTGGGTATTCATATCTAGGTACATATCTGGGTATTCATATCTAGGTACATATCTGGGTATTCATATCTAGGTACATATCTGGGTATTCATATCTAGGTACATATCTGGGTATTCATATCTAGGTACATATCTGGGTATTCTATCTAGGTACATATCTGGGTATTCACTAGGTACATATCTGGGTATCATATCTAGGTACATATCTGGGTATTCATATCTATGGTACTATCTGGGTATTCATCTCGGTACATATCTGGGTATTCATTCTAGGACATATCTGGGTATTCATATCTAGGTACATTCGGGTATTCATTCAGGTAATATCTGGGTATTCATATCTAGGTACATACTGGGTATCATATTAGGTACATATCTGGGTATTCATATCTAGGTACATATGCTGGTATTCATATCTAGTACTAGTGGGTATCATATTAGGTACATATGGGTATTCATATCTAGGTACATATCGGGGTATTCATATCTAGGTACATATCTGGGTATTCCATATTCTAGGTACATATCTGGTACATTTATCTAGGTCTATCTAGGTACATATCTGGGTATTCATATCTAGGTACATATCTGGGTATTCATCTAGGTACATATCTGGTAATTCTATCTAGGTACATATCTGGGTATCATATCTGAGGTACATATTGGGTATTCATGTCTAGGTACATATCTGGGTATTCATGTCCTAGGTACATATCTGGGTATTCATTCTAGGTACATATCTGGGTATTCATTCTAGGTACATATCTGGGTATTCATTCTAGGTACATATCTGGTATTCATATCTAGGTACATATCTGGGTATTCATATCTAGGTACATATCTTATTGGGTATTCATTCTAGGTACTCTGGTACAGGTACATATCTGGGTATTCATATCTAGGTATATCTGGGTATCATTCTAGGTACATATCTGGGTATATAATCTTAGGTACATATCTGGGTATTCATGTCTAGGTACATATTCTGGGTATTCATATCTAGGTACATATCTGGGTATTCAATCTAGGTACATATCTGGGTATTCATGTCTAGGTACATCTCTGGGTATTCATATCTAGGTACATATCTGGGTATTCATATCTAGGTACATATCTGGGTATTCATATCTAGGTACATATCTGGGTATTCATCTCTAGGTACATTCTGGTATTCATATCTAGGTACATATCTGGGTATTCATATCTAGGTACTATCTGGGTATTCATATCTAGGTACATATCTGGGTCTTCATCTAGTACATATCTGGGTTTCATTCAGTATATCTGTATCATATCTAGGTACATCTGGTATTCATATCTAGGTACATATCTGGGTATTCATATCTAGGTACATATCTGGGTATTCATATCTAGGTGCATATCTGGGTATTCATATCTAGGTACATATCTGGGTATTCATATCTAGGTACATATCTGGGTATTCATCTAGGTACATATGTGGTATTCCATATCTAGTTACTATCTGGGTATCATATCTAGTACATATCTGGTATTCATATCTATGACTGTAGACATATCTGGGTATTCATATCTAGGTACAATCTGGGTATTCATATTAGGTACATATCTGGTATTCATATCTAGGTAAATATCTGGGTATTCTATCTCAGGTACATATCTGGGTATTCATGTCTAGGTCATATCTGGGTATTCATGTTCTAGGTACATATCGGGTATTCTATCTAGGTACATATCTGGTATTCATGTCTAGGTACAATCTGGGTATTCATGTCTAGGTACATATCTGGGTATTCATATCTAGGTACATATCTGGGTATTCATATCTAGGTACATATCTGGGTATTCATATCTAGGTACATATCTGGGTATGGTCATATCTAGGTACATATCTGGGTATTTCATATCTAGGTAGTATCTGGTATTCATTCTAGGTCATATCTGGGTATTCATCTAGGTACATATCTGGGTATTCAATCTAGGTTACATATCTGGGTATTCATATCTAGGTACATTCTGGGTATTCATATCTAGGTACATATCTGGTATTCATATCTAGGTACATATCTGGTACATATTGGTACATATCTAGGATCATTAGGTACATATCTGGGTATTCTATCTAGGTACATATTTGGGTATTCATATCTAGGTACATATCTGGGTATTCATATCTAGGTACATATCTGGTATTCATATCTGGGTACTATCTGGGTATTCATATCTAGGTACATATCTGGGTATTCATATCTAGGTACATATGTGGGTATTCATATTTAGGTACATATCTGGGTATTCATATCTAGGTACATATCTGGGTATTCATATCTGGGTACATATCTGGGTATTCATACCTAGGTATATATCTGGGTATTCATATCTAGGTACATATGTGGGTATTATTCATATCTATGTACATATGTGGGTATTCTATCTAGGTACATATGTGGGTATTCTATCTAGTAATATGGGTATTCATATCTAGGTACATATCTGGGTATCTAAGTCTAGGTACATATCTGGGTATCATATCTAGGTACATATCTGGGTATTCATATCTAGTACATATCTGGGTATTCATATCTAGTACTAGCTGTGTATTCATATCTAGGTACATATCTGGGGTATTCATTTCTAGGTACAATCTTGGTATTCATATCTAGGTACATATCTGGGTATTCATATCTAGGTACATATCTGGGTTTCATATCGTACTATCTGGGTATTCATATCTATTACATATCTGGTATTCATATCTAGGTACATATCTGGTACATATCTGGTATTCATATCTAGGTACATATCTGGGTATTCATATCTGTACTATCTGGTATTCATATACTAGTACATATCTGGGTATTCATATCTAGGTACATATCTGGGTATTCATATCTGGTATTCAATATTAGTTACATATCTGGGTATTCATGTCTAGTACATATCTGGTATCATATCTAGGTACATATTGGGTATCATATCTGGGTATTCATATCTAGGTACATACTAGGTATCATATCTAGTACATATCTGGGTATTCAATCTAGGTACATATCTAGTACATATCTGGGTATTTCATTCTAGGTAATATCTGGGTATCATGTCTGGTACATATGGTATTCATTCTAGGTACATATCTGGGTATTCATATCTAGGTACATCTCTGGGTATTCATATCTAGGTACATATCTGGGTATTCAATCTAGGTACATATCTGGGTATTCATATCTGGTACATATCTGGGTAGTCCATATCTAGGTACATATTTGGGTATTCATATCTAGGTACATATTGGGTTTCATATCAGGTACATATCTAGGTATTCATATCTAGTTGCATATCTGGTCATATCTGGGTATTCATATCTAGGTGCAATCTGGGTATTCATTCTAGTACATATCTGGGTATCTCAATCTAGGTACATACTGGGTATTCATATCTAGGTACTTATCTGGGTACTCATATCAGGTAATATCTGGGTATCTATCTAGGTACATATCTGGGTATCCTATCTAGGTACTATCTGGGTATTCATATCTGGTGCATATCTGGGTATTCATATCTAGGTCATATCTGGTAGTCATATCTATGTGAATATCTGGGTATTAATCTAGGTACATATGCTGGTTATTCATATCTAGGTACATATCTGGAGGATTATATCTCGGTATGAGGTACATATCTGGGTATTCATATCTAGGTTACATATCTGGGTATTCATATCTAGGTACATATCTGGGTATTCATGTCTAGGTACATATCTAGGTATTCATATCTAGGTACATATCTGGGTATTCATATCTAGGTATATATCTGGGCCCCCGTAATAGGTACATATCTGGGCCCCCGTACTAGTTGCATATCTGGGCCCCCTTACTAGTTGCATATCTGGGCCCCCTTACTAGATGCATATCTGGGCCCCCGTACTAGTTACATATCTGGGCTCCCGTACTAGTTACATATATGGGCCCCCTTACTAGGTACATATCTGTGCCCCCATACTGGAAACATATCTGGGGCCTCCATAAAGCAATAGCCATGGGGTCCCAGGGAAATTAGAATAATATTTGGACCCAGTACAGGAAATACATGTGTAACATTGTAACACTGCTTTGGGTATTACTTGTTGTGATATTCTGATGGGATGATCTCATTTTTAAAGAGATTTAATAGGTAATTTCATGGAGCCTTTAAATCAGTGACAGCCAACTGAGCATGGTTAAACTACAACAATATCTACTGAGAACCTTGGGTTGTAAATGAAAAGATATGAAAGTTTTAATGTTTTAATGTCTGGAAAGTGCTGTCACGTTTATGGATATGTTTTGCTACTGCCAGGGATTGCATGGGAAATATGGACTCGGATAATATTTTTATTTCACTTATCTAGTTTTCCTTTAAACACAGCTTTAGATGGTTGAATGTGGTTTCCTGTAATGAGGATGTGTATTTAAATGTCTGCCTTCCCAGAATCCACATAGGGAAAACTAGATCCCCATGGGATTTCTGCGTAGATATACATTGCCATTGACCCTGGGGATATGTATGATGGCCGACTCCATAAATGACCCCTCCTGCATTTAGTTTATCTGGTACACACGGGACGATATTTGGTCCATCCCAATATCAGGCCAAAATATTGCAGGGAATTTTTGTTGCAACCAATGGACCTTGGTTAAATTTATGTTGAAATTGGCTGAAAATTCTTTTGTACCTGTTAGTAATGTAATGGCAGTGTGCTGTCATCAGAAGAGATGGAGAATTTCAGGTAATACTCATTTGTTACTGACTCCAATGAACTCTTTCACTACAGCCACCTGTTAACCCCTCAACTACCAGTGGTTTTGAGCATGCTCATTGTGTATCACCCAAAAAGAAAGAAGCTACAGTATCCAATAAATTGCATTGCATCCCTCCTCTGCTTATTGGGGGGGGGGGTTTGATTGCAGGTCTTTACCGACTTTCCTTGGTTAGAAATGCATTTGAATGACAAATGCTACATTGATTTAATTATCTGTAAGATTTCATTGAACTGGGGTTATAATTTTGTCATTTTGAAAAACGGAATGGGACCATTCGCAGTAAAGTAACCATTGTAAGGGATTCCAAAGTGAAAACAATGTACCGTATTGTTTCTCTCTTCATAATTCCATTGTTGCAAAGTAAAATCTAAGTGTGTTCACTAACAATAAGAGACAGAACGACGGTACTTGGGCCGATCTGCCCAACCTGATATTGTGTATATATCGCCCAAGCGATCGGGTTTGATTTTCGACTCGACCGTACCAATAAGGTTGGGTACACACCTTAAATTTTGATTGATGGGATTTATCCATTAATACCAGTGTAGGGGCTGTTCTGACTGATCACAGTGCCACCGAACGACCGTAGTTGGAATTATGGTCATTTGGGAACGCGTGTGTGTGTTCCAAGGCTAGCTAGTAGTGATCGAAGTTCACTACCTTGCACCCCTCAGGACGTGCAGCTACGTTTGGGATCATCAGAACATTTTCTCATTGGTCTGTTCACCTTTATTAGTTTGTGGCTCTAGCACACTTCATTTTACACCGAATAGACAGATTATTGGTAGGTGCCACCAAATACATAGTATATGCCTGTGACAGACAGTCCATTACTATCGTAGCCCAGTGTAGTGTTCTCTTCAGCAGCTGCAGTCTGTGCATTTCTCAATGAAACCCAACTGTGTCGATCATAGGGGAACATTCATGGTGCAAGCATACAACTTTCTTTAATGCAGGTCATGGGAAGTTCAGTAGCATGTCCTTGCCCCTCTCTCCCTCTTTGTTCCACAGACCTGTGATGTTGGTTCCTCAGGCTGCAGCTGTGCTCCGGCTTCTGGTACTGCCCTGATCCCGGTTTCTAGTCTTTTACTTGTGGTTCTCTCCAAAATACAGAAACACTGATGTATCAAGGAGGGAATGCTCCTTACAATCTGATTGTACAGTGTTCTTACAATCTTACCACAGCCCTATCCATTAAATAGATTTCCAAGTCAGGCCTTTATTACAAATAAGATGGTAATATTGTACATTTAGATTGTGACACTCCTCAGGCCTGATACACATGGTCTACAATGACCCAATATCCCTGACTGACAGGATGTCCCATCGGTTGGGAAAAACGATTGGCTTGTTTGAACCAGCCCTTTCAGTTGTTAAATACCGTCGGATCCGACGGTATCGGGGCTTTATCGTTACTGTGTGTAAGTTCGTTTCCCGAACGATCGGGTCGGCCGTACGCTCGTTCGGGAAAGGCCGAAAATTTCCATCGGCCGCGCTAGACTCCCTATAGGGAGAACGCTCGGGACTGTGTGTATGCAGATCTTGCAGATCCTGTCTGTCATCTTTCACTGATCTGTACTGTGTGTACCTAGCTTTAGTCTCCTGCAGGAGAGATTTGACTTTCCTGGGATGCTGGAAACCATAATTAAAACTTTGGGCTGGATTTGACTTTATTTTACAAGCGGATCAGACGGGGAGGAAGGAGAGGACCAGGTCACAAGAGGGTATATGTTGAGGAAGAGGAACAGATGGCAGAAGTAGAACAAATAAATGTGCTAGACCTTACTACACACAAATTGACTGAATCACAACTATCTGTGTTATCGAAGGGTTTAACCTTTGTTCCAACAACACACTTTAACCTCTTCAATACCCTCATAGATGTTAACCGATTTATTCGGAATATTGTTTTAAAAATACATTTTTTAAAATCTGACAATATGGATGGTATGGAAAATGTAAATGTTCATTCTGAGGAAATTGTTGAACCAGTTATGAATAAGTTTAATTTTTTGGATCAGTGTTACATGCGTGATTTACAGGATTTACAGGACCAATCTAACAATGTCAGTGAGCAACAGATAACTCGTTTGGAGAGTGGTCTGATAAAACTCGTCCTTTTATCCTGTGAATTCACGCACTGAGAACATTGAACTCTTCCAACAGATTGTGGAAGATGAGTTGAGGAGGTTGCAAAGTAAGGTAAATTAGGACTAGGAGTCCTTTCAGATAGTGATAGAAAGTTTTTAACAACGGATACACCTAGGATGCCCATTCTCCACCATCTGCCTAAGGTCGAGAAGGAGGGAGACCAATTGTTTCTAGCATAGCGTCTTTGGGCGAGAGTCTGTCTAAACTTATTGATTTTTTATTTGCAGCCTTTAGTGACATCATTGAAATCGTACCTGAAGGACACCAAGGATGTCCTACAAAAAATAGACCAACAAAGTTGGACATTGGACAACCTATGGATTACCCTTGATGCTAAATCCTTATACTCTATAATCAGACATGACCAGGGTTTGTTAGCAATTGAGTATTTTTTAAGACGTCAATCTGTATACACTGACAATTTGTGTGAATTCATTTTGCAGTCTATTGAATTTTTGTTGAATCATAATTACTTCTACTTTGATGGCTCTTATTACCTCCAGAGATGTGGGACAGCCATGGGCGTGTCTTTTGCGCCCGCCTTTGCCAATCTGTTCATGGGTTGGTGGGAGGAGTCCCACATCTTTGGGGGTAATAAACCATTTAAAGATAAGATCATCTGGTATGGGAGATGCATAGATGACCTACTACTTATATGGAGTGGGTCTCAGGAATCTGCCCTAGAGTTTGTCAGCTTTGTCAATTCAAATAACAGGTACTTGGAATTTACTGCACCTATACATGTGGATATGGTACAGTTCCTAGACCTGTCATTGTTAGGAAACCTAAATACAGGGAAAATTGAAACAAATGTGTACAGGAAAACCATAGCTCGAAACACTCTGTTGCAGGCTGGGAGTTGCCATCCCAGTCACACCATAAAGGGAATCCCTATAGGACAATTTACCAGAATAAAGCAAAACTGCTCAGAGGAAAGGGATTTTGAGAATGCAGCCAGAGACTTGAGAAAGAGATTCCTCCAAAGGGGCTATAAGAAAGAAGGGGTAGATAGAGCCTATAGGATAGTAAAAAAACAAGGACAGACAGGAATTGTTGCATAAAGAAAAATCATTGGATGTAATACTTTACCGCCACCCTATTTTGTTACTCAGTACAGTGTGGAATTTGACGAAATTAAACGTATAATATATCGGAATCTCCATATCCTCCGTAGAGACAGATATAGAAAAAATTCTACGTGGGGGTTGAGGGTTGTAACAAGGAGAGGTAAATCTTTGGGGGATTTGGCAACTCCCAGCTTGTGTTGGTCAGACAGGAAAAGGAATAAACAAAAAACGTGGCTTTCATCAGTGGGTACCTTTATATGTGGCCACACACGCTGTAAATCATGTTGTGTTATAAATGTTGGTGCCATGTTCAAGTCAGAGGTGACACAGAAAACATATGAAATAAGTGATTTCATTAATTGCTGTACACGTGGGGTAGAATATCTACTCACCTGTAATAAATGTAACAAGCAATACGTAGGTTGTACAGTGCGGCCACTGAAGGAGCTAATTCGGCAACATCTTAATAGTAAATCAAAAAATGATATAAGAACACCTGTTGGTCGGCACTTTAAGGATTGCTCTGGGGGAGACCCTTCCTTTTGTCGTTTCCAGGGACTTGAACATATTAAAAGGAACCTTAGAGGGGGGGACCAACTAGAGCATCTCAATAGAAGAGAGGCGTTTTGAATCTTGGAATTAGATTCCAGATCCCCGAAGGGGTTAAACCGTAGGTGGGACATAGCGCCGTTAGTTTGATCCCCTCTGACTCAATGAACATGGAATTTGCTACTTTGTCATATGATTGTTCATTTTACTGTTTAGTATCACTTTTGTTGCTTTATCTCTACTTAGACTGTTTTAGTGAGAAGTGGTAACAATTATCAAATAATGTTACCAACCTGAGCACCTGTACATTAAAATTAGATTATAGATAGGCTACATTTGTTTCTATCCAAGGTACGTAGGGTTAATATTACATATGAGGTTCTTACCTTTTTAATTGGTTAACTCCCTCTTAAAAGAGGGCGTGATTTCGTGAGTAGGGATTGTGTCTATGAGTAAGGGGTAAAACCCGAAACGCGTTAGACCGTTTCTTTTACACCTGTTACCTGGCAGCCGGCTTAATTTTTCACAATTTTGGATAATAAAGGATGATTTTTTAAAGAAAAAAACATCGGCCTGATTCCTGTTGCAGATCGAGTATACCAGAGGCGGTTGGTGTGGCGAACCTCTTTGTTTGTTCTGTTTTATTTTAATCTATACCCCGGATTACAACCAAACTAGCCTGTGTCTGAAATAAACCACCTACCTTGGCTGTAAGTCTTACATTTCCATTTCCCTAAATGCATTTGTCCATTTAGACAGGGTTGATGTATCTTGGAATTCAAGTAAAGTTTTATCCTCTCTTCTGCCAACCATACGTTAGTGGATGTACCTACTGACATTATCACGCCGTTCTGACAACCTCCCGGGCCAATCATTTTGTAATTGAATTATCTCAAAATTACTGAACGTAATAAATATTCCATTGATTTGACATTTGCAAACATTGTCATGTTGGTTGACTAATCCCTTTGGATAGGATGAAATTATTGGCTATGTTTGTACCAAAAATCCTGCATGTACAGACAAGTGGGACCTATCCCTTAGTTTGTATGTGCTAGCCACGTGAATATTCTAATCTCTGATTGGCTACAGCTTGATATTAATTCTGTCTGTTGTAATGTTTTTCTTATTTCCCCATTAGCTTGGGAACTGCAAAGTGAATGGTTTGGTTGTCTGAGTTGAGTCATTGCCATTGTTTTTGTGTTTATCAGAAACCCGTGGACATTCATTCCCTGGATTGGGATGGGGTTTACTAAGATCCCATGGCTGATCCCATAGCTGACTGAATAGCGACACGTTGGCAATAGTGGAGCTAATCTTGCATGTAAACACCTGGAGTCTGTTCCAGGAATCATGGCAGCTGGGCAGCAATTACATTAATGTATGTCTGGTGTGGTTTTGTAGTTAAGCTGCTCATACAAAGGATGGAATTTAATCATGTGGGTGTTTAAAGTGATACTGACATCAGACTGTACTGAATGCCAAATCTCCTTAATTCATCACTGACAGTCTTTAAATCTTTAACCAACTGGAAGTACCTGACTTGCACTTATCACTTATTACTGGGGCAGTTTTGTGAATGTGACCAATACAAGCCCTACTGTATTATATAGAAATGGGCAGCACGGTGGCTCACTGGTTAGCAATGATCCCTTGCAGTGCTGAGGTCCTGAGTTTGATTCCACCCTTGGACACATCTGCAAGGAGTTTGTATGTTTTCTTGCCGTGCTTGCGTGGGTTTCCTCCGGGCACTCCGGTTTCCCCACAATCATACTGATAGGTTGTATGTGTACATAAAGTGATTAGATTGTAAGCTCTTCGAGGCAGGGCCTGATGTGAATTGAGTAAATAATTGTAAAGAGCTGCGGAATAAATAAATAAAATACATACATACAATACATACAAATGTAGGCTTACTACTGGTTATTTACGGTTTCCCGTAATCCTCCATGGACAGAGCATTCCACCAATCTCCTTGTAAATCCAGTAGTATTATGGGGAGAAACTAATACTCTCTGACTGAGCTGTGTGTGTTTATTACAACTTCACAATACACACATCGTTATCACAGCTCAGCCTGTGAGTATTGGTTTCTCTCCATCGCATAACTGGATTTACAAACCCTGCCGTATGTTCTGGGATTGTTCTTGTTTATAAGGAGCTGTGAGGGTTGGACAAGGAGCCGTCTAGAAACATTTAAAGCAATTTTGTGGTGGGAAATATGGTGAGTAATGTTGGGTCACATATTTCTGGGCTGAGTCATTACCTGTTTAGTTCGCCACATGCAGTAATATCCTGGGGGGAGTCTGGAAAGGAATGTATAGGTAACTTCACTGATTATGGAAATTTATAGTATGGGCAGTGGAGGCGGATTATATAAGTGATGTGTAATATCCTTACATATGTGTTCGTCTGGGAACTGATGTAATCCTTATATTAAAACGTAAGGGGAACATTATTTTACATAATACACAAGGTTTATTTATCTTTAATGTTTTTGGTTACCTACCCTAATGCGGTAGAAGTAAGCAGCTTGTGAAACATCTGAGCACCCTTGTGTTTCCTGCACATGCATGCTCTGTTAGAAAGAGGCCTTGTGCCAGGGTGACATAATATCTTTATAATCCACCCCTCCCTCGTATCCCTATACAACCCATCTGTAAGAAATACTGTGCTACTACGTAATAGCGTGATGATTAAAACAAGTTGGGACACCCCTTGAGATATCTGCAGGCCTAAGTTGCAGAATTGCACTTAAAGCGCATGACCACCCCCAAAACTATAATTCCCCCCACTACTTCCCCCACCACGTAGAATCCTTACCTTACATCCCAGCTCCTAATGGTTCTCCTGGAATTCCCCCCCCCCCCCCAAAGTCCCAAAAACTGGCCACCAGTAGGATAGCAGAGTCCATATAGGACTCTGCCTCCTGTCTCCCCTCCGGGAGAAGTTTGGCATGCGTACTGCAGGCCTCCCCCTCCCTCTCCCTCCCGATTTGGATTCCCTCCCATTTTGCAATCCCTCCCCTTAGTGTTAAATCCCTTATATTAGCTATTCTTTTTCCCAGCCCCAACCGCTATAAAAGATTTTACTGGAACTCCCCCGAACTTTACTTACCTTACCTCTCTCCCCCAGCGTTCTGTGCAGCCAGCAGCCGCGTCCGTGATTGGCTGCCTCTCAGCCAATCACGGACGTGGCTGCTGGTCCCGCCCCCTGCTTGCAGTTCCATGCAAGCAGAGGGCCGGTTTAGTACGCCCGGGAAAGAGGTAAGGTAAGTAAGGATCATGGGAGTTCTAGTAAAATCTTTTATGGCGGTTGGGGCTGGGGGAGGGAAAGCTAATAATGAGCAAATTTTGCAAAATGGGGTTGGCATGCCCTTTAAGATTTAACTCCCATTTAGGGGGTGGTAAGAGTAATTCTCCTATAAAGGGAACGTCCACCCCTAAAACCAAAAACTGGTCACATGTCCGTCACATGCCCCTAACGCCAACTGATATATTCAGCACATTATTAGATCTATTGTTAACCAAATATTTAAGGATAATTATTGTCCCCATTCTGGCAAACTAATCTGGCCCCTCCCTCCATGCTGTCAATCAACGCTGTGACAACTAATATCACAGCCAATGAATGACTGCTGTTTCACCTGCTGCCTCCTCTGCACATGCTCAAGTTTATAAAAAGCTCTTTGAGCAGAGGGAGGAGGCAGATACCTTTGCCAGAAAGGAATAAAACTTATCATTAAAGGATATCTCCACCAGAACTTTCTTTTTTCCAGTTTAAGTGAAGAACAGGAGGTAAATGTGTTATGTCTTACGTCCTGTCATTCAGTAAAACTTACAGGAGAGCAGGAGAAACTTACCCGCAGGATATAATTTGCAGTATATTCAAAGATCTGCATATTATAACCTGATAACTGTAAACACTGCAACTTATCTTGACTTAATGAGTTGGTATTACTATACTTTTATCCACATTGCGGATGCATTTGTCCATGAATGAGTGCACAGCTCAGAGAGAACGTTCGTTAACATCTGCCTAATACTCAAAGAGGAACTTTGTCATAGTCATATTTTATTGGCTCCAGGAAACGAAACCCTGATCCTGTTCCCTGTATTACAATCTAGGACACTAACTGATTTGCCCCTTATGTTGGCTGTGAAAGGGGTCAGACAAAGAGGACAATGACATGGAATTCCTTTTTAGGTGAGGTTACGTTCCTGAGGTTGTCGCAGTCAATGCTCTATGCAACCCCCTTCATTCCATTATTCTCCTGTTTATAAAAACTGCAGCTTCTTAAAACCACATCAGTCCCGAGTTAGTCTGGGGCTGTCATAGTTCATTCATACGGAATTGCTTGGAACGTACAGATGGGTTTTGTGGAGGAAATTGTACTTTATAGTGACAGCAGGGTGATATGGCTTGTGTTAATTCATGCTGGTTGCAGATATCAGCAGTGTCTTCTATAGTCAATATGTCTCCGTTCCCTTCCTCCACGTGATATATGGAATAATTTCACTGTAATGGTTTACTAATTGTCCTATAGGTTCCCTCTATTTAAGACACTCAAGCTAAATGTTGGCCTAATTTTGGTTAATTAACTGATAATCTAATGTCCAATAACGTGGAACATGTGTGCACCCTAACAGCAAGACATTCATGAGGACAAAGGGAATCCCTATGGCTGCACTGTCATTGTCACATGGACCCTTTAAGATTAGAAGAAAAGAAGTTTCGGCTTAGGAAAGGTTTCTTTACAGTGAGAACGGTGAAACTGTGGAACTGTCTTCCAGCAGACAGCTTTAAAAGTGGGCTGGATAAGTTTCTAAAACATATTGGGAATTACTTATTATAAATACATTTACTGTAGTTCTGGTTGGTACGGGGATACTATATAATATTGAGAATTACTGGTATTAATATATATATATATATATATTGTAGTTCTGGTTGGTTACAGGGGACTATATATAATATTGAAATTACTGGTATTAATACATATACTGTAGTTCTGGTTGGTGCAGGGATACTATATAATTAGAATTAATGGTATTAATTCATATACTGTAGTTCTGATTGGTACAGGGATACTAATAATATTGAGAATTACTGGTATAATACATATACTGTAGTTCTGGTTGGTACAGGGATACTATATAATATTGAGAATTACTGGTATTAATATATATATTGTAGTTCTGGTTAGTACGGGGAAACTATATAATATTGAGAATTACTGGTATTAATACATATACTGTAGTTCTGGTTGGTGCAGGGATACTATATAATATTGAGAATTACTGGTAATAATCATATACTGTAATTCTGGTTGGTACAGGATACTATATATATTGGGAATTACTGGTATTAATACATATACTGTAGATCGGTTGGTACAGGGATACTATATAATATTGAAATTACTGGTATTAATACATATATTGTGTTTGGTTGGTACAGGGATACTATATAATAATTAGAATTACTGGTATTAATACATATACTGTAGTTCTGGTTGGTACAGGGATACTATATAATATTGAGAATTACTGGTATTAATACATATACTGTAGTTCTGGTTGGTACAGTGATACTATATAATATTGAGAATTACTGGTATTAATACATATACTGTAGATCTGGTTGGTACAGGGATACTATATAATATTGAGAATTACTGGTATTAATACATATACTGTAGTTTGGTTGGTACTGGAGATACTAATATATGAGAATTACTGGTATTAATACATATACTGTAGTTCTGGTTGGTACGGGATACTAATAATATGAGAATTACTGGTATTAATATATAATTGTAGTTCTGGTTAGCTACGGGGAAACTATATAATATTGAGAATTACTGGTATTAATACATATACTGTAGTTCTTGGTTGGTGCAGGGATACTATTAATATTGAGAATTACTGGTATTAATACATATACTGTAATTCTGGTTGGTACAGGGATACTATATAATATTGAGAATTACTGGTATTAATACATTACTGTAGATCTGGTTGGTACAGGGATACTATATAATATTGAAAATACTGGTATTAATCATATATTGTAGTTCTGGTTGGTACAGGGATACTATATAATAATTAGAATTACTGGTATTAATACATATACTGTAGTTCTGGTTGGTACAGGGATACTATATAATATTGAGAATTACTGGTATTAATACATATACTGTAGTTCTGGTTGGTACAGTGATACTATATAATATTGAGAATTACTGGTATTATACATATACTGTAGATCTGGTTGGTACAGGATACTATATAATATTGAGAATTACTGGATTATATTAATACATATAGTAGATCTGGTTGGTACAGGGATACTATATAATATGTGAATTACTGGTATTAATACATATACGTAGGTTGGTTGGTATGGAGATACTATATAATATGAGAATTACTGGTATTAATAAATATATGTAGTTCTGGTTGGTACAGGGATACTATATAATATTGAGAATTACTGGTATTAATATATATATTGTAGTTCTGGTTTGTATGGGGAAACTATATAATATTGAGAATTATGGTATTAATACATATACTGTAGTTCTGGTTGGTGCAGGATACTATATAATATTGAGATATACTGGTATTAAACATATACTGTAATTCTGGTTGGTACAGGGATACTATTAATATTGAGAATTACTGGTATTAATACATATACTGTAGATCTGGTGGTACAGGGATACTATATAATATTGAAATACTGGTATTAATACATATATGTAGTTCTGTTGGTACAGGGATACTATATAATAATTAGAATTATGGTATTAATACATATACTGGAGTTCTGGTTGGTACAGGGATACTATATAATATTGAGAATTACTGGTATTAATACATATACTGTAGTTCTGGTTGGTACAGGATACTATATAATATTGAGAATACTGGGATTAATACATATACTGTAGATTGGTTGGTAAAGGGATACTATATAATATTGAGAATTACTGGTATTAATATATATACTGTAGTTTGGTTGGTACAGGATACTATATAATATTGAGAATTACTGGTATTAATACATATACTGTAGTTCTGGTTGGTGCAGGGGTACTATATAATATTAGAATTACTGGTATTAATACATATACTGTAGTTCTGATTGGTACAGGGAACTATATAATATGAGAATTACTGGTATTAATACATATACTGTAGTTCTGGTTGGTACAGGGATACTATATAATATTGAGAATTACTGGTATTAATACATATACTGTAGATCTGGTTGGTACAGGGATACTATTAATATTGAAAATTACTGGTATTAATACATATATACTGTAGTTCTGGTTTGGTAGGGATACTATATAATATTGAGAATTACTGGTATTAATACATATACTGTAGTTCTGGTTGGTACAGGGATACTATATAATATTGAGAATTACTGGTATTAATATATATATTGTAGTTCTGGTTAGTACGGGGAAACTATATAATATTGAGAATTACTGGTATTAATACATATACTGTAGTTTGGTTGGTACAGGGATACTATATTAATATGAGAATTACTGGTATTAATACATATACTGTAGATCTGGTTGGTACAGGGATACTATATAATATTGAAAATTACTGGTATTAATACTATATTGTCGTTCATGGTTGGTACAGGGATACTATATAATATTAGAATTACTGGTATTAATACATATACTGTAGTTCTGGTTGGTACAGGGATACTATATAATATGAGAATTACTGGTATTAATACATTATACTGTAGTTCTGGTTGGTACAGGATACTATATAAATTGAGAATTACTGGTATTAATACATATACTGTAGTCTGGTTGGTACAGGGATACTATATAATATTGAGAATTACTGGTATTAATACATATACTGTAGTTTGGTTGGTTACGGGATACTAATAATATTGAGAATTACTGGTATTAATACATATACTGTAGTTCTGGTTGGTACCGGGATACTAATAATATGAGAATTACTGGTATTAATATATAATTGTAGTTCTGTTAGCTAGGGGAAACTATATAATATTGAGAATTACTGGTATTAATACATATACTGTAGTTCTGGTTGGTGCAGGGATACTATATAATATTGAGAATTACTGGTATTAATACATATACTGTATTCTGGTTGGTACAGGGATACTATATAATATTGAGAATTACTGGTATTAATACATTACTGTAGATCTGGTTGGTACAGGGATACTATATAATATTGAAAATACTGGTATTAATCATATATTGTAGTTCTGGTTGGTACAGGGATACTATATAATATTAGAATTACTGGTATTAATACATATACTGTAGTTCTGGTTGGTACAGGGATACTATATAATATTGAGAATTACTGGTATTAATACATATACTGTAGTTCTGGTTGGTACAGTGATACTATATAATATTGAGAATTACTGGTATTATACATATACTGTAGATCTGGTTGGTACAGGATACTATATAATATTGAGAATTACTGGTTATTAATACATATGTAGATCTGGTTGGTACAGGGATACTATATAATATGTGAATTACTGGTATTAATACATATACGTAGGTTGGTGGTATGGAGATACTATATAATATGAGAATTACTGGTATTAATAAATATATGTAGTTCTGGTTGGTACAGGGATACTATATAATATTGAGAATTACTGGTATTAATATATATATTGTAGTTCTGGTTGTAGGGGAAACTATATAATATTGAGAATTATGGTATTAATACATATACTGTAGTTCTGGTTGGTGCAGGGATACTATATAATATTGAGATTACTGGTATTAATACATATACTGTAATTCTGGGGTACAGGGATACTATTAATATTGAGAATTACTGGTATTAATACATATACTGTAGTTGGTTGGTACAGGGATACTATATAATATTGAAATACTGGTATTAATACATATATTGTAGTTCTGGTTGGTACAGGGATACTATATAATATTAGAATTATGGTATTAATACATATACTGAGTTCTGGTTGGTACAGGGATACTATATAATATTGAGAATTACTGGTATTAATACATATACTGTAGTTCTGGTGGTACAGGATTACTATATAATATTGAGAATACTGGGATTAATACATATACTGTAGATCTGGTTGGTAAGGGATACTATATAATATTGAGAATTACTGGTATTAATATATATACTGTAGTTTGGTTGGTACAGGATACTATATAATATTGAGAATTACTGGTATTAATACATATACTGTAGTTCTGGTTGGTCAGGGGTACTATATAATATTGAGAATTACTGGTATTAATACATATACTGTAGTTCTGTTGGTAAGGGAACTATATAATATGAGAATTACTGGTATTAATACATATACTGTAGTTCTGGTTGGTACAGGAGATACTATATAATATTGAGAATTACTGGTATTAATACATATACTGTAGATCTGGTTGGTACAGGGATACTATTAATATTGGAAAATACTGGTATTAATACAATATACTGTAGTTCTGGTTGGTATGGGATACTATATAATATTGAGAATTACTGGTATTAATCATATACTGTAGTTCTGGTTGGTACAGGGATACTATATAATATTGAGAATTACTGGTATTAATAATATATTGTAGTTCTGGTTAGTACGGGGAAACTATATTAATATTGAGAATTACTGGTATTAATACATATACTGTAGTTTGGTTGGTACAGGGATACTATATTAATATGAGAATTACTGGTATTAATACATATACTGTAGATCTGGTTGGTACAGGGATACTATATAATATTGAAAATTACTGGTATTAATACATATACTGTAGATCTGGTTGGTACAGAGTTACTATATAATATTGAAAATTACTGGTATTAATACATATACTGTAGTGTAATAATGTATTAATACCAGTAATTCTAATATTATATAGTATCCCTGCACCAACCAGAACTACAATATATGTATTAATACCATAATTCTCATATTATATAGTATCCCCATACTAACCAGAACTACAATATATGTATTAATCCCAGTAATTCTCATTATTATATATATCCCCTGTACCAACCAGAACTACGTATATGTATTAATACCAGTAATTCTCAATATTATATAGTATCCCTGTACCAACCAGATCTACAGTATATGTATTAATACCAGTAATTCTCAATATTATATAGTATCCCTGTACCAACCAGAACTACAGTAATATGTATTAATACCAGTAATTCTCAATATTATATAGTATCCCTGTACCAACCAAACTACAGTATATGTATTAATACCAGTAATTCTCAATATTAATAGTAGTTTCCCCGTACTAACCAGAACTACAATATATATATTAATACCAGTAATTCTCAATATTATATAGTATCCCTGTACCAACCAGAACTACAGTATATGATTAATACCAGTAATTCTCAATATTATATAGTATCTCCATACCAAACCAGAACTACAGTATATTGTATTATACCAGTATTTTCAATATTATATAGTACCCTGTACCAACCAGATCTACAGTATATGTATTAATACCAGTAATTCTCAATATTATATAGTATCCCTGTACCAACCAGAACTACAGTATATGTATTAATACCAGTAATTCTCATATTATATATTCCCTGTACCAACAGAACTACAGTATATGTATTAATACCAGTAATTCTAATTATTATATAGTACCCCTGCACCAACCAGAACTACAGTATATGTATTAATACCAGTAATTCTCAATATTATATAGTATCCTGTACCAACCAAACTACAGTATATATATTAATACCAGTAATTCTCAATATTATATAGTATCCCTGTACCAACCAATCTACAGTATATGTATTAATCCATTATTCTCAATATTATATAGTATCCTGTACCCCAACCAGAACTACAGTATATGTATTAATACCAGTAATTCTCAATATTATATAGTATCCCTGTACCCAACCAGACTCCATATATGTATTAATACCATTAATTCTAATATTATATAGTATTCCCTGTACCAACCAGAACTACAATATATGTATTAATACCAGTAATTTCAATATTATATAGTATCCCTGTACCAACCAGATCTACAGTATATGTATTAATACCAGTAATTCTCAATATTATATAGTATCCCTGACCCCCAGAATTACAGTATATGTATTAATACCAGTATATCTCAATATTATATAGTATCCTGCACCAACCAGAACTACAGTATATGTATAATACCATAATTCTCAATATTATATAGTTTCCCCATACAAACCAGAACTACATATATATATTAATACCAGTAATTCTCAATATTATATAGTATCCCTGTACCAACCAAAACTACAGTATATGTATTAATACCAGTAATTCTCATATTATATAGTATCTCCATACCACCAACCTACAGTATATGTATTAATACCAGTAATTCACATATTATAAGTATCCCTGTACCAACCAGATCTACTATAGTATTAATATACCAGTAATTCTCAATATTATATAGTATCCTGTACCAACCAGATCTACAGTATATGTTAATACCAGTAATTCTCAATATTATATAGTATCACTGTACCAACCAGAACTACAGTATATGTATTAATACCAGTAATTCTCAATATTATATAGTATCCCTGTACCAACCAGAACTACAGTATATGTATTAATACCAGTAATTCTAATTATTATATAGTATCCCTGTACCAACCAGAACTACAATATATGTATTAATACCAGTATTTTTCAATATTATATAGTATCCCTGTACCAACCAGATACTACATAATGTATTTAATACCAGTAATTCTCAATATTATATAGTATCCCTGTACCAACCAGAATTACAGTATATGTATTAATACCAGTAATTCTCAATATTATATAGTATTCCTGCACCAACCAGAACTACAGTATATGTATTAATACCAGTAATTCTCAATATTATATAGTTTCCCCATACTAACCAGAACTACAATATATATATTAATACCAGTAATTCTCATATTATTAGTATCCCGTACCAACCAGAACTACAGTATATGTATTAATACCAGTAATTCTCATATATTAGTAATCTCCTAACCAACCAAACTACAGTATATGTATTAATACCAGTAATTCTCATATTATATAGTATCCCTGTACCAACCAGACTACAGTATATGTATTAATACCAGTAATTCTCAATATTATATAGTATCCTGTACCAACCAGAACTACAGTATATGTATTAATACCAGTAATTCTCAATATTATATAGTATCCCTGTACCAACCAGAACTACAGTATATGTATTAATACCAGTAATTCTAATTATTATATAGTATCCCTGTACCAACCAAACTACAATATATGTATTAATACCAGTAATTTCAATATTATATAGTATCCCTGTACCAACCAGATCTACAGTATATGTATTAATACCAGTAATTCCCAATATTATATAGTATCCTGTACCAACCAGAATCTACAGTAATGATTATTACCAGTAATTCTCAATATTATATAGTATCCCTGCAACCAACCAGAACTACAGTATATTGTATTAATACCAGTAATTCTCAATATTATATAGTTTCCCCGTACTAACCAGAACTACAATATATATATTAAATACCAGTCATTCTCATATTATATAGTATCCCTGTATCAACCAGAACTACAGTATATGTATTAATACCAGTAATTCTCAATATTATTAGTATCCCTGTACCAATCAGAACTACAGTATATGAATTAATACCAGTAATTCTAATTATATAGTATCCCTGCACCAACCAGAACTACAGTATATGTATTAATACCAGTAATTTCAATATTATATAGTATCCCTGTACCAACCAGAACTACAAATATATATATATAATATATTATACCAGTAATTCTCAATATTATATAGTATCCCCGTACAACCAGAACTACAGTAAAGTAGTTATAACCAGTAATTCCAATATGTTTTAGAAACTTATCCAGCCCACTTTTAAAGCTTCTGCTGGAAGACAGTTCCACATTTTCACACCCGTCTCACTGTAAAGAATCTTCCTAAGCCAAACTTCTTTTCTTCTAATCTTAAAGGGTCCATGTGACAATACAGTGCAGCCATAGGGATTCCCTTTGTCCTCATGAATGTCTTGCTGTTAGGGTGCACACATGTTCCACGTTATTGGACATTAGATTATCAGTTAATTAACCAAAATTAGCCAACATTTAGCTTGAGTGTCTTAAATAGAGGGAACCTATAGGACAATTAGTAAACCATTACAGTGAAATTATTCCATATATCACGTGGAAGGGAACGGAGACATATTGACTATAGAAACACTGCTGATATCTGCAACTAGCATGAATTAACACAAGCCATATCACCCTGCTGTCACTATAAAGTACAATTTCCTCCACAAAACCCATCGGTACGTTCCAAGCAATTCCGTATGAATAACTATGACAGCCCCAGACTAACTCGGGACTGATGTGGTTTTAAGAAGCTGCAGTTTTTATAAACAGGAGATAATGGAATGAAGGGGGTTGCATAGAGCATTGACTGCGACAACCTCAGGAACGTAACCTCACCTAAAAAGGAATTCCATGTCATTGTCCTCTTTGTCTGACCCCTTTCACAGCCAACATAAGGGGCAAATCAGTTAGTGTCCTAGATTGTAATACAGGGAACAGGATCAGGGTTTCGTTTCCTGGAGCCAATAAAATATGACTGTGACAAAGTTCCTCTTTGTGTATTAGGCAATGTTAACGAACGTTCTCTCTGAGCTGTGCACTCATTCATGGACAAATGCATCCGCAATGTGGATAAAGTATAGTAATACCAACTCATTAAGTCAAGATAAGTTGCAGTGTTTACAGTTATCAGGTTATAATATGCAGATCTTTGAATATACTGCAATTATATCCTGCGGGTAATTTTCTCCTGCCTCCTGTAAGTTTTACTGAATGACAGGACGTAAGACATACACATTACCTCCTGTTCTTCACTTAAACTGGAAAAAAGAAAGTTCTGGTGGAGATATCCTTTAATGTATTTTTTATATCCTTTCTGGCAAAGGTATCTGCCTCCTCCCCTCTGCTCAAAGAGCTTTTTATAAACTTGAGCATGTGCAGAGGAGGCAGCAGTTGAAACAGCAGTCATTCTTGGCTGTGATATTAGTTTCACAGCGTTGATTGACAGCATGGAGGGAGGGGCCAGATTAGTTTGCCAGAATGGGGACAATAATTATCCTTAAATATTTGGTTAACAATAGATCTAATAATGTGGCTGAATATTCAGTTGGCGTTAGGGGCATGTGACGGACATGTGACCATTTTTTGTTTTAGGGGTGGACGTTCCCTTTATAGGAGAATTACTCTTACCACCCCCTAATGGGAGTTAAATCTTAAAGGGCAGCCAACCCCATTTGCAAAATTTGCTCATTATTAGCTTTCCCTCCCCCAGCCCAACCGCCAAAAAGATTTACTAGAACTCCCATGATCCTTACTTACCTTACCTCTTTCCCGGGCGTACTAACCGGCCCTCTGCTTGCATGGAACTGCAAGCAGGGGCGGGACCAGCAGCCACGTCCGTGATTGGCTGAGAGGCAGCCAATCACGGACGCGGCTGCTGGCTGCACAGAACGCTGGGGGAGAGAGGTAAGGTAAGTAAAGTTCGGGGGAGTTCCAGTAAAATCTTTTATAGTGCGGTGGGGCTGGGAAAAAGAATAGCTAATATAAGGGATTTAACACTAAGGGGATTGCAAAATGGGAGGGAGGGAGGGGGAGGGAGGGAGGGGGAGGCCTGCAGTACGCATGCCAAACTTCTCCCCGGAGGGAGACAGGAGGCAGAGTCCTATATGGACTCTGCTATCCTACTGGTGGCCAGTTTTTGGGACTTTGGGGGGGGGGGGGAATTCCAGGAGAACCATTAGGAGCTGGGATGTAAGGTAAGGATTCTACGTGGTGGGGAAGTGTGGGGGGAATTATAGTTTTGGGGTGGTCATGCGCTTTAAGTGCAATTCTGCAACTTAGGCCTGCAGATATCTCAAGGGGTGTCCCAACTGTGTTTTAATCATCACGCTATTACGTAGTAGCACAGTATTTCTTACAGATGGTTTTGTATAGGGATACGAGGGAGGGTGGATTATAAAGATATTATGTCACCCTGGCACACAGGCCCTCTTTCTAACAGAGCATGCATGTGCAGGAAACACAAGGGTGCTCAGATGTTTCACAAGCTGCTTACTTCTACCGCATTAGGGTAGGTAACCAAAAACATTAAGATAAATAAACCTTGTGTATTATGTAAAATAATGTTTCCCCTTACGTTTTATATAAGGATTACATCAGTTCCCAGACGAACACATATGTTAAGGATATTACCACATCACTTATATAATCCGCCTCCACTGCCCATACTATAAATTTCCATAATCAGTGAGTTACCTATACATTCCTTTCCTTCCAGACTCCCCAGGATATTACTGCATGTGGCGAACTAAACAGGTAATGACTCACGCCCAGAAATATGTGACCCAACATTACTCACCATATTTCCCACCACAAAATTGCTTTAAATGTTCTAGAACGGCCCTTGTCCAACCCTCACAGCTCTTATAAACAAGAACAATCCCAGAACATACGGCAGGGTTTGTAAATCCAGTTATGCGATGGAGAGAAACCAATACTCAAAGCTGAGCTGTGATAACGATGTGTGTATTGTGAAGTTGTAATAAACACACACAGCTCAGTCAGAGAGTATTAGTTTCTCCCCATAATACTACTGGTTTACAAGGAGATTGGTGGAATGCTCTGTCCATGGAGGATTACGGGAAACCGTAAATAACCAGTAGTAAGCCTACATTTGTATGTATTGTATGTATGTATTTTATTTATTTATTCCGCAGCTCTTTACAATTATTTACTCAATTCACATCAGGCCCTGCCTCGAAGAGCTTACAATCTAATCACTTTATGTACACATACAACCTATCAGTATGATTGTGGGGAAACCGGAGTGCCCGGAGGAAACCCACGCAAGCACGCAAGAAAACATACAAACTCCTTGCAGATGTGTCCAAGGGTGGAATCAAACTCAGAACCTCAGCACTGCAAGGGATCATTGCTAACCAGTGAGCCACCGTGCTGCCCATTTCTATTAATACAGTAGGGCTTGTATTGGTCACATTCACAAAACTGCCCCAGTAATAAGTGATAAGTGCAAGTCAGGTACTTCCAGTTGTTTAAAGATTTAAAGACTGTCAGTGATGAATTAAGGAGATTTGGCATTCAGTACAGTCTGATGTCAGTATCACTTTAAACACCCACATGATTAAATTCCATCCTTTGTATGAGCAGCTTACTACAAAACCACACCAGACATACATTAATTAATTGCTGCCCAGCTGCCATGATTCCTGGAACAGACTCCAGGTGTTTACATGCAAGATTAGCTCCACTATTGCCAACGTGTCGCTATTCAGTCAGCTATGGGATCAGCCATGGGATCTTAGTAAACCCCATCCCAATCCAGGGAATGAATGTCCACGGGTTCTGATAACACAAAACAAATGGCAATGACTCAACTCAGACAACCAAACCATTCACTTTGCAGTTCCCAAGCTAATGGGGAAATAAGAAAAACATTACAACAGACAGAATTAATATCAAGCTGTAGCCAATCAGAGATTAGAATATTCACGTGGCTAGCACATACAAACTAAGGGATAGGTCCCACTTGTCGGTACATGCAGGATTTTTTGGTACAAACATAGCCAATATTTCATCCTATCCAAAGGGATTAGTCAACCAACATACAATGTTTGCAATGTCAAATCAATGGAATATTTATTACGTTCAGTAATTTTTGAGATAATTCAATTACAAAATGATTGGCCCGGGAGGTTGTCAGACGGCGTGATAATGTCAGTAGGTACATCCACTAACGTATGGTTGGCAGAAAGAGTAAAACTTTACTTGAATTCCAAGATACATCAACCCTGTCTAAATGGACAAATGCATTTAGGGAAATGGAAATGTAAGACTTACAGCCAAGGTAGGTGGTTTATTTCAGACACAGGCTAGTTTGGTTGTAATCCGGGGTATAGATTAAAATAAAACAACAAACAAAGAGGTTCGCCACACAACCGCCTCTGGTATACTCGATCTGCCAACAGGAATCAGGCCGATGTTTTTTTCTTTAAAAAATCATCCTTTATTATCCAAAATTGTGAAAAATTAAGCCGGCTGCCAGGTAACAGTGTAAAGAAACGGTCTAACGCGTTTCGGGTTTTACCCCTTACTCATAGACACAATCCCTACTCACGAAATCACGCCCTCTTTTAAGAGGGAGTTAACCAATTAAAAGGTAAGAACCTCATATGTAATATTAACCCTACGTACCTTGGATAGAAAAACAATGTAGCCTATCTATAATCTAATTTTAATGTACAGGTGCTCAGGTTGGTAACATTATTTGATAATTGTTACCCTTCTCACTAAAACAGTCTAAGTAGAGATAAAGCAACAAAAGTGATACTAAACAGTAAAATGAACAATCATATGACAAAGTAGCAAATTCCATGTTTCATTGAGTCAGAGGGGATCAAACTAACAGCGCTATGTCCCACCTACGTTTTAACCCCTTCGGGATCTGGAATCTATCATCCAAGATTCAAAACGCCTCTCTTCTATTGATGCTCTAGTTGGTCCCCCCTCTAAGGTTCCTTTTAATATGTTCAAGTCCCTGGAAACGACAAAAGGAAGGGTCTCCCCCAGAGCAATCCTTAAAGTGCCGACCAACAGGTGTTCTTATATCATTTTTGATTTACTATTAAGATTTTGCCGAATTAGCTCCTTCGTGGCCGCACTGTACAACCTACGTATTGCTTGTTCATTTATTACAGGTGAGTAGATATTCTACCCCACGTGTACAGCAATTAATGAAATCATTTTCTGTGTCACCTCTGACTTGAACATGGCACCAACATTTATAACAACATGATTTACAGCGTGTGTGGCCACATATAAAGGTACCCACTGATGAAAGCCACGTTTTTTTGTTTATTCCTTTTCCTGTCTGACCAACACAAGCTGGGAGTTGCCAAATCCCCAAAGATTTACCTCTCCTTGTTACAACCCTCACCCCCACGTAGAATTTTTTCTATATCTGTCTCTACGGAGGATATGGAGATTCCGATATATTATACGTTTAATTTCGTCAATTCCACACTGTACTGAGTAACAAAATAGGGTGGCGGTAAAGTATTACATCCAATGATTTTTTCTTTATGCAACAATTCCTGTCTGTCCTGTTTTTTTACTATCCTATAGGCTCTATCTACCCCTTCTTTCTTATAGCCCCTTGGAGGAATCTCTTTTCTCATCTCTGATGACGCAAAACGCACAAGAATTTAGCACAAGATCGTGTGGCGATAAGGCAGATGTAGTTAAAGGGTATGTACGCTGGGGTTTTTTTTAATTGACCATTACTGGAAATTATAATTCCTCCCAACTATCACTCTAATGTTTTTTGTTGGTCTGTCCCTTATTTCTTTAGATATCCAATCTGAAGCATCATACATTTCAGCTGTCAATCAAGTGTTATTATCATAAACTCTTCTGTGTGCAGTTTTGTTGTAACTGAAATAGTGACAGTTGGAATGTGTGAATTGCATGATGGGGAATTCCCTCTCTCAGTGCTGTCGTAGTGATTACTGAACAGTGTGCACCTCAGTCTAATTTTGCTTGTTGCTATAGCTATAGCCCCTGGAAGGGGACTGACTGGGAGAACTTCTATTAGATTGGCCACAGCGAGTGCCTGGGCTGAATTATGCCACAACACACACACACCTCAGTATTTTATAGATTAATCAATTTTTCCCCAGTATATATACCCTCCAATGCAGCAATCATTATCTCAGAGACAGTCTTACATTCCTTTTACGGAGATGTGGAATGCAGAGGTAACACTAAATATCACCATAAACTTTAAAGAAACAATGCCACCCAGTGGCCAAAAACAAACAAAAAAATAATTCAACAAACAACAGTCACATATTTACATAGTATTGGAGATAGAAAAAAGACAATATCTTCATCTTGTCCAACATTTATACCATACCCATGAGCCCTACCTGACAGTTGATCCAAAAAAAAAAGGGCTATTATTATATAATATTAATATTCTGTTAGCCACCCTGACTCGGATCAAGCAGAACTACAGTATATGTATTAATATCAGTAATTCTCAATATTATATAGTATCTCTATACCAACCAGAACTGTATATGTACTAATGCCAGTAATTCTCAATATATATAGTATCCCCGTACCAACCAGAACTACAGTATATGTTAATACCAGTAATTCTCATATTATATAGTATCCCCGTACCAACCAGAACTACGATAGTATATGTATTAATACCAGTAATTCTAATTTTATATTAGTATCCCTGCACCAACCAGAAACTACAATATATGTATTAATACCAGTAATTCTCATATTATATAGTATCCCCATACTAACCAGAACTACATATATGTGATTAATACCAGTAATTCTCATTATTATATAGTTCCCTGTACCAACAGAACTACAGTATATGTATTAATACCAGTAATTCTCAATATTATATAGTATCCCTGTACCAACCAGATCTACAGTATATGTATTAATACCAGTAATTCTCATATTATATAGTATCCCTGTACCAACCAGAACTACAGTATATGTATTAATACCAGTAATTCTCAATATTATATAGTATCCTGTACCAACCAGAACTACAGTATATGTATTAATACCAGTAATTCTCAATATTATATAGTTTCCCCTACTAACCAGAACTACAATATATATATTAATACCAGTAATTCTCATATTATATAGTATCCCTGTACCAACCAGAACTACAGTATATGTATAATAACCAGTAATTCTCAATATTATATAGTATCTCCATACCAACCAGAACTACAGTATATGTATTAATACCAGTATAATTCAAATATTATAGTATCCCTGTACCAACCAGATACTACAGTATATGTATTAATACCAGTAATTCTCAATATTATATAGTATCCCTGTACCAACCAGAACTACAGTATATGTATTAATACCATACATATCTCAATTATATAGTTATTCCCTGTACCAATCAGAACTACAGTATATGTATTAATACCAGTAATTCTAATATTATATAGTATCTCCACAACCAAACTACAGTATATGTATTAATACCAGTAATTCTCATATTATATAGTATCCTGTACAACCAGAACTACAGTAATATATTAATACCAGTAATTCTCAATATTATATAGTATCCCTGTACCAACCAGACTACAGTATATGTATTAAATACCAGATTCTAATATTAATATGTACACTCTGTACCAACCAGAACTAAAGTATAGTATTAATACCAGTAATTCTCAATATTATATAGTATCCCTGTACCAACCAGAACTACAGTATATGTATTAATACCAGTAATTCTAATTATTATATAGTATCCTGTACCAACCAGAACTAAATATATGATTAATACCAGTAATTTTCAATATTTATAGTATCCCTGTACCAACCAGATCTACAGTATATAAACAGTAATTCAATAATATAGATATCCCTGTACCAACCAGAAATACAGTATATGTATTAATACCAGTAATTCTCAATATTATATAGTATTCCTGCACCAACCAGAACTACAGTATAGTATTAATACCAGTAATTCTCAATATTATATAGTTCCCCATACTAACCAAACTACAATATATATAGTAAATACCAGTAATTCTCAATAATATAGTATCCCTGTACCAACCAGAACTACAGTATATGTATTAATACCAGTAATTCTCAATATATATAGTATCTCCATACCAACCAGAACTACGTATATGTATAATACCAGTAATTCACAATATTATATAGTATCCCTGTACCAACCAGATCTACCGTATATGTATTAATACCAGTAATTCTCAATATTATATAGTATCCTGTACCAACCAGATCTACAGTATATGTATTAATACCAGTAATTCTCAATATTATATAGTATCACTGTACCAACCAGAACTACAGTATATGTATTAATACCAGAATTCTCAATATTATATATGTATCCCTGTACCAACCAGAACTACAGATATGATTAATACCAGTAATTTCTAATTATATATAGTATCCCTGTACCAACCAGAACTACATATATGTATTAATACCAGTAATTTTCAATATTATATAGTATCCCGGTACCAACCAGATACAGTATAGTATAATACCAGTAATTCTCAATATTATATAGTATCCCTGTACCAACCAGAATTACAGTATATGTATAATACCAGTAATTCTCAATATTATATAGTATCCCGCACCAAGAACTACAGTATATGTATTAATACCAGTAATTCTCAATATTATATAGTTCCCCCGTACTAACCAGAACTACAATATATATATTAATACCAGTAATTCTCAATATTATATAGTATCCCTGTACAACCACAGAACTACAGATATGTATTAATACCAGTAATTCTCAATATTATATAGTATCTCATACCAACCAGAACTACAGTATATGTATTAATACCAGTAATTCTCAATATTATATAGTATCCCTGTACAACCAGAATCTACAGTATATGTATTAATACCAGTAATTCTCAATATTATATAGTATCACTGTACCAACCAGAACTACAGTATATGTATTAATACCAGTAATTCTCAATATATATAGTATCCCTGTACCAACCAGAACTACAGTATATGTATTAATACCAGTAATTCTAATTATTATATGTATCCCTGTACCAACCAGAACTACAATATATGTATTAATACCAGTAATTTTCAATATTATATGTATCCCTGTACCAACACGATTGTAGTTCTGGTTGGTACGGGGATACTATATAATATTGAGAATTACTGGTATTACATATACTGTAGTTCTGGTTGGTACGGGGATACTATATAATGTTGAGAATTACTGGCATTAGTACATATACTGTAGTTCTGGTTGGTATAGAGATACTATATAATATTGAGAATTACTGATATTAATACATATACTGTAGTTCTGCTTGATCCGAGTCAGGGTGGCTAACAGAATATTAATATATTATATAATAATAGCCCCTTTTTTTTGGATCAACTGTCAGGTAGGGCTCATGGGTATGGTATAAATGTTGGACAAGATGAAGATATTGTCTTTTTTCTATCTCCAATACTATGTAAATATGTGACTGTTGTTTGTTGAATTATTTTTTTGTTTGTTTTTGGCCACTGGGTGGCATTGTTTCTTTAAAGTTTATGGTGATATTTAGTGTTACCTCTGCATTCCACATCTCCGTAAAAGGAATGTAAGACTGTCTCTGAGATAATGATTGCTGCATTGGAGGGTATATATACTGGGGAAAAATTGATTAATCTATAAATACACTGAGGTGTGTGTGTGTTGTGGCATAATTCAGCCCAGGCACTCGCTGTGGCCAATCTAATAGAAGTTCTACCCAGTCAGTCCCCTTCCAGGGGCTATAGCTATAGCAACAAGCAAAATTAGACTGAGGTGCACACTGTTCAGTAATCACTACGAGGCAGCACTGAGAGAGGGAATTCCCCATCATGCAATTCACACATTCCAACTGTCACTATTTCAGTTACAACAAAACTGCACACAGAAGAGTTTATGATAATAACACTTGATTGACAGCTGAAATGTATGATGCTTCAGATTGGATATCTAAAGAAATAAGGGACAGACCAACAAAAAACATTAGAGTGATAGTTGGGAGGAATTATAATTTCCAGTAATGGTCAATTAAAAAAAACCCCAGCGTACATACCCTTTAACTACATCTGCCTTATCGCACACGATCTTGTGCTAAATTCTTGTGCGTTTTGCGCATGCATTTTTGCCATTTTGCGTAATGGAATCGCATGCATTAACGCACCAAAAATGGTGACCGTATACGTTACCGAAACGCGCAAAAAACGCACTAGTGTGGCCTCAACCTAACAGTTTATTTAGTAGACAAGTTTTCGAGGGCTAAACCCTCTTCATCAGGTCAGAGCAGTACTGATGTTAGTCCATAGACAGTACTCTTATTTTTGACATCTATATATTGGACTAATACGGCACTACAATATTTTTCTATTGAAGTAATAAAACATAGAATATTTCATTGTTTCTGGTTGTGATGTATTGTTACATTAAAGGAAAACTGGTTTGGTAATTGCACAGGAACATTCACTAAAATGTAATTATAAATATCTCTGTAGCTTATGAAAGGGAATTCGGCTTCATGTAATCCAGGCTGTGGGTTTTGTCTGTAGTTAACAGAACGAGTTGGGAGGGTTTTATCGGATATTTTCCACTGATTGGTCAGCTGTGCCTCCTCACTCACAGTCCAATGAATACAAGTTCTCACTTGGCTCCATTTGGTTGCAGGGGGTTGGAGAACTATTTCAAGTCTTAACTCTTTTCTATAATTCCTAGAAATCTGAATAAATTTTAAAAAGCCAAACCTAACGGAAGTTTAGCAATCATCACATTTTTTCTGACACTTCAATTCACCTTCTGATGTTCCCTCAACACCCAAAGAACCACATGACCTCTTCTTTTTTGTGATTGGAGAGCCCCTGGCTGAAAATAATTTCGAAAGGCGTTCGATAGATTCAACATGCGTACAATTGTCGGCCAAAGCTGCTGTTAGTCTGTGACAGACAGTTGAGGCTGAAACACATCACACTGGAGTACTTGGCTTAAGGCTACGTTCACATTACAAAACGTTAAACGCAAAGGACGCAATAAATCACAGCACGATTTAACCCGTTCCTGCAAAGCGCTTTCACTTCCTTGCATTTGTATGCGGCTTTATGCAATGTGAATGTGTAATGTGTTTGTATGCAGGGCATTTTGGGATAAAATGGAAAAAAATACGCTTGAAAACTGCGTGTTGTATGCATTTTTTCCCTCTTCCCCATAGACTTTTGTTGAGTGCGTTATCACGGTAAACTGTAGCATTGGCATAGCACATGTGAACGCTATGACATTCCTATACAAATTCAACGCACTTGCTTTTTTTTATCAACTTGTGCGTAAGCGAAAACATGTAAAAATGCGATAAAATGCTACTAGTGTGAACAAAGGGGAGGGGGAAGAGGAAGTAACTGAAGAACTTGCTATATATTTTGGTGGTCATTATGGGAAAGAGATTTCAGGCATTTTTCCTTTGTGACCTTCCAATGGAAACATATACACAGTTAGAACCCAGACTGTCAGTCGTGACGTCAGCCGAGTGTATTTCTATAGAAATAACGTGCCATAAGATATCTACACAGCGATAAGTTAAACAGACTGGGAACGTTTTTTGTTTGGATTCCTCCTCTGTAACTAGTACTGTGTTTTTAATTCGGATCCCTCCAATGATAAATACAGATTGTTACATGGACATTACAAGAGTTCACAGTTTTTTCTCCCCTCAAACACTAGTTCATATCCAATTTAATTTAAAGGGAAAAAATATACTGTAAATTTTACATAAAAAAAACTAAAATTGATTATTCCAACCACCCAATTTGCTTTCTTTGGAGAGTAATAGCGCGACAGCTTAAAGTTACATTTGCCAGGTTTGTGTCCTGGACTCTTCCATTCTAAAGATAGTGGTGAAGCAGGAAGAAAGATTGGAATATAAAAAGAAAACCAGAAGTCTGCAAAGTGGCTTTTATTGCCAAATTGCTCAAATGAGTTCACATAATATTGAAAATATCGCACTGGGCGGACGATCGGCTGAAGTATTGTGCAGTATGAGTCACTGTTATGGGGAGTTTTGGATACAGTTTGGCCAAGTGTTTCTTTCCCCATCTGATAATAACTATTGAATTATTAAGGCCGCACAAATGGGTACTTTTTGGAGATAAAAGACTAGGAATTGACTGAAGGGTGTTAGTCAATAGGTTGAGGACACGTAATTCCTTTTTAATCCTTGATATCTGCAATTGATGGTGAAAAACAAGGACAAGTTCTGTTGACGGTAGACACCATGCAATATTTCGGCCCAATCGACAGATAGTTCAGTGAATCGGTCGATCGGGCCGAAATAATTGCATGGTTTTTCGGACGCGACAGAATGTACGATCGGCCAAAAAACAAAGCTGATGCATACTGTCCATAGAGGACCATACGCTCGGATATGGTAACTGTCAGCTGCGGCTACTTTTGCCGCAACCGTCAGTCATTCCGACAGTTCCGAACTATTGGTCAGGATGAAGGATCTGGCAGTGTTTACTCAACTTTACTGAAGTTATGTAATGTATGTATCATGCAGCCTTCCTTTTGGTTCTAGAATGTAACAGTAAATTATTCCCTAGCGCAGTGTGGCTTAAAAACTGTTTAATAAACATGTTGATTAACTATTAAGTCCTGTTCACATGGTAGATAAATGTCGAAAGACAACCTAATATGTGTGTAAGGGCTAGGCCCCACTAGTCTATTTTGGTGTGAGCTGCTTTAGCACAGCTAATAGAAGGGGATGGCCCCATGCCCTCCGCTGCCCTGTGCTGTGTTGCCGACCCTTATCATAGTGCATGCTATCACCATTTTTGGTGTGGATCACATGCGCTGCGATAGGGGTACATCAAAGCAATCACAGCGCACGTGCAGGGTAGCACACATGAATCACGCAACGTTGCGATTTTGATCCGTTGCGCGATTCCTGGGCACTTTCCAGTGGGGCCTTGTCCTAAGTATTGTATTCTGAATTACATGGCAATACATCTCCGTTAAAGGAATATCAGGCAAATAGCCGTTCAAACAGACGGTAATGCGCGTGAAACGCCCTGAATTGCGATTTTCACACGTATTACTGCCGACAGTGTGCCCACAGTGTTATATTTGTACCCCAAATACCTTGAAACACCCCTTTAAAAACAGTTCATATTAGCCCTTAAAGGCTGTGAGGTGTTTATATGTGTAAATGTGCTGAAATTCCACATATTATGGTTAGATGAGAAAGTTGTGGCTGTTTTGATTTTTCCTGCCAATTTCAGACACTTTTTACCATTTGAACGTTAATTTCTAAACCACTTTGTGAGAAAATACACAGTGCGACTTTGTGAGGGGGAAATATGTCTGAACATAAACTTTCTTTCATACGAGAGCCTCGGGCGGCAATGAAATGCAGAATATGCCATGTGATTGAAATACCACAAGTAAGCATAATCCTTATTGGGGAAAAAGGAAAGAACCAGCGAGTTGGTTAATTGTATTCATCCGCTGTGTTAAGGTCTGTTCAACAGTCTTCTGCTTGACCCGAGACGCACATCTTGTCAATCTGTGTAGACGTCAGTTGGTGAAAAAATTGGTCAGCCTTGCGTGTGTGTGTGTAGAAAACATTAATATCTACCCCACAGCCATGTGTTACACTTACATAGGGAAGGTGTTTGAAGTAACACACAACTTTCTTTATTTACCCAAACAACCAACCTCTGGCCGGCCAATCAAAATATCCGCTTAAATACATTGTGTGTATTCTATAAAACAATCATTGCTATTAATTTACATGCACTACACATTAACCCATTCTGCAAGAGGTCATTGTCCCAATACAAATCGCCTCTGGGACACCATAAAATCACACACAAATGGTCTGTGGGAGGGGGGGGCGGAGACACTTGACGCACGTTTTTATAGGCGCAAATGGGGATAAAGTCTGCTGTTAAGAATCCATGAGTGGTGCGCTGGCAGGTAAGTTTTACCCTATTCGAGTTCTGTTATTCACAGGAGGCTGGGAATAAGCGACCCTACCTCCTTGTGAATTATAAATTCCTAAGTTATATCTGTTAGAATTGTTACAATAAGTTCAAGAGCTGCAAGAAAAACAGGAGGTAGGAATTATAAATGAATGGGGGTAAATGAACTGTAGATGAAGGGCAGATAGGGTCCCCATCAAAGTTTTTTTGGGGACCCAGTGATTACACCACTGGGGGTTGATTTTATGATTTAGTGGTCCTTTATGTTTTGGTCATAGTTTAAAATAAGACAGAATGATTTTGTTACATAAAACTTTGTACCAGGGATTTAGGGACACCCCAGTCTGTCGATATTGAAAGTTGCAGATCCACATATTCTAAATGTCAATACATACAGACAGATCTAATGATGAGTGTAAAGGAAATGTCTGTGGTTCAGCGCACACCTGTAGATAACCAGAGGGTGCAAACCTACATTTCCTGTATTGTAATTGGATGGGCCCCCAATGATTTCCAGTCCAATGGGCCATGTTATAAGCAGATCCCATTTCATGTGAAGGATTGCAGGAGGCTGCTAGGAACCAGTGCTTTCCACTCTCATTATAACTGCGACGATTCCCCAGGCACAAGCTGCACACTGCTTGTGTGCTGTGTGTAAAGCCCTGCGGAATGTACTTTTACAATCCTCTGAATTAACATGCATGTGTTATTGATCGCCACTTATTTGCAAGACGTTTTTTTAATGTCACTCAATGGTGAAACTTCCTAAATCAGACAGGGATGTTCAAACTGAACAAAACCAAAACTCTACCAATGCTGGGAGTTGTGAGGGCCACAGGTTGGATGTCACTAAAGTCTAAGCTCCACCTTTGGATTGTGTCTTGTGATCCAATGGCGTTTCCGAACTGTATTGTAAGTTATACATCTGCATTTCAGTCCGTTATCTGATCACATTGCAGGTTCACCATTCAAATGAAAGTACAATAAAAAGCAAATCTGTTTTGCAGCAAGAATAATGGCCTTCCCCTTCCCTCTGCCTCTCAGAAGGTTGTGCCAGGATTTCCCTAGTTCGGCTGTCAGACGGGCATTGGTGGAGATCTGGTTGGTGTTGCTGATATCATTTTCCTGTTTTTACTTCTACAATAACATTGTCTGTAGTTCTATAGAACTAAATGAATGATTATCTGGATGAAATGTCCCTTTGGTTATAAACCCAGCAGTGCTTTGTGGGTTTCTCTGGATTTAAATGGGAATCTAAAGGTGCCACATACATTAGCTCTTTCCTGCAGACGTTCCCGATAACCGCCTGGCCCCGTAGCTTTACAGGTGTAACACCGACTGTAAATCGGAACTTCACAGGTAAGAAACACATCCAGGGAGAAGATAAAAGTTCTTATCATTTAAAATGGTGCTATTTTTGCCCCAACCAATCAGATCATATTTAACATTTGAAAGGTAACATCTGATTGGTTGGGGCAAAATTAGCACCATTTTAAACAATAATGGTTGAGGATCTTGCTCACCCAAACATTAAAATATCATGTGTTCAAATGCTGGCTGGGTAAAGCCGAAACCAGTCTGTGGTTGGCTCTCTGGTTTCGCATTTAGCTCATGGAATGCTGTAAAAACCTTTTATTAGGTTTTATTAGGGCCATGGAAACCTGGAAATTACCCAGAAGTCTCTGTTCCTTATATCAATAAACATATACATACTTACAATCACAGAATCCATTGGGGATCATTTATATTTTAGCCTTGGCCTGACTTTGTTGTACAAAGACCCCTGAGGTTTGGTCAGGCCTCCAAATAACACACCATGTAAAATATAAATCCTATTGTATGTAATAAAGTGATCTCAAGCAGTTATTAATGTCTTCACCCATTGGATGATCCTTTAAAAGTCCCCTTAAGGGCTAGGCCACACTGAAACGCAAACGCAATAGCATGCGATTTCATGTGCGATTTTCGTTGCGTTTGCGATTGCGATTTCTTCAATAAGTATAGGAAAACGCATGCGATTGCGATTAAAAATGCAAAACGCAATCGCAATCGCACCGAAAAACGCGCGTTTTTTTTGCGTTGCCGCGTTTTCAATAATTTTGGAAAATCGCAAGCGCAATCGCAAACGCAAGCGCAAACACAAAAAAAACGCAGCAGTGTGGCCTAGCCCTAAAGGGGAGCTAAAGGAATAATATGAAATCAAAGTTAAGGCAGCAATCCAACAATTGTGTTGCCAGCTGGAAGAGCTAACAGACCAGTTAATGGGGAGGGGGGACATTCCCTTTAAAATATGAAGCTTTATAGAGATTAGGCCGGTGATCTGGAATGCTGGACGGGTGCCTATCTACTTTTATTCTTTACAAACTGTTGCAAAAATGTCCGAAGACTCCCTTACACCTAAACTTGGCATATAAATATTTGTAACAGGGTAATCCGTTTCTACTGATAATAAATTAACTCGGAGGTAGAGCCATGAAAGAATCTATTCTTTTAACTTAAATCCGGTTAAATCCCTCCTGAAATCCTTTGTAACTTTGGTTACATTTTTGGACACCAGATGTTTTACCCAAGAGATTGAGATTAGGTCACACCATTCACAGTGTCGGACTGGCCCAGGAGGTTAAAGGGGAATCCCCCGGTGGGCCCATAGCCCATTCACTTAGGAAATAGCGCAGCAATTTGAAAATGATTAAATGTAAGAATGTATTGGATAGTGGTGTTTTAGACTGGTCTGAAGCTTGGGTGGAGGCCTATCTACACTCTGCCCAGCCAAACTACCATAATTCTATTGGGACTGTCCCAGAAGTTTGGGAAGTATGCCACATGTGTATGTATGGAAATGTATTGGTACTGGGTTTTACCATATTGAGCCTTATTAATGAATATTTATTTAATGAAATATATATAGTATTAGTCACAGTATATTCTGATAATTCAGCCAGATAGATAGCTACAGAAAATCACTCATTAACCATTAAAAATAATGTAACCTATTTGTTTAATTAAGCTTAGAATATGGCAATATTCAGTGCTATACATTGCAAACAAAACTGCTCTCTGCCGCCTCCTTTATGGTTCTGTGAGCTCTGGATGGGCATGCTCAGTCACAAAGCAGACGAGCAGTGCAGCCAATGTAAGTCATTGCCTGTGACATCACAGCCTTGACTGATGGCTACTACCTGGAAGAGCTGGCAGAGGGTAGGGTGGTGCATAACTTGTGAGGAGGGGGCAGACAAAAATCCTGCTATATTAAAATATACAAACCTTTATATTTATATAATTATATAATAAACATATAATTCATACACAGCAATCCTATCATCCTACACGTTATCTAGCAGGGAATATTTTTGTTAAGAGAAATGAGTCATTTTCCTATGAATTTATGCCAACCGTGTGTTTTTCTTTATTTTTTTTTATTATATTCATTAATTGCATCTTCCACGGGCCCCTTTTAATAAAGCAGAAAGATTTCCAGGGACCCAACTCACATGTACGATCTCACAGACCAGTTTGGATGACATCATTACAAGACATTCACGGATGATGTAGTAGGTACAAGCTACTCAGGTTTGCCCCAGACCACAAAGAAATGTAGGGATTTCTGTAATGAAAGTATTTATAGGTATATCTTTAAGTTAGGAATTAAATTCCACGTTTTTCTGATGTTTTATGGGATATGTTGTTTCTCTGTTATAGACCCTCTGCATGCAGCCAGGGAATGCTGGGAGTTGCGGGTTTCGAACATCTGCAGGGCAGCAAGTTTGACATCCCTGGTCCCTTTGTATAAATGGACTTTGGTTCGGCACATAGAATTTCCCTGGCTGCCTGTCTGACTCCATTGTGTGGACGTTTTTAACAATGGGATGAAGTGACATCACACACTGTTCTGAAGAACCAAATCCAATTTAAAGAAATAGATGCAGCTTTGGGAGATAGAATTCATGTATTTGGTTCTCCTTTACGCTGGCGAGAGTGGGTGTTTGTGAATCCAAGACAAAGTAGATCCACACAAAGGCAAAATTTCCTAACATTGTTCTGTGTTGTAATTATAAGAATAATAGTCCGAGCCTCATGCTGTGGATTTGGGAACATTAAAAGGTCTTTTTAAAATAATAATCCCCCGAAGTCATTGTTTTTGCCAGGTTATATTTAGAAATATAATCATTATAATCGTGAATGGTGGTTAGTGGTTTATTAAAACAGACAAGTTCCCCCAAGGTGCTGCAAGAGGTGCAAAACTTTGCCCGGGTTACTAATTTGCAGAAACCAATCAGATGTTGTATTGGGACTGGGTTACTGCAATTAGCTAACATTTGATTGGTTGCTGCAGATTAAGCTTGGGTAAACATGTGCACCTCTTATTGCATCAGTCCATTAAATATTCTATCAGGGAGATGCAATATCCTGTGCTAAAGGGGGAAAAAGTGCAAAACCCATGCTAACTGATGTAATATTGTTTTTTTTTTGCATTACTTGCACCCTTTCCAAAGACTTTTGGAAATAGCTCAGTGCAAGCGATGCAATAAATTTATTGCACCAAAAATTAAAGCCTTTTCAATTGTGGCTTTAAAGCCGTGCAAAAGGTTACAACTTACCTCTCGGTGTTGCTCAGCATTGCCCCACCCACCAATGTTGCATTTTGTGTATGTCTCAACAAAGGGATAAGCTGTTACCTTTTGTGTGCATTGATGTTTTTTTTACATTTTTGCCTGTATCCCACCTACCTGCCTGGCGTAGGTAGGTATGCAAAGGACAATGACTAAAAAATTACTTAAAGGACAACTAAAGCCTTAGAATAATATTTTTTAAGAAGGAAGAACACCTTAATATAAAAGCAGTAATCTGTGTCTCGCTTCTCATTTTGATGTGGCTATTGGGAAATTTACCTTTCTAAGTTGGGGTTTGTGTTTTATTTACATTATCACACAGTGTGGTCACTGACCATAGTGTTCTGTACACATGCTTAGTCCTTTGATACTGCAGAAACTTGTTACAGTTGGTCACACCCACTAGTAGCCTATAGCCAATCCTTTTAAAAGACAGATTAGGCAAGGGAGCATGTGACTGAAGTCAGGTGTGTGGCAAGTCACTGTACATTCACACAGTTATTTCATCCAGTTTTTAACAGGGTTACATTTACTTTAATGCTATTTACTGTAGTGGGATTTACAGTTTATTGGTGTTTTTAAATTCTGGAGTGTAAAAATTTGGGTTTAGTTCTCCTTTAAGGAAAAATTATGTAGCTGCCATTGTTGATTTCCAAGTAGAAACGCTTGTTTTTAATCTGTGCACAATTTTAATTGGTGGTAATATTTCTAATGTATTTGTTGGTTTGTGGGTGCTACATGCCTGTTACTCGAATTGTCCAATTTCCCCTAAAACATGCCAAGCTAGATTATGGGACGAATCCCATTCATAATCTGACTTGCATAAAATGTGTTGACACCATAGATAACTTAAACTTAGATATTTATTTTATTCATCTGACCAGTCAGTTTATTACATTGTGGGACTAATCCAGTGGTGGCAAACCTAGGACACGCTTGCCAGAGGTGGCACTTTGGAGCCCTCTCTTTGGACACTCATGCACAGCAGAGTTCACCAGAGTTTGTTACTAGAAAGCCAGAGAGAAAGTGTAGCGGCTGTCTGTAGCAGAGCGAGGTCACAAGCTATAACATTCAGCTCTGCTTGAGTCCCTGTTTCGGATCTCAAACTCCTGTCTAATAATGTAGGGTTAATGGTCACTGTTCTAGATCTCAAACTCCTGTCTATTAATGTAGGGTTAATGGTCACTGTTCTAGATCTCAAACTCCTGTCTAATAATGTAGGGTTAATGGTCACTGTTCTACATCTCAAACTCCTGTCTAATAATGTAGGGTTAATGGTCACTGTTCTATGATCTCAACTCCTGTCTAATAATGAGGGTTAATGTCACTGTTATGATCTCAAACTCCTGTCTATATGTAGGGTTAATGGTCACTGTTCTAGATCTCAACTCCTGTCTATAATGTAGGGTTAATGGTCACTGTTCTAGATCTCAACTCCTGTCTAATAATGTAGGGTTAATGGTCACTGTTTAGATCTCAAACTCCTGTCTAATAATGTAGGGTTAATGGTCACTGTTTCTAGACTCAAACTCCTGTCTAATAATGTAGGGTTAATGGTCACTGTTCTAGATCTCAACTCCTGTCTAATAATGTAGGGTTAATGGTCACTGTTTATAGATCTCAAACTCCTGTCTATAAGGTAGGGTTAATGGTCACTGTTCTAGATCTCAAACTCCTGTCTAATAATGTAGGGTTAATGGTCACTGTTCTAGATCTCAAACTCCTGTCTAATAATGTAGGGTTAATGGTCACTGTTCTAGATCTCAAACTCCTGTCTAATAATGTAGGGTTAATGGTCACTGTTCTAGATCTCAAACTCCTGTCTAATAATGTAGGGTTAATGGTCACTGTTCTAGATCTCAAACTCCGTCTAATAATGTAGGGTTAATGGTCACTGTTCTTACTCAAACTCCGTCTAATAATGTAGGGTTAATGGTCACTGTTCTAGATCTCAAACTCCTGTCTAATAATGTAGGTTAATGGTCACTGTTCTAATCTCAAACTCCTGTCTAATAATGTAGGGTTAATGGTCACTGTTCTAGATCTCAAACTCTGTCAATAATGTGAGGTTAATGGTCACTGTTTATATCTCAACTCCTGTCATAATGTAGGGTTAATGGTCACTGTTCTAGATCTCAAACTCCTGTCTAATAATGTAGGGTTATAGGTCACTGTTCTAGATCTCAAACTCCTGTCTAATAATGTAGGGTTAATGGTCACTGTCTAATCTCAAACTCGCTAATAATGTAGGGTTAATGGTCATGTTCTAGATCTCAAACTCATGACAATAATGTAGGGTTAATGGTCACTGTTTTAATCTCAAACTCCTGTCTAATAATGTAGGGTTATGGTCACTGTTCTAGATCTCAAACTCCTGTCTAATAATGTAGGGTTAATGGTCACTGTTCTAGATCTCATACTCTGTCTAATAATGTAGGGTTAATGGTCACTGTTCTAGATCTCAAACTCCTGTCTAATAATGTAGGGTTAATGGTCACTGTTCTAGATCTCAAACTCCTGTCTAATAATGTAGGGTTAATGGTCACTGTTTCTAATCTCAAACTCTGCTAATATGTAGGGTTAATGGTCACTGTTTTATATCTCAAACTCCTGTCTAATAATGTAGGGTTAATGGTCACTGTTCTAGATCTCAAACTCCTGTCTAATAATGTAGGGTTAATGGTCACTGTTCTAGATCTCAAATTCCTGTCTAATAATGTATGGGTTAATGGTCACTGTTTTATATCTCAATCTCCTGTCTAATAATGTAGGGTTAATGGTCACTGTTCTAGATCTCAAACTCCTGTCTAATAATGTAGGGTTAATGGTCACTGTTCTAGATCTCATACTCCTGTCTAATAATGTAGGGTTAATGGTCACTGTTCTAGATCTCAAACTCCTGTCTAATAATGTAGGGTTAATGGTCACTGTTCTAGATCTCAAACTCCTGTCTAATAATGTAGGGTTAATGGTCACTGTTCTAGATCTCAACTCCTGTCTAATAATGTAGGGTTAATGGTCACGTAGACTCAAACTCCTGTCTAATAATGTAGGGTTAATGGTCCTGTTCTAGATCTCAAACTCCTGTCTAATAATGTAGGGTTATGGTCACTGTTCTAGATCTCAAACTCCTGTCTAATAATGTAGGGTTAATGGTCACTGTTCTAGATCTCAAACTCCTGTCTAATAATGTAGGTTAATGGTCACTGTTCTAGATCTCAAACTCCTGTCTAATAATGTAGGGTTATGGTCACGTTCTAGATCTCAAACTCCTGTCTAATAATGTAGGGTTAATGTCACTGTTCTAGATCTCAAACTCCGTCTAATAATGTAGGGTTATGGTCACTGTTCTAGATCTCAAACTCCGTCTAATAATGTAGGGTTAATGGTCACTGTTCTAGATCTCAAACCCTGTCTAATAATGTAGGGTTAATGGTCACTTTTCTAGATCTCAAACTCCTTTCTAATAATGTAGGTTAATGGTCACTGTTTTATATCTCAAACTCCTGTCTATAATGTAGGGTTAATGGTCACTGTTCTAGATCTCAAACTCCTGTCATAATGTAGGGTTAATGGTCACTGTTCTAGATCTCAAACTCCTGTCTAATAATGTAGGGTTAATGGTCACTGTTCTAGATCTCAAACTCTGCTAAAATGTAGGGTTAATGGTCACTGTTCTAGATCTCAAACTCTGCTAATAATGTAGGGTTAATGGTCACTGTTTTATATCCAAACTCCTGTCTAATAATGTAGGGTTAATGGTCACTGTTCTAGATCTCAAACTCCTGTCTAATAATGTAGGGTTAATGGTCACTGTTCTAGATCTCAACTCTGTCTAATAATGTAGGGTTAATGGTCACTGTTCTTACTCAAACTCCTGTCTAATAATGTAGGGTAATGGCACGTTTCTAGATCTCAAACTCCTGTCTATAATGTAGGGTTAATGGTCACTGTTCTAGATCTCAAAACTCCTGCATAATGTAGGTTAATGGTCACTGTTTAGATCTCAAACTCATGACAATAATGTATGGGTTAATGGTCACTGTTTTATATCTCAATCTCCTGTCTAATAATGTAGGGTTAATGGTCACTGTTCTAGATCTCAAGCTCCTGTGTGGTAATGTAGGGGTTAATGGTCACTGTTCTAGATCATAAACTCCTGTCTAATAATGTAGGGTTAATGGTCACTGTTTTATATCTCAAACTCCTGTCTAATAATGTAGGGTTAATGGTCACTGTTTTATATCTCAAACTCCTGTCTAATATGTAAGGTTTAAGGTCACTGTTCTAGATCTCAAACTCCTGTCTAATAATGTAGGGTTATGGCACGGTTCTAGATCTCAAACTCCTGTCTAATAATGTAGGGTTAATGTCACTGTTCTAGATCTCAAACTCCGTCTAATAATGTAGGGTTATGGTCACTGTTCTAGATCTCAAACTCCTGTCTAATAATGTAGGGTTAATGGTCACTGTTCTAGATCTCAAACCCTGTCTAATAATGTAGGGTTAATGGTCACTGTTTCTAGATCTCAAACTCCTGTCTAATAATGTAGGGTTAATGGTCACTGTTTATATCTCAAACTCCTGTCTATAATGTAGGGTTAATGGTCACTGTTCTAGATCTCAAACTCCTGTCATATATGTAGGGTTAATGGTCACTGTTCTAGATCTCAAACTCCTGTCTAATAATGTAGGGTTAATGGTCACTGTTCTAGATCTCAAACTCTGCTAAAATGTAGGGTTAATGGTCACTGTTCTAGATCTCAAACTCTGCTAATAATGTAGGGTTAATGGTCACTGTTTTATATCCAAACTCCTGTCTAATAATGTAGGGTTAATGGTCACTGTTCTAGATCTCAAACTCCTGTCTAATAATGTAGGGTTAATGGTCACTGTTCTAGATCTCATACTGCTGTCTAATAATGTAGGGTTAATGGTCACTGTTCTTACTCAAACTCCTGTCTAATAATGTAGGGTAATGGCACGTTCTAGATCTCAAACTCCTGTCTAATAATGTAGGGTTAATGGTCACTGTTCTAGATCTCAAACTCATGACTAATAATGTAGGGTTAATGGTCACTGTTTTATATCTCAAACTCCTGTCTAATAATGTAGGGTTAATGGTCACTGTTCTAGATCTCAAACTCCTGTCTAATAATGTAGGGTTAATGTCACTGTTCTAGATCTCAAATTCCTGTCTAATAATGTATGGGTTAATGGTCACTGTTTTATATCTCAATCTCCTGTCTATAATGTAGGGTTAATGGTCACTGTTCTAGATCTCAAGCTCCTGTGGTAATTAGGGGTTAATGTCACTGTTCTAGATCATAAACTCTGTCTAATAATGTAGGTTTATGGTCACTGTTTTATATCTCAAACTCCTGTCTATAATGTAGGGTTAATGGTCACTGTTCTAGATCTCAAACTCCTGTCTAATAATGTAGGGTTAATGGTCACTGTTTTATATCTCAATCTCCTGTCTAATAATGTAGGGTTAATGGTCACTGTTCTAGATCTCAAGCTCCTGTGTGGTAATGTAGGGGTTAATGGTCACTGTTCTAGATCATAAACTCCTGTCTAATAATGTAGGGTTAATGGTCACTGTTCTAGATCTTAAACTCCTGTCTTATAATGTAGGGTTAATGGTCACTGTTCTAGATCTTAAACTCCTGTGTGGTAATGTAGAGGTTAAAAGGTAATATATAATTGATTCTATCTACTGTCTTAGTCTGTGTCTATTTGAGTTGTTTTTGTTAAGTAAAAACTCCATAATCAGGTTAAATGGTCATGTTGGCACTATGCAATAAAAAGTGGGGGTTTGTGTTGTAGTTTGGGCACTCGGCCTCTAAAAGGTTCGCCATCACTGTAATGATTATCTATAATTATCTATATGGTTTTATATCATATTTACTTTATTCATTTAGAGTTTAGCTTTCGTTCTGTTCCAGCGTTTTGTATCACACTTTACTTAAGACAAAAGCCATTTATGTATCTTTCCTAATGGGGAGGAAGTAAGTAGATAATTATGTTTTTTTAGAGGTGTCAAAATTCCCCTTTATTGAAATGTTATTATTGGGCCCCTTTTCAAAATTTCATACACACACATTGTAGGCCATTGGAGCCCCATTTATTTGAAACTTGTCCCCAAACTAAACAATTCTGGTCATACACTCAACATTACTTTTATTCGGCACTTGACTCTACATGAAGATTGAACCAGTCCTAATATCAATCAGTGTCCGTTTTTCCTGCAAACATTCCCTGGATAGATCCTGGTTTGCAATGGACATTACAGGCTTAATATCGATCACTAAATGATTGAGCCAAACAGGCTTTGAATGTCAGGAGGTACGATGATTAATGTATGGCCAGCTTTAGAAACTGGAACTTGGGTCAAACTGCTAACTTATGGTATGTAGAATTACAGCTTTACTTAGATCATCTTTTGTTCAATAGACCGTCTATCAAATAGACACCCACGTCATTTTTTTTTTTGCCATATTTGAATGAATCGATTTAAAATGACAAAAATAATCACCCAGACTTTACACTTTACAGCCTGGCACGTCAAGATATCGTTATCTTTCCCTACGTACATGAACTGCTACTTTGGCTGACAATCTAACATTTGTAAAGGCTCCCCCAACATCCTGATGGTACACTGGACTGTCCTCCCTTCACTGAACAGACCAGGCTGCTAGGCTTCTGCCAAGCTCCTGTCTGTAGGAAATAGTGAATTTTTATTTAATGGCTGATAATACACCAAGAGCTGCAGAATGAATCAGTGAATTAAAGGAATACATTGGTTTTTCTTAAACAAACAATGTCTTTAGCCATAGGTCGGTTTTTCTTTTATGTGGATCAGGGAGTTGGATTCATTCTAGTCGGGTCAAGATCCGTCATGTCGGAGTATTTCAGTTGATTGAACAATTGACAGGATTTTGGGAATTTTAATAGATTTTTTGTTCCATTGAACACTTGTTGGAAAATCACTTACTAATCACATTAGTAAAAAGGAATGGCATTTATAAAGGAATTCATAAAGCATTGGAAATTCCCAATGTGGGGTTCTGTTTGATTAATTAATGAAATTAAGGTTTGGTCAGGCTATGGTCCTAACTGCCGGATCATTAATGATGCCTGACTGAACATCAATGCACCAAGTACATATACAAATTTTTCGGCCGTAACGGACATTCGTCAGGAAGTTTTGTGACGCCAGTCGTGTCTACAATCGCACTTCTGTGCCTTTTCTTTGAGCAAACATTTCAGTTTTGATTGATTTAATAGCATATTAAAACAAAAATTATCTGTCCGCAACCCCAACTGCTATTTTTACCAGTTTATTACATGAATTTGTAACCACCCTAAAAAAATTTTTTTAATAATGAAAAAATGCATCGGAAATCTACTTTCATCCCTTCGCTCCTGCGGCGCTCTCATCCAGCTCTCATTTGCCGGAACTTGCAAACAGGGGCCGGACCGGCAGCCACATCTGTGAGGAGGCAGCGAAGGGCTGTAAGTATGTTTCTGCTTCTTTTTTTAGTAATCTAACATGGCGGTTGGGGGTGGGCAGGGGTGACCTACACTACAGAAAAATATTTTAATGCTAGGTGGAAGGGCAGACATGGAGGGATCTGGAGGGTGGGAGGGAGAAAAAGGGCTCCTCTGTGCATGTTACAATCCCTCCCGGAGGACAAGGAGGAGGCAGAAAGCTTTTGACAGGAAGACACCTCCTGCTCTTCAGTTTCCTGGAATTTGGACAAGCACTGCAGGAGAACCATAAGGAGTAGAGATGTAAGGTAAGGATTTTCTTAAACTATACAGTGGGGCCAGTAGTAGGTTCAATTTTAGTTTTGGGGGTGGAGATGCCTTTTAATGATAAGTTTTGTTCCATTTGGGTAAAGGTATCTGCCTCTTCCCGCTGCTCAATAAGCTTTTATAAGCTTGAGCATGTGCAGAGGAGGCAGCAGGGGAATTGGCAGTCAATCATTGGTTGTGATGTCAGAAGTCATAGCCTTGATTGACTGTATGGAGGGAGGAGACAGCTTATGGAGGCAATAATCATATGTAATATCTGTATATAATAATACATCTAATAATCTAAACTTATCTGTTGGAGTTGGGGGCAGGTAACGGACATGTGACCTCTTTTTTTTTTTTTTTAGTTTTAAGAGTGGACATTCCCTTTAATGTTCCCAATGAAATAGAGTTTTTAAGCGATCGTTGTATAATAAATAGGTTTCTGTGCATCATTACTAGTTTTAAGGTTTCTAGGGTTTTGGGGTGTCTGTTTCAAAACCTTGAATTTCTGCAGTTTTATTCCTTGATCCATTTATATTTCCCTTTACATCTCATGATATTTGCTTTGGAACAAAGTGTCTTGCTTGTTAATGTGTGGGAGAGGTGTTCCGCTACTTGCCTTTGCTAAAAATAACCCGTCTGTCGTACAAACAGACTTGAAATAAACCGTCTATTGCTTTCGATCATCGAGTCGATATTACTGTAGATAGTTTTTTCTTTTTACATTGTCATGGCAACCTTGTGGATGGATTCTAAACGGAAATACGTTGAGAAAAGGCTTCTGTTGTCTTAATTGACATTACTGTGCGATGCTTTTTCATTCTGTGGTTTGGCTTTATGTAGAGCAGCACTTTAAACCCTGCCATCAAGCTGTAATATTTCCAATTATTTTTGTGTATCTTGAGCTTGCCGTGTTTTTCTGTAAATGCCGAGTTTTGTTCTGTGATTTTCTGTTTTGTAAACTTTTTTTTTTTTTTGTAAAATTGCTGTATTCTTATTACACTAGCCTTGTTTTATTCAAGTCTTTATTTTCGTGGACAATATTCTGTAACGCTCTGTGTTCTGTGATTTAGTCGTTTATTGCTGTGTAGTTCCTTGCTTTGATTTTTTTGATCAGGGACCTTGGAAGATTTCCATTCTGTCGACATCGAGTTCCTTTTGAATGTAATTTTTTTGAATGTAATTTTTTTTTTGCAGAGCTGCATTGCATTGGGCATGGGAGGCCGTTCGTTCTGCTGGAGGTCATCTATTGTTTGCTTATTGTGGTTCAAAGTCAAAATCAAAAACTGAAAAGCTTCCAAGGAGCGTAACGTGGAGGCCGTAAAGCCATGCCTTTCGGCTTGAAACTACGGAGGACCAAACGTTACAATGTCTTAAGCAAGAACTGTTTCGTGGTCCGAATCCGATTGCTCAATAACACAGAGGTGGAGTACACGCGAACTGTGGATAGCACTGGGTTGGAATGCTTGGAAGCTGTAGCACAAAGACTGGAGTTATCTGAGGTAAGGAAATTCATCAATGGTTAAACCTGTCAATAAGTTTTTATATAGCTTCCTCTATGACACATTGGACAAATCAGAGCCATAATAGAACCTGTATTAATCAGCAAGGCGTATGTGGTATATTCTATCAAATGCACTGGATGGCTCATATATCTTTGCTTTTTTAAATTGTATTGTTTTAGACTTGACAGGCTAAATCAAAGGACAGTTGCCATTTTTAAAAATACTGTGACTTTTTCTAATGGATATATTACAAGGATGAAGCTACATACATTGTTTACATACAATTCATTTTATTTTTTAGACCAGTAGTAAACACTGGTCAGTGTGTGTTCAGAATGTTCTACCCAGCTGTACAATTTGTAACCAGGAGGCTGAATAAGGCACTGTGTTCATTTGTTAGTAGTGTTTGGTTAGTTACGTGCTACTGTAGATAAGACGGACGCCCCCAGCAATTCTCTTACACTGTGACCTCTCTCGGACATCTGTTTACACGGGTAAATAAGGACACGCACAATATGTAGGGTATAAGCTGTTTGAGTCAGATCTTTTTTATTTTGTTGTGTCTTCTGATGGACATAGTCCTGTTCTAAGGGGAAAAATAAGTGCAAAACACATGCTAACAGATGTAATATCAGGTTAGCGATGGTTTTGTACTCATTTTGCATTGACTGGACCATTTCCAAAGATATCTGGGTATCACACAGTGCAAGCCCAGTAAAGCCGAGCAAAATATCGCAACTTACCGCTCACATTCACACCATCCCAATAACCTTGGTCTGTGTATAAATAAATGCTTCTGAAATACTGACTTCCTGTTTGCAGGACCCCTAATAGAGACCGTTATGGTCTTGCCCTTGACCCAGTACCTGGGTTGATTCAGTTGCTCAGTAGAGATCTGAGCATGTGTGATCCAACAGCCAATCAGTAGGAATTACTGTTAGGAACATTCCAAGGATGTGGTGCATCCTGGGAAGAAGGACCGTTAGAACCTGAAATGTCACTAATGGTAATGCCTGTGAGTTCCGTGCACTCTCCTGCTTGAGCCTCAAATGGTAATGCCTGTGAGTTCCGTGCATGTGCATGTGCACAAGCACTCACAACTCACAAGCATTACTGTTTGAGGCTCAAGGAGGAGAGTGCACGGAACTCACAAGCATTACTGTTGGAAGCTCAAGCAGGAGAGTGCATGGAACTCACAGGCATTACTGTTTGACGCTCAAGCAGGAGAAAGCAGAGCAAATCTGAGAGGGGCGGAGCTTAACATTCAGCAAACCAGTAACAAGATGTCAGCAACTTCCAAGGCACAAAGCTAGACTCTGGAGGGGCATAGGTAAAAAATAAATATGGCAACGGTATTTTTAAAGCTGCAGCTTCCAAATGAACATAACTTGATTTTACAGTGCACTTAACCTTTAAAAATAATGATATTTTAAACTGAACTTTCCCTTTAAAACACAACATTGTGGCCTATCCCTTTAAAACCTCTATTGCTAACCTGCTGTTGAGTACTTGATGGAGACAGATCTAATGGAACAGCTCCCACGTAGAACCTACCACATGATCTCTAATTTAAACATGGAGAGTTGGAGTTTGGGGTGTAAGGGAAGAAGAATCCTTCAATTCACAGAGAGCGTTGGAACATTCCAGGAATGCGGACTATTCAATTAGGATCCGTGTTTTCATCAATTTCATTTCATCATATGATTGTCTCTAACTGTTGGGCCAAGTCTGTTTACGGAATGGAAGGCAGATGATTAGATTCCATTTGTCAAAAGCATGAAGCACCTATTAAGTTTGCTGATTATAAACGCTTGTACACAGCTCTTCACAACAAACTGATAATTGTGGTTTCTGAATAAGTCACATGGTATGCGGTAACTTTAACGGGGACAGCAGAAATGTGGATATAAGAAGATCACTTCAAAGAATTATTCATGCTCTGCCTATTTATAAATCATATGTATTGATTAAGACAACTACTGATCTAATTAGCTGGTGTCCTATTTGAATCCGTGCACATGACGAAAGCCGGTCTGTGATGGCAAAACCTTCCTTTATAGGCTAAAACCCATTGCATGAAAGATTTGTTATGGCTGGTACACACGTTCCAATTCTTCCTCCTGACCGACCGAGCATGCGGCCCGGGTTTTCCAACATGTCCGTTTGTGTAATAATCCGATTCGGACGAACGAACGGTTGGCGGACGATCGGGGCTACCACAAGGAACCATAAAATAATTCGGCCGACCGACCGGGCTGAATTATTGTATAGTGTGTAACTAGCTTAACAGGCACTTCCCACTTGTTTTTGTCTTGTTTTTATGGGCTAAGCCCCACTAATGCGTTTTTCACATGTTTGCACACACAATTTTGCTTGCAATTGTGCATGCGTTTTTAAATAACATGGAAATCGCCAGAACGTAAACATTCCTGCGATTTCCGATGCGTGTCCATTTCCCTTTTGGTAATGCACGCAATCAACCTTTTTTTCTGCAATTGCACTCGTTTCCATAATGGAAAATAGAGATTTTGCATGTGTAAACGTGCGACAACACACACAATCGCACTAGAATTGCACATTTGCAAAGCCTCAAGGTTTTACCTGATATAATTTAATGAATGGAAAACGTAGTAAGAAGAGCATCCTTACAAAATATTCCTTGTCATAACCTTGTCATTGTATTTTAATGGGCCATAGAACATCTCACTATTTCCTAGTTATTTAATTCCTAGTTATTTAAGAACATATGGACAAACGTGGAAAGTGTGATTAGGTTAGATTCCTTTTCGAAAATAAATACTATTACCGTATCTATCCAAAATGGAAACCAACCCTGGAAATGTGTTATATTATAACTATGGTGACCTGATTCTTAGTGTTACCCCTTTCAGAATCCCTAAATGTAACGCAACGGTAAGTTTAATGAACATAGTGTTATAGTGTGTAGTTAGCCCACACACATGTGCTCACAAACAGAATTTTATTAGAAATGTTCTTACTCATATTCCAATGTTGATGTTGGATGAGATACAGATTCGACCACGCTTACAGTCAATTTATTGCTCTACACAGTAATAGCAGAAACGTATTATTGATCCATAGGATTTCTCTTCATTTTGATGGCATTAGCACTACTTTTTACCCCTTTATTTCTCTGCTATATCATAAAGTTTAGGGATCCACAAGAGCCTTGGATCCTGGTGGCTTTTTTTTGGCATTTACACAAAACAACCTTATTGGTTTCTGTAGGACCCATGTCACCATTCACAATATTATATACCGGTAATTCACTGAGCGTACCAGCAATATTCCCAGTGCAGAGGTTTTCCACCAGATTACAAGGACAGATTTTCTAATTTGGTCTACATGAAGGGCAGAATAGGAGCTGTTTAAAAATAACCTCAGAAATAGTTTGTCCAATTCTGGTCTTGATAATAAAAAATAGATTTTTTTGCAATTTGAGTCTCTGTGATTAAATATTGCTTTGAGCTGATGAAGCCCGCAGACCTCTCCAAAGCACGTGAGCAAGAAAATGCATTTAGGCCCAATGTATCCCAGTTCTAATATAAATCCATAATAATAATAATGCCCCACAACCGTCTACACACCAGACTTATCTTTCCCAAGATTGTTTGGTTATTTTTGGTCAGCTAGCAAAGGAATGACACACTGTTACATTACCTGTACTGTATACATATTTATTTATAATCCACTTTAACGTCCATGTGCCTTCTATGTTATCTAGATACACTACTTTGGCTTCCAGTACGTTGGAAAGAACAACCAATTGAGATGGGTTGAACTAGACAAATCACTGAAGAAACAGCTGGACAAATTTGCCAACGAGTTTCTTCTTTTCTTTGGTGTTATGTACTATGTGCCAAGTATATCCTACCTAATGCAACCATCTACCAGGTATGTAAATCTCATAGTTACCAGCTGTCCTTGATTTCCAGGGATGGTTTCTATTTTAGCACTGCTTTCCATTTTTTTCTACCTTGATGTTTCCCATATTTTAGATCTGACCCTATGCACCGGAATGAAACGTATACTGGATATAAAGTAGAAGCCAGTTCTATTAACATCTATGAGGCTGATAGAAAGTGTTTCTAAAAAAAACATCTGCAGCAACAAATCAGATGTAATCTAACTGCAGTAAACCAGTAAAAAGCTATAATCTGATTGGTTGCTGAAAATTGATAGCACTGGCAAACATAATATTACAGTTACATTGCAGTATTCAGAAACTAAATGTGTATGAAAGTTACATTGCGTAGGCAGCTTCTCTGTCAGTAAGAAAATGATAATAAAAATATTATGTGCATAACAGCTTTGTTTTAATGGTTTACAGGTGAAGCTCATTTGGGTGTGAATAGTCTTTTGTTGTCATATCCAGTGATTATCTTTAGGGTGGTGCAGTTAAAGAACCATAAGGGAGATGTAATAAGTTCTTATCGTAAAAAATTGTGCTAATTTTGCCCCGATCAATCAGATGTTATATACCATTTGAAAGCCAACATCTGATTGGTTGGGGCAAAATTAGCACCATTTTTAACTATTAGAATTTTTATTGAATCTCTCTGCATATGCATTGTGCATTAGATCACAAAATTTATCCTACACCGGTACTTGTGTAGGAATGTTTGTCAACAGGGAAATGATATGGGGACTGCAGCTCTCTTATATCTGGATAGTCTCACCAATCAGTTTACAGACATGCCATCTGGATACCTGCTGATTGGGTAATCGTGTGCAATAGCACACAGTATTCAAATGTAATGGCCCACAACTGCATGAATGCAAATCACAGTATTTCATGAGTGAGTGTGCACGTAGCTATAATTAAATGGGCAATGAGTTTCTTTCTTTTATATAATGTTATAGAAAGTTTGGATTATTTTATTTAATCACCCGGTCTCCAGGTGGCTGCTCCATAGCGGTTATATATTGAGATGATGAAATGAATCTGCTATGGAGGGAACAATTCCTTTATCATGCAGATGGAATCAAATACATTGAGACAATAGTCCCCATGAAACCCTATTTCAGGTGGTCAATTGTGCATGTATATAGGTGGTCTATAGTAAACTAACACTAGCCATACACGGAACTCCATTGGAGGTCAGCTTGAATACTACCAATTTTTTTGTATGATAGACCAATCGATATCGATGATCGGACTATCCAAAACATGGGAAAATCTCTTCAATATTCTGATCAATTGGAATTTGCCAAATTGATCGGAATATGAATGCCTTGGGGGCTTTATATATGTTTGATAATATACGGAAATCCATTCATTTCTAGACTTTTCAGTCATTTTAAAAGATTTTGAAAGTTTTAAAAACAACTCCCAGCCAATGAACTATTGGGAAGACCTGGTGGGAGCCTCTGTCGCTGGTAAGTGCGTGGGATTTTGAGTGACACCCTCAAGACAAGAAAAGTTTGCATTTTTCAGTGCTGTGTGTTACCGATGAAAAAGAATTTTCAAATGGTAACTTTGCAATAAAAGTGTTTCAGAGTGTCATAATGTACTTGAAAATATCCCTTTACATAACAGGTGCACTTCACGTATATATAAACCATAATAATATCCGATTGGGCGTTATCCAAAACATACTTTTATTTTCTGTGACAAAAAAAAAAAAGAACAGTCAGAGTGAGGGCCGTCCAATGTCGAGATTAAACAATAAGCGATCCTATAATAATGCGTAGAATGTTTTCATATCTCTGTTCCACATACGCTAATACTTGTGGTATTTTGGATTAGCCCTGATTAAATTATATGTTGTTATTAAAGAATGCATTGTGTTGCTAAACTGTGTTCCCTTTCCCTGTAATTTGTAATAATGAATGCAAGTTCAATGGTAGAAAGTAAAATTCAGGTTGTGACATGTCGTCCTTTCCATTAATAACGTGCCGAGGCCTGGTTGTCGCTTTTACATTTTTCTACATGTGCAGTTTATTTTCAACAGTAATACCATATTAGGGTGGAAAAGAATTCCGTATCTTTACTCCACAAAGACAAATACTAGAATTCAAAGATGGCCGCTTGGCCTTTTGTTTATTCAGCCATATTAGCTGGTAGGTCCTTAAAAGGCTTTATCTGAAGTTTTACTGCAATAGGCAGTCTTGGCAGGGCAAAGGTTGGAAAACAATCGAATAAATGTCTACACAGGGCTTCTTTTATTTAAAGTTTCCAGCCATATTGTAATCGTATATATATTGGATAAATATAAATAAAGGGAATTCTTTGTACTCTGACATGAGTGTTTGTTGGATTACTTGTTATAATTGTTTACCCAAAGGTAAAAATATCTGCTTGGCCTTCTCTTTCTATTTCGTATAATATTTATTGTTCTATTTGATGTGAATGACATTTGATGGTACAGTAGATTGTGTTCCCCGTTCACCAGTCTTCAATGAATCTTATCCACCATTGCTGCTAACAAAGGATACGGTTTGGTATTTGTTCCACTGATAACACAAGTATTAAAGGGTATGGCTTCTGAAAATGTAAACTGGGGGTAAAGGAGCTATGTCTTACCTCCGGCTCTTCAATTAATCTAACAGGAGCAAGGAGCCAAATACTTACCTGTGATTATTATCCCTTATACAATATGCACCTGTGCGTATAGTACAAGGGAGCGTGGATGCGATTTGGTATAAATAGCCGATCAGGCGTATGCAGTAAATGTATGCATGATCAGCTGTTTAAAAGACTGGTACCAAACCGGCTGCAGTTTAAAACAGCTGATCGAGCATACCTTTACTGCATATGCTTAATGGTCCCCCCACTGTTGTGGAGCAGGTAGTTACGCCACCGCATCAGGCCCTTTATTCTTAACAAAACACCAGATTTTTTTTTGCAGAGATCTCCAGAACCACAGCACATAGAAAGATGGTACTTCTATTTTATTAACTCTTTCTGACCTGGTCTTCCATGTGGGTTTTATCATTGATCTCTCTGGGAAAGCTCTATTTGTCTATCCCGAATAAGTTGAACTGGGAATATCCAGTATTGGCTTTGAGGGTGGCAAGGGGTTAAAAGCTGCGGAATTCACTATAAATCCCACGGATTCCATTCCTCCTTGTCATTCTGTTCCTGCTGTGATACAATTAAATGGACTTGCTCGTAGGGTTATCATGCCATGTACACTAGCTCATTCTGTGTGTGCAGGAAATTCTAATCTCTAATGGATTCCTCGGATGCTTCTAATAGTGATTTGGTCACCCACAGGTATTGCTGGAATCCGAATAGACATTGATTAATGTGATGTTCTATCTTTTTTACCCTGCTGTCAGCAGGTGTCTGACAATGTTAAAAACCAATCCCCTGCCAGGAAAACAACATCAGTAGAGATAACTGATTGGATACATCGGATAGATTGCAAACTGTTTAGCCATAGGGAATATATAGGGAAAGTATCACTATTAAAATACTAAAGTACATTTTCCTGTGAATTGGGAATGTGCACGTCTATCTCCGTGGGTGGCCCGTACCACGAGTGGTGAGGTGTCAAATGTTCTGCTGCTGCTGCTCTGTATTAGTATTTTCCATTAGCAGAGCAAATTTTTTGGTTTTTGCTAGAGTTGCTTTTTAAGTAACTTCTCTTCCTGGTACTGAGAACCAGAAGCCAGCCGGGAACAACTTACCTCCTAACATCCCTACCTCCCAATGTTCCTGCAAATAAATAAATAAATGAATGAGCCAGGATGGGGGGGGATATTGGGTTGGAAAACCTTTGGGTTTTCTGGAGGTTAGATTCAACAATCAAACATCAAATCTATCTAATATTAAAAAGGTGTGTGGCTGGGGTAATGGACACAGAGCTGTCATAGTTATGGATAAATATAGTCTTAAAGCCACGTTAAACCCTTTGCAACGATGTACAGAGAGTTATCGCAGCTTTAAGACTATAATGGTGCTGGTGGATGTGTGCAAAAAGAGGCTCTAGCAACCAGTGTTCCAAACCGCAAAATCTTCAATGCTACAGAATAGCTGGTGTTTATACAGAACAAGTTAACCCATTCACAAGCTATGGAGAGCTGCAATCAGCACCATACATTACCTTATGGGGGCAAAAGAGAGCAATAGCGGTTCTCCATACATTGCCCTGATAATGTCACCATATACTAGTTATTCATTCAGGCCCAGGGGCTTTTTTTTTTTTACACTTTCTTAGTTAATAAGGGGTTAAAATTTGCCCATTCTATTAATTGGCAGCAACAAACCGGATGTTAACTTTTTATTGGTCCACTTCATTTAGAAATTCCTCTCTCTCTGGGTGAAGCACAATGAGCATGTCTAAACTCACTGAGATAGTGGAGGGGCGGTAACTGCAAGGATTTTTGCACAGAATATTTTTTACTTAGAAAGGTAGAAATTCGAAAGAAATTGAGGAAGTAACTGCATTACTGGTTGTATTAATGATGGCACATTGGATCGCTCATATGAGCTGCCAGGTTGAACATGATATGAAAATGTATTGGTTGTATAAGGAAGTAAATGTAACTTCTTTATTCTTCTGGGGAAATTGCCTGAAAATCCATTTTTTTTGCAGGACACAGTATTACTTTCAGCTAAGGAAAGATGTACATGAAGGTCGTATGTGCAGCACCCCAGAGCTATATATCCGACTAGCTGGACTAGCACTTCAAGGTATTATAATATCAACTGTATTTCCTTTTAGTGGGAAATATGGGGGAATGTGGTTTGCTGTTTGGCTGAAAGTTTTTTTTCTAATGGCATATCTTGTGTACCGGTTTAAGTGCAGAGTCTCTCTTTGGAATTGAATGCTTTATTATTATGTACCTTAAAAAGGCATCATCTGATTGGTTGAGGCAAATTAACAAGTAACATTTTTGCACCTCTTATTGAATAAACCTGTAAGAGTTGAGTCACAGATCTAATACCAATGTAATCCTTTGTGCGAGTCATGGCTACTTTGGTTGTAGATCGGAATGGAAATTTAGGGGTTACATTTTCTGTTCCTTATTTGAGATATAGCTATAATAGATTTCTCACACTTACAATTTCTCTTTCCTTAAAGGGTGTGCCCCCCTCCCGACATACAGTAATACAGTAAATTAATTTTTTTCTTTGTGTCAGATGTTAAATTGAACATTTAAAGGGATACAGTGTTTCTGAAGAAACTGCCTCCTCCCCAGTCTTCCCTTACCTTATTTAATACATGCTTGCCTTTATCTGAGATAGGAGAAGTGTCGGGGACACTGACTGTGGGAGGAGCCAGAGAGCTGTTCTTTTAATGTGACACTGGGTGCATTTTTAGTGGGCTCCATGTGGATTACAGGTTTGATGTTTGTAATTATGGACATTTAACATTTTATTTTTTAGTGGAAGTAAAGGATTTTGACCTGTTGGGAGCACATGATTTTATTAAGGATTACATGTTATTTCCTCAGGTAAGTGTTCCTTTGTGAAAGCTAGGTTATGCTAGCCCTGGTTAAGGTTTGGTACACATAGTACTGATTGGTTTATCCCTTTATTGGCTACATGTGTGTGGTTGAAATGTTCGGTTTAGCTTCTTACATATTCCGACTGTGATCTGCTAATTATCTGTACTGTGTGGACCCAGCTTGAAGCTGTCTTGATGTTCTTGTTTACATTGTGTGTATTTGCCTTGCTTTCTACAAGGTTCCTCATGCTGTCAGCTGACATTTAAATACTTACATGCACACAGACACGCAGCCTTAGGTAAAAAGGCAACAAACTAGAGGATAAAGTCGCGCTAACCGATGTTGATTTGCTTAGCGCGACCCATAACGTTTGTATTCCCAACTGTAACAATATAGGAAGTCCATATGCTTCTTCAGTTGATTGGGATGTCTTTATATCAAAGCATTGAAGCATTTGTCTGGATAATTGTATTTGGGCTCTTAAATTACAATAAGTTATTCCATGCACAGACAGTTAATACATAGCTTATTGTATTCAACAGAGGGACTGTGAGGATATGTAATACTGACTACCAATAATCAGGGCAACAAACAGGACATCTCCCACCCAATGAAACATATTAGATCTCATTGCAGCGTGATGTACATTAAATTAAAGTTATATCACTTTAGATTAGTCATACTTGCCTAACTCCAGTATTGTACCCCATATTAGATGGCATGCCATTGTGCTTAGGGTCCTTATGGTAATGCTGGACAGGCCCAATTTCTAAATAATGATGGAGAGTCTATCGTGGGGGGGGAGAGTGTCGTGGGGGGGGGGGGTGGGTTGTGGGGGGAGGGGGTGGCGTGGGGGGGGGGGGGGGGGGGTGGGGGGGGGGGGGGAGTGTCTGTCTAGGAAATAGTGGTGTGGGTACACTAAAGTTTAGTCTCTGCAGATTGGCTGCTGGGGGAGGTCAATAGTGCAGTAAGATTTTATTTGTTGTGATATTGTGCGTTTTGTTGACGTATTTTGTCTTGAATACATGTTAGATCCAGGTGCATTTTAAGACCAGTTACAAAAACCTTTTAAAATAAAATGTCAAACATTACAAAGTAAACAGTGAGTAGGAACCCGAGAACGTGTCTGTACCAAACAAAAAGGTTTCACTATGGCATCTCCCAGCTGTACAGACTTGTACCTTCCTATCAGTAACACACATACCAGTGTGACAAACCAACAGTTCATGCTCCCTGGGGCGAAAGGAGCGGTATTTGCTTTTAAACACAGCACACAGCTCCAGGGATTGTTTTCTCCTCGGAATTCCGTCACATTGTTCATTTCTCCATACGGTACGTCTTACTGAACTGTCCATCAGCCACACTTGCCATCGCTTCCCGTAAAAACAAAACCGAACAGCGTTTCTCTCTATAAAAACAATTCAGTGCTCAGAGAAATTGACGTCAGGTGCGTCTTGCTAAATACTACCTCAGTGTCTGATTGGAGTATGTGGAGATGAGAGGCTGGTTTATAGGTCTGTGCCTACAACCCTCAGTCATTAAGTCTGAATGATGTGTTAGGGAAAACAGATTCTTTTTGTACATTTATACTGTATAGATATATGACCTGTTGGGGAAAAAAGACTTGAATTTCATATTAAAAGAGAAGAGAGAAGAGAAAACATATTATTTCCTAACTTACAGGCCAGAAACTGGTGATTTAAACAATAACTTGTCTTTCTACAGAGAGCCCAGTACTTGTTCCCCTAGCTTGTTAAGCTCGGACATGCTCAGTGTAACTAACCCATGAAGAGGCCAATCAGATGTTAGCAAATGTTTTATAACTTTAGATCAGTGACATCAGGTAACATCTAATTGGCTGCTGCAAATTTACATCACAGGCAAAGTTTTGCACATGTATCCCTTATTTAATAATAATGTCAGTGTTTGTTAAACTAAGTTATGGAGTTTATAAAAACTATTTCCTTGTATATTTTCAGGTTACATTATTACTAGTTATACCCCATGTCTCAAAGGGTTTAATCCTAAAGCCGAAGTAGTATAGACTCATAAAATGAGAATGACTTTAAAAAACATTTAAAGGGGAAGTTCAGCTCAAATGCATTTGCTTAGAGGAAAAAAACCTGTAATTACAGCCCCGCAATGTCAGGGTGGGGCCTACGAGGGCCTGTCGGTCTCTTGACCGGCATCTTGATTCTGCTTTTAAACAGCTGATCGCGCTGTTGGTCTGGTGTTTTGAACAGCTGATCATGCGTTACCTTACTTATGTACTCCCAATCAGCTGTTTAAAACGGGATTGAGGTACCAGTCAGGAAATCAGGGAGAGGAGGGGGTTGTTTCTGGGACCTGGCAAAAAAGCTGCGGGGGGGCTACAGGTTTGCCCCTGCTGAGTATCCAGCATTTTCTCTGTGTATAAATAAATCAAAGTACGGACTTCCCGTTTGCAGGACCACTAATAGTGTTGGTTAAGGTGGCCATACACATGCAATCCCACAGGATGTCTGCTGGCAGATAACATTGGTACCTGTCGGCACACATGCTGTGGGAACAGCACACACGGACCCAACCGATCTCCATATGAGGTATGGGGATCGGCCGGTCGTGCATCCATACACCGCATGATTGTATCGGCTCCCTCTACTTCACGTAAAGGGAGCTGATACCGACCAAATGAAATTTTCCATCATTCCTGATTGATCGGATTGACTTCGGTCGTTCGTTGGCACTCCAATCGGTAGGGAAAAGTCCCTACACACGAACGATAATAGGTAAATCCCATCATTCCACGACAGGAATTACCTATTATTATTCATATGTATGGCCACCTTTATTGTCTTAGTCCCTGGGTTGATCTAGTTGCTCAGTGGAGATCTGAGCATGTTTGACGCATCCAGCCAATCGGTAGAAATTATTGTTGGTAACATTCCAAGTAAGTGGTGCATCCTGGGACATAAAATGGCAGCTTAAAACTGAACATCGATTTTTATAAATTGGAAGAGAATGTGTAAAATAACTAGGTGTGTGTAATGTACTGTAGTGCACTGAACTTCCCCTTTACGGTAGTTACGTGTCCTCGGGTTAGATAGTGTCGGCAATGCAGAAAAACCTCCAGCTTCAAGAAATCAAAAAAGAAAATCCGGTTTATCCATCTGGCTGAACCACATTAACTTTCACACCCCAACAACATTCCTCTGTGTGCTGCAATCTGTATTTAATAACCACATGGAGTGTTGAAGATCATGTAAGAACCAATAAGGAGTGAACATACTGTTGATAGTCTAGTTAAGTTTGTCTAAAGCTGATGTGTCATTAATTTCTTTAGATCTAATATCATGGAAGTCAATGAATCCATAACCCAGTGTGTTCAGCCCTAACTAAGTAAAAATAGCCATTGATTTATAATCCCGGGAATGAGTAGCCCATGAATTTAAAACTACTTTAAGGGCATTAAGGTAGTTACATGGACTCTGGCAAGGCAGGTTAATCAGCCTGAGGTAATATAAAAATAAATTCAGCTTTACCGGTTACAGCTGAGCCACATGGAGGGTCGAAGGTCCCGGAGTCCTGTAGTAACCAATCAGAAATCAATATACTGATGATATTCTACTGTAGTTCGTTTAACCTAATTTGTTTAGCCCTAAGTGGGTAAAGGTGACCATTGATTTATTGATTTATTACTCTTTCTGTTTAGGGGCCATTTTTATATTAAACATGGGGAATTCCTACTGCCGGTAATTACGTGTCTGTTAACATTGCTGCATGCCTGACTATTTTCATGTTACAATGTGCTTTTTTGTTTTTAGGAATGGAGCAAAGATGAAGCTTCCCTGGAGGGACTTTTTCATAAAGTTGCCCTTGAACACAAAGCTCTTAGGTAAGATCGTGTATATAGGGTTGTAAAAAGTAGATGTGAACCAAATGGCAAGTTTAGGATTTAACGGAATGTTTACTTCCTCCAATAAAATCCTTGACATCATGTGACTTTGCTACAAAAGCCAAACAGGGAGATTCAATAAAAGTTCTTATCGTTAAAAATGGTGCTAATTTTTCCCCAACCAATCAGATTTTATTTAATATTTAAAAGCTAACATCTGATTGGTTGGGGCAAAATTAGCACCATTTTTAACGATAAGAACTTTTATTGAATAACCCTGAAAGTTTTCAAATACTGGGCACGTCTGCTGGATTTTCAATGTTGGCTCAATCTAATATTGGTCCAGTGTGTGGCCAGTGTGACACTTTTAATTACTTCCGTCTTGTATGATGTAGTAGATTTGGTGCAGTTGTTGAGCACTGATGTTGCTGACTTTAGTTCATGCAGTAAAATTGTGTAGCAGTTTTGCTGTGAGGACTGGAATCTCATTGGTTGATTTATGTCTTATCAATCCTTTATAGTGGGATGCCATCAGATGAGGCGAAACGGCTGTATTGCAGAGAAGTTGAACACATCGAAGGGTACGGCCAGGAAAGCTTCCGTGTGAAGGTAAAGTGTACGTCTTGGTAATCAGATGGTTAACTAGTTCCCAAATAGTAATGTCACTGGAGAAGACGATAAATCATTTCCCTGTGTTTATATCTATATCACTGTGTCCATGGGACTTATCAATGCAGATAGAAAACATTCTAATGATGATTATATCGCAATATAATATTATTATTAACTAAATACATTACTTATATATGACACTGGACATTTTCTATACAGGACAATCACGGGAATGACATAAATCTTTGTATTTTCTTCATGGGGATCTTCATTAGAAATAACTGCGGTCAAACAACAGCCATCTACAGGTATAGTCACCCAATTATTGGTCTGTTACCCTAGGGTTTTGTTATTAGATAAATATATCCAATCCTTCTTGCCCCTTTTACTGGTGAAGTAGTTTAAAGGAATAGTTTACTCGAAAAGTGAACTTTTCCTTTAATGTATTATTTGAAGCCCAGCTATGCCTTACCTCCCGTTCTTCAATCAATTAAGCAGGAGCCAGGGACGAATGTAAGTATATTTACCTTTCGCTCGATCTACCGATGCAGAGCTAAAAATCTCTGACCACTTCCTGGTTCTAATTCACTGTAGCGTGCATGCTCAGTTGATTGAAAAACAGAAGGTAAGACATAGCTCCTTAACCTCCTGGGCTTCAATCAATATATTGAAGGAATAGTTCACTGTTCGAGTGAACTATTCCTTTAAGTGAGAACTATCGTGTGTTTAAAAAAAATAAAAGTTAAAATAAAAAAGTAGTTGGGACAGGGATATAGGATTGGTAATTCCTACCTCCTAATATTGTTTCTGTAAAGAGTACCAGCCCAAAGAAAACTGATTCTGCCAGTCTTCCTCCTGGCTTCAGCACTATCTCTAATACAGGAATAGTCCAGGACTAACCTGGCAAATGAAATCTGTATGTGCTGTAGCTCCTCAACGAAACAATATTGTGAGGTTGAAATAATGAATCCAACCCCCTGTCCCAGGAACTTTACATTAATAAAAAATACATTTTTAGAGTATAGTTACCCTTTAATACTCCTTATACCACTCAATGACGTACTACAGGGTCTACAGACCAGTCCAAGAGCTGATGGGTTTAGCAGTTCTTATAGTAGTTCAGTAGCTTTATTTATAAAATAATATTGCTAAACATAATTACAGAATTAGATCTGTTTGTGCGTGATGACATTAGACCTTTAAAAACATTTTTTGAAGCGCATTCTGATAATGAACTCTCTCACGTGCTGTGCCAATAGCAGGGCATAGCTGGGGAGCCGGGAGAGCCCTGGCACGGCTGTGGAATTTTAGAATGTATGTTTTGGCAAGCCTGACTGAAGCTTTTGTCTGCAGGTGGAATGACATTGGGAATATCACACACAACAAGTCTGCAGTTGTGCTGGAGCTCAACAACAAGGAAGAGTCTGTGATCTTTAACACGGTACGTGAATCATTTTGATGATCAGCACCAAGATCACCACTAGGGGCACTGGTTTTACTGTTGCTATTTCATTGTTGCAGAGGGAGTAGTTCATGAAGAACAAACCATGTGTAATTATGAAAGGGGATTGTGTCTTTCTTTGGAGGGGGGAAATCTTTGTAAAACAGGAATAATTCAAACATAGATGATGCTGGGATTTGTAATAATAATACAGCCCTTTTTCGCAAGATCCTCTGTACCTTCCAGTAGGTCAATTCTTGTCCTCAGCTTGGCAGACAGTTGCAGAGGGCCATGGGAAACTGGACATTGTGAATTGTCTAGACTAAAATTATCATTAGGGCTGGTGCACAGGGTCGATTAGCCAATCGGTTTGGTAAACAGTTAGAACTGGTCGGTAAGAACAATCAGACATGCCAGGAAATTGCAAGATGATCAAATTGAAAAAGTTGTTGGTGATGGACCCATTCAACAAGCTAGGGACAGAGAGATTAGGGTAGGGACCTTTTTATAAATGATCAGTTTACCCATGTGTGCTATGCATCCCCTTAAGGCTCGTACACATGTGCAATTTACAGCCCGACAAACAAGTAATCGTTGGTAGTCACATGTGTAGCCAAACGGTTGGTGGTCTGATCCGGCAGATCACACAAAACGTCCCTATCTTGTAATGTAATGTTGGTTTGTGGAACTGCCGCATCCAGCCAAGTGCTGCTAAATCAAAAAGATTCTCTATGTTCTCTAACCAAAAGTGGGCTGGTATATGAAGATTTACTAGCCTATAGCAGTGGCAGACCCTACCAGCAAACAGAACTAAAAGAAATAAATGTTAACACCTCTCCGGGGAGAACACATTATAGGTTGACTGGGGGGTAAAGTTGGATGTTCTGGGTTAGGAGCATTATTTATACTCCAGGAAGTTTTCCAACCTGCTCTCCCCTGCCAGTTGATGAATGAATGCCATCTAGAAAAGATAAAACCCCACACCCTTTTTAAAATATCTTAAAAAACTATAAAAATGACTTTCTTACATCCAATTTTATTCAAAAACCAATACTTAACTATTAGAACACCAGCTATAAAGTAACCTATTTATAAACACAATTTATATATCCATAAACATCATGGCTGGCCAGCCCATACTTTATAAAAAAGAAACAGTACTGTTAAAAACCATTTAAACACTATAATCCTGTGAAATAAACTCACAGTTACTTAATGTACTTGTAACTATTGTTCTTGTACTTGTACATTAACTTACTGGGACTGAGTACTCGTGTTTATTTCACAGGATTATAGTGTTTAAATCTTTTCTACATTGTTATTAAGCATTACGGGTAGTGGGATCCAGGCTATTACCCCTTTTATATATACACTATTAAAATTTTGGGAGGGCTTATATCGGTGATGAATGAATGCCATCTCTCATCATCCCTTTGGTGTTGTCTATTGATATGTCATTGTACTGAGGTTATGCATGGGTTTATTATACATGTCTATAAACAATATAAAGTTTGCAGCATTTTGCACCTTCATGAGAATCTTGGATTTTCCCTGTGTAATAACTAGAAGGGTTAAAGGTGCTAACAAAATTCTCCACAATGTCTTTAGGCTTTGTCATGGCTTCAATAAATCACATGAGTTAGGAGACGTTAAGAAATAGTCCTCTTTGTTGTCTGCCTGTGGTATGTAGTCACCATTCACAGACAAGTGCAGGCACATCTGTGCGGACAACGAATTTGCAGGCTAAATACAGGATAGTCCTGACAGACACCTGTGAACTGCACAATTCTCCTCCCCGGTTACATTCTTTTTGTTGGCCTAAAGTGTTTTGTGTTTTCACTATCAACCCCCCTGCTTTGTGTACACTGTCAAGTTATATGTCCTTTTGTTTCGACAGGATGACGTGGAAAATGGTAAATACATCTCACGGCTGTTTGCTGCAAGGCACAAGTTTTACAAAGACAACAAAATGTGCACAGAGTAAGTTTATATAATTAAAGGGCAGCCACAATGCTAAAAAAGGAGGTATAACTTCATATAAAGATATCAGTCTAGTTTTTTTCATCCATGTTTTGTTTCCCTTATTCTTGGGATGTTTAAATTCCACAATTAAAGGGAAACTATAGTGCATATGAAGTTTTTTTAAAAAACAGTTAAAATAAAAAGAACGTGAGGCAGGGAGGTAGGATTGGTGCTTTTTACCTCCCAATATAATTTCTATGAGGAGCAGTAGGATGAAGAAAACTGCTTCTGCCAGTCTTCCTGTATGCTTCAGCACTATCTTTAATATAGAATGTCCCAGGGCCATAACCTGGAAGATGAAAAGTGTACGTGCTGCATCTCCTTAAAAAAACAATATTGGGAGGTGGGAATAATCAATCCTATCTCCTTGCCCGGGTACTTTTAATTTTTAAAAAGTTAATTTTTACAGTATAATTGTCCTTTAAGTCAGCCATTTTGCCTGGGTGGAAATTTCATTTCTTGATCCCAACACAAACAATAGTAAAACCTCGAGCACTAAATGATTATTATTGGTTGCTAAGTTCAGTAACCATAAAAATTATAAAGGAAACTGATTTCTTTTATTATCTGGTACACACGGGCAGATTTTCCTGTGTCTGATTGATCAGATACAGTAATTTGATTTGATTGTCCGGGGATTGGAAATAAAAAGCCAAAATATTGTTTTCTTGCTAAAATTGTTCATCTAGGAGATAGATGTGCTGGTAAACGAAGCTTGATTGTGTGAATTTCCGTACTTTATAGCTTAGCATATGTGATAGGGCCATCCAGTTATGAGACAGGCCCAATCAGGGTTATTTTAGAGGCAATAAATCTGCCTTTGCTGTTATTTTGCAGAAATCAGATCAGTCCCTATAGTCTTTGCCATAAATTGTAAATAAGGAAGATAAAACAGAAAAATTTTAAGATAATCAAGTTTATATAACACATTTAATAATATCAATCTTCAATGTTTAGTCATTCACCCAGTCTTCAAGGTCAACTTTCCTTGAACCTCAATCACAATTGTGATTATCAGTGAGTTAAAGGAAATGATGTAACAATTTCCTTAATGCTGTCATATTTACGTTGTATCAGTTTTACTAATTTGTGGTTTATTTATGTAAACAGAAAGTCAACCTCTCCTCAGACAGTCAGACGTCAACCCAATTGGAATAGGTCGTCTATGGTGTGTATGAAATTCTCTACGTGGAAGAAGTGATGGAAAGACTAAACAAGTTCTGCGTGCCTCATTTATTTTCCTTTTCTCCTTTTTGTTTTCATATTTTGTCTCTGTAGTCAAGGCAACAAATGATTCCCAGACACATTCATGGTGGTGAGATGTACATCTCTGAAGGTGAGTGACGATGTATTGGTAGTGTGCTTTATATACAGTCAGTTTCACTTTCCTTATCTTATAATGTAAGTTCTCCTGGGTCTTATGGTTATAAGGGAAAGTTCAGTGGAAAATATCATTATTTATAAAATTGTTAGTTTATATTTTGCATACCTAGTTATTCACCATCAGGGATGTCCAACCTGCGGACCTACAGAAGTTTGCTCAGAGCAGCCCTTCACTCCCTCCCCCCCTCCCTCTCCATCCCGTTTTCCTCTCCCTCCCCCTAGTGTAAAACCCCTTTGCCAAATATTAGAGCTAGTTCCCCCAGCCCCAACCGCTATAATTTATTTTCCAGAGACTCCCCCGAACTTTACTTCCCTACCCTCTTTCCCCCGGCGTTCTGAGCTGCCGGCAGCCGAGTCCGTGATTGGCTTCCTCTCAGCCAATCAGGGACGTGGCTGCCGGTCCCGCCCACTGCTTGCAGTTCCATGCAAGCAGAGGGACGGGCAGTGCAGCGGAGGAGAGAGGGAAGGTAAGTAAAGATCAGGGGAGTCTCTGGAAAATATATTATAGTGGTTGGGGCTGGGGGAACTAGCCCTACTATATGGCAAAAATTGGGAAAAGGGGTGGAGACCAAACAGAAATCTAAAAACATGTAAGCAATGTTGGCCAGGAGCCCATTTATTGTAAAATTTTTACCACTAAAACTGACACTTTTCTCTTACTCCTCTTATTAAGTCTTAAGGATTGTTAAAAAATCAGATTAAGTCTCAATTTGAGGAATCAGTGATTAAAATATAAAGATATTTATAAAATATCCCAGGTATTATCCATGATATCCTGGTGGGGGAAGGACATCTACAGGATGTGCTCTACGGTGTCTTGTTAGCCCCTCTCTATGGCTTTAATCCAGTGATGTTGAACCTGCTGCATTCCTGCCTAATCCATGTCGTATTAATCTGTTAAACTTTTCCTTTCAGACAACATTTACCACGTGAACGAGGATGCTTTTAATTACAGATCCCAGACCAGTTTAGATCGGTACCTGGACCTTAATCACTTAAATGTCAATGGTACATTACGGAATGGAAGCGATTCGAGTGCTCACAGTATGAACTCCCTAAACCGTTCACAGAATTTCATCCAAGCTTCTCCAATGTCCTCCAGCCTCAGCATCCAGAGCAATGACATCATGAGGGCCGATTATATTCCTAGTTACAGGCATAGTGCTATTATTGCTCCTTCCTACAGGCCGACACCAGACTATGAGACTGTTATGAGACAAATGAACCGAGGAATTATACCAATGGACACACAAAGTCAGTCATTAAGAAACCTCAACATTGGAAACACACACGCTTACAGACACCGTGAGAACTTGGTCTACAGCCAGCCAGAGATGCAAGAAAGACCTACCTATATCCCACCCTATGTATCTCATGGAGTTTACAGCAATATACCTGTCAATCATGCTGAACAAATAAACCCAGGAAAAGTAACATCAAAGGCCCACACCGTCAGCACCCCAGAGCTGGCAAACGTACCCTGTCAGGCTCTACAGAATGCTGCCCTTATGGTAAAGAACTTTCTATCCCGTCCACCACCTCCATATCCTCCCCCACGTCCGGCAAGCAGCACCCCTGATTTGGCAAGTTATCGCCAACAGCGGGTGAGTGGCAGCAGCCCTGATTTGGTGACCAGAAAGGTTCAGCAGTCTGTGAAAACATTCCAAGAGGACAGCTCTCCAGTGGTTCATCAGTCTCTTCAGGAGGTCAGTGAACCCTTAATGATGATGAAACATCACCAATCTGTCAACAAGTGCAACAGTTTTGAAGTCATCACAAACATGGTCCGTGGGATGGAAGCCATGGCTTTAAAGACATTAAATGCAGAACTGCCACGAAGGAACACCCTACGAGAACAGGTGCACACTGAGGAGGCCTTGCAATTGAAACATGAAGTCCCTATGTACTACCACAAAAAGAACGTTTCTGATGCTACAATGCTAATCCTTAGTAGTGAGAGTGAGGAGGAAGAGGAAACCCTGTCCCATACTCCCCGCCTCCATGGAATTACATACAGTGCACAGCTACAAGCCGCTTTAGCTCGTATTCCATTGAAACCCCCTCCACAGTATCCAGGCCCAAGGAAGAGTATTAGCAATGGGGCTTTGAGGCACGAACCCTCAAACGTTTCTACTGCCATCATCAGAAGCAGAGCAATAAGCCAAAGGCCTTCACCGACTGCTTGTATCTCTAGAACAGAACAGACCATAATAAACGGAGCCTCCCTGGGACCATCTATTTCAGAACCTGACCTTACAAGTGTGAAGGAGAGGAGCAAGAAAGAACCGGTCAAGGAAAGGCCGGTATCGGAGATGTTCGCCATCGAAGACGTGATTGTTGAAAGAGAAATAATGATGAGGGTGAGTTGGTGAGGAACACATGGTACCAACACCCAGCAGCATGTCACTAATTACATTTTGTACGTACTGATTAGTGTCACATTTCCTTGTATGTAGGAGATGTCTACGCCAACAATCCCACACACAAACAGTGGGAAATTTAATGAAACAAATTTGAAAATTAGTCATGTGTAGCTTCATGAATCATTGATATTTAAAACTGTAGATGGAAAATGTCTAATACCCCCCCCCCCCAGCTATTGATAAATTACAACTTTCAACATTCACAGGAAAGCTACCAAGATAGTCAACAGCAAATGTGCAATAGTATTGATGTTCCAGAATATTGGGATTGTCCACTGAATCTGATCAACCCCCTACCCCAATTTTGACCTTAAGGTCTATACAGACTAGACCCTGATGACACAACTTCCTCTTATGTGGCACCTGAGAAATGATGAAACCAATGGATTTCCACCCCTCTGTAAAAAAATTAGTATACTATGCAGGACCCCCCTAAACCTAGAGTTGTAATGGCAGTCAATGATTGGCCATGATGTCACTGTCACGGCTGAGACTGACTGCCTTACCCGGAAGTGGATCGCGGGAGCAGAATTAAAGAGTCTAACCAAAACAAACTCTAGTTTTAGGGGGGTCCTGCATAACATACTCATTTTATTCCAGAGGGCTGGACATTCCCCTTTAATTTTTCACATTACATTGAAACACAGTCCCAAATGTCAACATTGATATTATTGGTTTCCATCAGGTGATTATATAGTATTTCTTACCCCGAGCCTTGGTATTCACTCATTGTATCTTGACTCCAAAATCAAATCCTTAATGGCTGGTACAGATCATCCAATATTTCAGTCTGATTAACCTCACAGAACAATATTTTGGCCTGACCGACCACTTAAAAAAAAAAAACTCACTTAGAGCATTAGGACAGGTAGGTAATTTATAGATGATAATGTTGTCTACAGTGGTCTAACCCAATGGACCATCTATGTAAACCAGGCCTTAGAGGTAGCACAAAAAGATAATATGAGCACATTTATTTGTAATTTGGTTTAGGAGATACAACAGAGAAAATCTGTTTATAAACATCAGTGTAACAGACTAGAGTTTACCTCCTTTCATTAGTGTAAAATTTGGTTATAATAAAAGGACAGCTATACTCACCCACCCCATTCCCCTTAAAATTACCCAGTGTGGGGACCTCAGCCATGTCTTTACCCCTGAATTTATTTTTGTCAGCTGTAATACATACCATACACTTCCCTTGCAAGTCTAGTTAAGGTAAATATTACAGCTGATCCAAAGTTTGGTCCTAGTTTAGGTCCTTAACCTGGGGAATTTTAAAAGGAATGTCCACCCCGAAAAAAAATGTCTTGTACTTGTAGAGCACCCCCCTAACCCTGGGACCGAAATACTCACATTGCTGTCAAGAAAATACAGCCTAATGCCTTTACTGGATCTCCTGAGTAGACCAATCAGTCTGTCAATAACTAGAGGAGGATTCCTCCACTGAGTGTGTGCAAAGGGTCTGTGAGTTCATGGATCACTCAGCGGGGAAGGGGTGGCTGCAAGCATGGGGCTACTTAGTTCTATGTAGCATTGCTTGAGAGCAGTGTGAGTATAACCATAACAGTTTCAGGTTTGGGGGGGGGTTGCTGTACATGTAACAAGACATTTTTGAGTGGGCAAAACTGGGCATGCACTTTAAATGAGAGAAGAGTTGCAGAGAGGGTAAGTCTAACAGTGTTTAAAGGGCATGTCCAGTCAAAAAAAATGTTTTTTCATAAAAATGTTCACCACCACCCCCAAAGTCAGGTTTTGCTTTATCCATACATTTCAAAGATGCCCCTAATGTCACTTACCTAATCTGGCCCCTCGTCACCTTTGCACCGCCCCCTGCTCCTGTTTCGGGCTTGTTTTGAGAAAAGACGGGAGCAGTGCGGCTCTGTGCTGACAGACAATCTACTACCCAGTCGCAGCTGTCAGGCAATTGGGCGTGATGTCATATTGTGCCTTAACTGACAGCCGTGACCAGGAAGTAAAGCGTCATTCAGCCACAGAGGAGGAGCAGCGAGGGACTGAGTTAGGTAAGGTACTTCAGGGGTATCTTTGGAATGTATGGATAATGTAAAACCTGGGTTTGGGGGGTGGTCAACATTTCTATGAAAAGTTTATTTTAGGCTGGACATGCCCTTTAAGGCATTTAAAAAAAAACCACACACAAATATATAACTGTTTCTAATATATCATTGGCCATTCATAAAGGAATATTATTATCTCTGTACGGTACTTTCCGTCCTGCCATACTGTGTAGGCCCCGTGTTAAAATACCATTTGTACTACAGTGTGTTCTGTATCCTGGAGTATTCAGAATATTCAGAACCTTTAAATGAAGTAACCTTCCTGTGATGGATAGTTCTAGTTCTATATATATTCTTGGAAAATGAAAATCTTTAATGTTCTATAATATCATGATTCGTCCTGCCTTGGGCCACTGAGACATACCGTGCCAGTTCACAATAGCAGCTGTTTGCGGGGTCGCGTGGGCTATTTATAAATAAATACTGCAACTTTTGTATTCTCTAAGCAGAAGGACACCCACTATCTATTCAGTTCTTATCTGTCGCCGGGTTGCTGAAAACTCAAGGCTGATTTCTTTATTTTTAATGTAGCGGTGGTAATTCTCCGCATTCCCTGACTTGGCAGTCGCTGTTCTGGAGATTAAAAACATTCCAATATTTTCTGGCGTAACTGACAAAGGCAAAAAAAAAAGAAAGAAATAAAATAAAACGTGTCTTTTCTTGCCAAAAGAATTTAGAGAAGCAAGAGACGGCAGCCCTGGAGGCTCAGAAGAGACCATTGATGTTGGCAGCGTTGAATGGACTCTCTGTTTCTAGAATTCTCAGACCTGAGGACCGGCAGGAGGAGGCAGCTTTGATCCAAATGGATGAGAGGGTATGATTATTCCCTATTCTGCTTTATTGTGGACATTATTAAAGCAACGGAATGAAATGCAAACTGTTTGTTTGATGGTTGGATGGACACGGTGTGCTTTTATATGTGCATTTTGTTTACTTGGATATTCTCTAACTATGTTAATATTACCTTCCAATTGAAATTGGTTTAGCCTTGGAGGATGTCCCCAAAGCCATTTTTAGAGACTGTGATGCAATACGCAGGGGGATAGTCTCTGACTTTGGTTTGAAACAAAGGATCTTGGTCATTTTAAAATAGTTATTGCAGTGACTATGTGAGCGGTCCAAAGGCAAGAAGAAGGTTCATCCACACCTGGTTGCTTCCCGTCAGTGAAATGATCCCCCTGCTGCCTCCAGGGGGTGCTCTTTAACCATGATTGCCAACAGCAAACACCACAGCATAAAAGTGTGTGCACACAGTAGTTTGGATGAGAGGCAGTGTGTGAGTGCATACAAGTGTGTGCACACAGCAGTTTGGATGAGAGGCAGTGTGTGAGTGCATACAAGTGTGTGCACACAGCAGTTTGGATGAGAGGCAGTGTGTGAGTGCATACAAATGTGTGCACACAGTAGTTTGGGTAAGAGGCAGTGTGTGAGTGCATACAAGTGTGCGTAGTAGTTTGGGTGAGAGGCAGTGTGTGAGTGCATACAAGTGTGTGCATGCATTAGTCTGGGTGACAGACAGTGTGTGAGTGCATACAAGTGTGTGTACGCAGTAGTCTGGGTGAGAGGCAGTGTGTGAGCACATACAGTTGTGTGCACCCAGTATGTGTGAGTTGTAGGTGCACAAAATGGTGTGAGTAGCACTGTGCATGTGCACACAAATGTATATGTATGTGTGCGTGCATGAATGGGGTTGCTGTAAACAAAGCTCGCACAAGGCACCATTTATCCCGATTCATCCTGCTAACCCCAGCCCCCACCTTTTGTGCCAGGCAGATAGCAGCCATTTAGAGTGCAAAATTAACAACAGATGTGTTTCAGGCTATCATTTCATTTATGGGTGGGACATTTCATTCATGGGTGGGACATTTTATTCATGGGTGGGACATTTTATTAATGGGGGGGACATTTCATTCATGGGTGGGACATTTCATTCATGGGGGGGATATTTCATTCATGGGTGGGACATTTATTCATGGGTGGGACATTTCATTCATGGGTGGGACATTTCATTCATGGGGGGGGCATTTCATGCATTGGTGGGACCTTTATTCATGGGTGGGACATTTCATTCATGGGTGGGACATTTCATTCATGAGTGGGACATTTATTCATGGATGGGGTCTCTTGCAATCCCTTCTTGGGGGATAAAATAAAAAATTTTCCTTCACAGTGCAAGACCTTGAGATGGAGGCTGGAGGAGGGAATGGTGTTTACTGAATATGAGCAGATTCCAAAGAGAAAGGGAGACGGTGTTTTCACAACTGCAAACTTGCCGGAAAATCTTGAGCGCAACCGCATCCATGAAGACATCCCTTATGAAGAAAACAGAGTACAGCTTGTTCGCACAAAGGAAAATCCCACAGGCTACATCAACGCCTCCCATGTAAAGGTGACATATATAATGTTTTGATGCAGATAATTAGCAATATTTATTTCGGTTTATGTAAAATCTCCTATTAAAAATGGTTCTAAATGTTTGGAGAGCTCCACTTTTTTTTTTAATCCCCTCCCATGGAGGAACTTTATTGAAATGTGACAGAATGGTTATTAACATACATTTTGATATACAGTATTGGTTGTATAGGAGTCAGATTTTAAATCTTATCGGTATTATTGAAGATGGATACACTTTCGTGCGCAGTTACTCCTGTTCCATGACCTAGTGCTGTGTTACCTTTTGCATACATTGCCAATGAGGGGGTAAACAAAATAACAAATGTAAACATCCTTATCTGGTTCACTGTTTGTTAGGTCCTTAGTGGGTCGTATTGAGTGATTATCTCTCTTATATTAAACCTGTGGGTATTACATCTCCTTGTTTTGTTTAATTCTCAGTCATTACAGGTCGCTTAGGGAGACTTCACATCTGTCCCAAATTGTGTTGTATTTGCTGGGGCTGCCTCTATTTGTGTATATAAATGTTTTGTATGTCAATGTGGCGTTTATCTGGGTTTTCCATTGGGCAAGAGTAGGGGTCGTGGGCAGTATCCAGTGTTCTGGCCATAAACAGTGTTTCACATATGAAAATAGTTGTGAATTTGTCCAGTGCCACATATTCTATTATGCCAAGTTGGAGAGCTCCATTTTACATTTTTAATTCTTCCCTAAAATAATAAACATTTTTGTTATTTAGATTAGAATTTGACACAGGGATAGGACCTGATATCACACAATACTGACTTCTCTCTGGCTCCTCCCACAGTTAGTGTCCCTGACAAAAGGTACACATGTTAATGAAGGGGAGGAACTAGAAAGTGGTCAGTTACTGTACGAGTAGTCTCTTTAAGTCTATGGGTCCATTGAATATCCAGTATAGGTAAAACTTAATGTCGACCTTACACTGTCCTGTTGATAAACCATAAATAAACTAACATTTTACATTCAGAGAATATATGGTCATACACCTATTAGACATTAAAGACAATTTTCCATTTCAACAGACGAACACCGAACTGGCGTTAAAGGGAATGTCCACCGCTAAAACAAAAAACTGGTGACTTGTCAGTAATCTGCCCACAACCCCAACTGCTATTTTCCCCAGTTTATTACATGCATTTGTAACCAGATATTTAATAAGTACTATTCCTTTCTGGCAAAGGTATCTGCCTCCTCCCTCTGCTCCAAGAGCTTTTTATATGCTCGAGCCTGTGCAGAGGAGGCAGCAGGTGAAACAGCAGTCAATCATTTTCTGTTATGTCAGCAATCACAGCCTTGATTGACTGCATGGAGGGAGGGGCCAGCTTACTCTGCCAGAATGGGGACAATAATTATCCTTAATATATTCCTGCATGTCCTTTAGACCAGAGGACCTAATTTCCTTGGTCCCATTTGGTCATTGGCCATCTCTAGTGATACAATTATTGGATGATAATGAATTATGTAATCCAAAAGACAAAATGCAGCAACAAGTTTTCTTTCCTAAGACTAATCTTATCTGTTTCAATGCAGGTGACTGTTAGTGGTAAAGACTGGCATTACATAGCCACCCAGGGTCCCCTGCCCCATACATTTCATGAATTCTGGCAGATGGTGTGGGAGCAAGGGGTGAATGTCATTGCGATGGTCAATGCTGATGAGGTAAGTACCCAGAATAACATGGCAGCCATTGCCATTTTATCTATATTTAGAAATACAGGATTATGGTAGATGTGGTAAATAAAGGAATGGGATTCCAACAAGGAGAAGTTTGAATTGAAGGAGCATGATACAGCACGCATGCACGATAATGTGCACTATAATTTATCAGAATCAGGAAGCAGTCGGGAATTATGATGGTGCTGCGGTGGATCATGTGAAAGGTAAGTTTCTTCTACCTACGTTCCTGGCTCCACAGGCATTGATTGAAGAATGGGAGGTAAGACCTACAGTAGCTCCTTAACCTACCGGTCTGCAATCAATGCTTTAAAGGAAGATAGTTAATTAGAGTTAAGCTGGGTACACACTTTAGCGATAAAGTGTCGATTCCGTCAGATCCGACACAATCACCCCTTTATCAGCAACGTGTGTAGTGTAAAAACGAACATTCACAAGGAAGACAAACATTCACCACCACCCTAAGGAAGGATCGGAAGGAAAAAATCCCCTCCCCCACCACTCTGTTCTGAAGTATAGGGAGTCGGGAAGTCACAAATATCACCCTATGTTTCATATAGGGGGAACGTTCGGGTCTGTGTGTAGCCAGATCTTTCAAAAATTACTACATTGTGTACCCAGCTGTAGAGACCAGGATCTTGACAGTAACCACGTTGTCTATTTTCCTAAACATCCCATATTAGAACTTGGTGGAGCTTCCTCTGGAGCCCCATGAGGGACACATTTTGGACATAGAAAGGTCACAGGTTGGTCCATTCTGTGTCTGACTGGGAACAGTGGAATAATTAGATCAGAATAGTTAAAAGCAGGTCCAGATATCTAATCAGCACTAAATATTGTGTTGAAATTTGTGAGATTTTTTGCCAAAGACAACATGGATGCTTCCACCGGAGCTGAAAAATGTGTTTCCTTGTGTTCCTATGCAATGTTCCGGCCATGTCCCAACCAGCCCCACATTCCAAATCCCTTATCAGGTGTAACCTCATTATTTTGCAACTCTCCTTTCTTGTGTCAGGTTTAATCCCTTGCCAAACAAAACAGGCCATTGTTTCTTCGGCCTGTTGTGCTGATTTGAACAGTGGAGGGCGATATTGGTCACCTGTGGTCTGGTCTCTATTGTGATGGAAGTTTCAATTACCAATATTTTCTGGGGGGATATAAATGTTTTTTTTACATTATTATTAGAATTATGACCTTTTTTACTTTATTTTTAAAAAAATTATCACTAACTCTGTGTAGTGCTAATAGTTCCTGGATGAGTGTTATATTTACTAGAAAACTGATGTTCATGTTTACTAAGACCTATTGGCCATATGTGACAAAGCTATTTATCTAGATCAGAAGCACCAGACCTGAGACGAATCCCAATCTTGTCAGGCCAAGTAATTTGCTCCTGCCTTTCCCTTTATACAGCAGCAGGTAGGGTTGCATTTGCCTGGCCTTTTAGTGAATGAGTTTCATTCAGGGATTTGCTATTTCACGTTAAGGGCATCATTTCTATCAATATGATTGGCCTGAATGCTACGTTAACAAAGAGCATTGTTATAAAGGTATCGCCTTTTAGCTATAACACGCCTTTAATGAACATTAAACTGATCATTAATTTCCGATTGGTTTAGCGCTCGTTAATTTACGCTCGTAAATCTACGGTAACTTGATCGTAGTTTTACGATTCGCATAGAATACCATTGCGGTAGTTTACTACCATGGTATTCTACGACCGAAGGTTGGTTAATTGACGGACATTAATATTCATTACGGCAGTCGTACATTTTCGAGAATGTGTGGTATCGCTAAATTGCGATACTGCCATTTTTAAATAGGGCTCAAAGACAGAAAAGTTAACTGATGTATGGCCATCATTACATACGTATACAGACTTTTAGGGCTAAAAAGCACCTGGGGCAGGGAGGTAGGATTTATTATTCCTTCCTTCCAATATCATTTACTTGAAGAGCCCTTAACATACTGTTTTCATATGCCAGGTTAGTGTCCTGGACTTTCCTCTATTAAAGATACTGCTGAAGCACAGAGGAAGCCTGGCAGAAGATGTTTTCAGCCTGCTGTCTCTCCTTCCAGACATGCACTATAGTTCTCCTTTAAAAGAATAGTGAGTGGCCCCTACCATTATGCATAGTCCTGAGGGCCACAGTTGTGGGGTAAGGAACCTGCAGCCTATAATCTCTTTGTGCTTGATATGAATACAAATAATATCTAAACATTTTAGACACTGTTCTAAACTCTCATGAAAGACTTTTGTGTCCCAGAACAAACTTTCCTTGTGGTTTCCCACCATATAAAGGTGAAAGGGAATGCTCATTATTTGGCTACTTCCTGGATTCCCGATCTCATTCATTATGAACTTTCCCAGACTTTCTGCCTCTTACCATAGATGTTCCTGCCTATTAAAGTTCAGAAGAGCTATTATCCAAGGTGAAACGGCTGCCACGCCTGGCTAAATTAAATCTGTGTACACAAGACCACAAGTCTACTACGTTCCTCGGTAGCTGTAACCCCTTCCACATGCAAGAAGTATAGCTTATCGATGAAATATTTTATGATTTAGTCTCAAACAGAATCGTTACTTTATAGCCACATTCCAGGAATCGGTTAACTATCTTCAATTTTCTACTGCAGGAAAAGTGATCAGCCTTAAATCTTGATAATTTCCATATCAACCCCTGATTTCAGAGAATGTATGAATATCTGTAAATAAAGCCCAGTAGCCAGTCTAGTGGATAAATGGCGACCAACAGTCTTACATTGACTTTTTTTAATCTAAAGAATTGTTGTCAGGGGACCAGCTAACATTAACATATGATTCAGTTGCCCTCACCTCTCTGTTCTGGGAATGAAGTGGGTATCTGTCCAGATGGGGCAACCTATGGGAGGACATGCTCTGTAAGAAATGTGTCCCTCCAATGGCAGCGCTTTCATAGGTGTGGAGTGGCGAGGGTACGGAGAAGGTAAGTACAATGCCCCAGAAAATCAGGACCTTTCATGGAGGGGGTGAGGGTCATTTTTGCTTTAGCTCCCCTTTAATGATTTTGTATGCTGTGTAACCTTGCAGTAAAGGTGGCCATACATTAGAACTTACCCTCCAACCGACCTGCGACATTCAATATTCCTGGAACCGCCTTTCCCGTTCTACTTTGATTGACATACGATCGCGAGGTCCTGCCTGGCCCCATCCATTTTGCGATCTCATGTCGGTCGTAAACGAAGGCAGTTCCAGGAATATTGATTGAATGCCGTGGATCGGTGGGAGGGTAAGTACTAATGGGAACCTTAAAGCGGTAAGGGACTTGTGTTTGTGTAAAATTTGGCTTTGTTGCCATGTACATATGTCAATTTGTTTTATTTCACAGGAAGAAGGGAGGGCAAAGAGTCACCGGTATTGGCCTAAAATAGGAAGCAGACACAACTCGGCAACGTATGGAAAATTTAAAGTAACTACCAACTTCCGCACAGACTCTGGCTGTTATGCGACAACGGGGCTAAAGGTCAAACATCTGTTAAATAGTCAAGAGAGGACAGTTTGGCACCTGCAGTTTACAGACTGGCCAGACCATGGATGTCCCGATGAGGTCCAAGGATTTTTATGTAAGTTTTTATTAATCAGAAGCTTTTCTTTGTGTTCAGAAGTCTCCGCCCCTGGCTCATATTGACAGTTTTCCCTTTCTTTCCAGCCTATCTAGAAGAGATCCGGTCTGTGCGTCGCCATGCCAACCCTACCAGTCTCTGCAACCCGCCAGTTGTAGTTCATTGCAGCACTGGTGTTGGAAGGACCGGGGTGGTTATTCTTACAGAACTGATGATTCGTTGTTTAGAAAACAATGAGGTAAAGTACATCTAATGTTTCTATTTTTCTAAATTTTGTTGTGTGGATATGTACCATATGTACATTTATATTAGCGATGGACACAAAACCGAACTCAGGTTGTGTGGGTATGTATCATATGTACATTTATACTAGCGATGGACACAAAACCGAACTCAGGTTGTGTGGGTATGTATCATATGTACATTTATACTAGCGATGGACACAAAACCGAACTCAGGTTGTGTGGGTATGTATCATATGTACATTTATACTAGCGATGGACACAAAACCGAACTCAGGTTGTGTGGGTATGTATCATATGTACATTTATACTAGCGATGGACACAAAAACCGAACTCAGGTTTGTGGGTATGTATCATATGTACATTTATACTAGCGTGGACACAAAACCGAACTCAAGTTGGGTGGGTATGTATCATATGTACATTTATACTAGCGATGGACACAAAACCGAACTCAAGTTGGTGGGTATGTATCATCTGTACATTATACTAGCGATGGACACAAAACCGACTCAGGTTGTGGGTATGTATATCTGTACATTTATACTAGCGATGGACACAAAACCGAACTCAAGTTGGGTGGGTATGTATCATATGTACATTATACTAGCGATGGACCCAAAACCGAACTCAGTTGTGTGGGTATGTATCATATGTACATTTATACTAGCGATGGACACAAAACCGAACTCAAGTTGGTGGGTATGTATCATCGTACATTATACTAGCGATGGACACAAAACCGAACTCAGGTTGTGTGGGTATGTATCATCTGTACATTTATACTAGCGATGGACACAAAACCGAACTAAGTTGTGTGGGTAGTGATCATATGTACATATACGCGATGGACACAAAACCGAACTCAAGTTGTGTGGGTATGTATCAATTGTACATTATACTAGCGATGGACACAAAACCGAACTCAGGTTGTGTGGGTTGTATCATATGTACATTATACTAGCGATGGACACAAAACCGAACTCAAGTTGTGTGGGTATGTATCATATGTACATTTATACTAGCGATGGACACAAAACCGAACTCAAGTTGGTGGGTAGTATCATATGTACATTTATACTAGCGAGGACACAAAACTGAACTCAAGTTGTGTGGGTTATGTATCATCTGTACATTTATACTAGCGATGGACACAAAACCAAACTCAGGTTGTGTGGGTATGTATCATCTGTACATTTATACTAGCGATGGACACAAAACCGAACTCAAGTTGTGTGGGTATGTATCATATGTACATTTATACTAGCGATGGACACAAAACCGAACTCAAGTTGTGTGGGTATGTATCATATGTACATTTATACTAGCGATGGACACAAAACTGAACTCAAGTTGTGTGGGTATGTATCATCTGTACATTTATACTAGCGATGGACACAAAACCAAACTCAGGTTGTGTGGGTATGTATCATCTGTACATTTATACTAGCGATGGACACAAAACCGAACTCAAGTTGGGTGGGTATGTATCATATGTACATTTATACTAGCGATGGACACAAAACGGAACTCAGGTTGTGTGGGTATGTATCATCTGTACATTTATATTAGCGATGGACTCAAAACCGAACTCAAGTTGTGTGAGTATGTATCATATGTACATTTATATTAGCGATGGACACAAAACTGAACTCAAGTTGTGTGGGTATGTATCATATGTACATTTATACTAGCGATGGACACAAAACCGAACTCAAGTTGTGTGGGTATGTATCATCTGTACATTTATACTAGCGATGGACACAAAACTGAACTCAAGTTGTGTGGGTATGTATCATCTGTACATTTATACTAGCGATGGACACAAAACCGAACTCGGTTTGGTGGTATGTATCATTGTACATTTAACTAGCGATGGACACAAAACCGAACTCATTTTGTGTGGGTATGTATCATATGTACATTTATACTAGCGATGGACACAAAACCGAACTCAAGTTGTGTGGGGTATGTATCATATGTACATTTATACTACGATGGACACAAAACTGAACTCAGTTTGTGTGGGTATGTATCATCTGTACATTATCTAGCGATGACACACAAACCAAACTCAGGTTGTGTGGGTTGTATCATCTGAACATTTATACTAGCGATGGACACAAAACCGAACTCAAGTTGGGTGGGTATGTATCATATGTACATTTATACTAGCGATGGACACAAAACTGAACTCAGGTTGTGTGGGTATGTATCTATGTTACATTTTACTAGCATGGACACAAAACTGAACTCAAGTTGTGTGGGTATGTACATCTGTGTACATTTATACTAGCGATGGACACAAAACTGAACTCAAGTTGTGTGGGTTGTATCATATGTACTTTATACTAGCGATGGACACAAAACCGAACTCAAGTGTGTGGGTATGTATCATCTGTACATTTATACTAGTGATGGACACCAAAACTGAACTCAAGTTGTGGTGGTATGTATCATTGTACATTTATACTAGCGATGGACACAAAACGGAACTCAGGTTGTGTGGGTATGTATCATCTGTACATTTATATTAGCGATGGACCAAAACCGAACTCAAGTTGTGTGAGTATGTATCATATGTAATTTATATTAGCGATGGACACAAAACTGAACTCAAGTTGTGTGGTATGTATCATATGTCCATTATATTAGCGATGGACACAAAACCGAACTCAAGTTGTGTGGGTATGTATCATCTGTACATTTATACTAGCGATGGACACAAAACTGAACTCAAGTTGTGTGGGTATGTATCATCTGTACATTTATACTAGCGATGGACACAAAACCGAACTCGAACTAGTTAGTTTTTCCGGACTAGCGGATGTATTTTCGATAATTATCAAATTAACCCAATTATCAAATTAAAGTATCGTTAGTTTTCGCTAACCCTCAAATTTATCGTTCACTAACCCTCGAAAGTAACGATCGATTTCGGTAACCCTCGAATTTATCGTTCTATTTTCGCTAACCCTCGAAAGTATCGTTGGGTAACCATCGAATTGGCCGTAACCCTTGAATGTAGCTTGCGCAAAACCCGACAATTGTCCGCTCGTGTATAAGAAGTGTTTTAACAAGTTTTGGTGACAGTGACATGTTCCCCAGATCATTTCCCAGGTGCCACAGCCATTTAAAGTAAGTTACCATTGTTAGTTTATCAGTAAATCATCCAGACTTTTCAAACTTTGACTTTAATGGGTCCGAATTCGAACTTTATGAAGTTGCCATCTCTAATCTGTACATATCGATGGGAATTACAATGTAATTTAGGTGGAGAATGAGTCTGATGGGATAAGCAAGTAGTTAGCTTCAAAAGTGGAACAGGAAATGTAGACAGCAATGTTTATGTATATGTTTTTGCAAACCCACACTGAACTTTTTTCTGCCACATGTAACTTATAGACAAATCTCTTAAAATAGAAAACTATATTAGTTCCCATGATCGCTTCAATGCTCGTAAGTCATACTATTTTGTTTCCCCTTTATGGCAGAATATCGAGATTCCGATGATGTTGAATCATCTGAGAGACCAACGTATGTTCATGATCCAAACCATTGCGCAGTACAAATTTGTCTACCAAGTTCTTATCCAGTTCTTGAAAAGTTCCAGACTCATATAAGTATGGCAAAGGCACGCATTTTGATTGGACGCTATGAGTTGAGCCATGATAGTTACTTTCCAAGTGCTTTTATTTTGTAAAAAAAAACCATATATATATATATATATATATTTATTTTTCATAAATTTTTAGTAATTTATGTAACGTGTTATGGCTTTTCCTTATTTTTTTTGTATTATAGAGATCTGTTTTTATATAACTAATTCTAAACCCTGAAGAATACATACTTACTCCTTGTTGTACATAACATGTAACTCCCACTGCCAAAAATGTATTTTTAATGAATTTTTTTAATCATTCTCATATTTAACTTAAGTTACAGAACACTTGGTGACTTTAGCGAACTTGTGACTGACCAACTGCATGTTTAGGCTTTATGTAGACATGGCATGTCCAGATGTTTGGAAACTACAAGGCAGGTTATGATGGGTCTTGATTTTAGCCTGTAGTACTGTAAAGGTTTGTACACATGTGCAATCAGGGGTGCCAACTGGCGACGCACGATGTATACGAACGGCTGTTTCGGCCGATAATCGGCCTGTGTATGGGCACTTTATCGGTCGAAACAGTCGTTCGTTAGGGGATCGTTGCCTGATCCGCCGGGCACATCTCTGAATGAGTGGCCGATAAAGTACCCATACACAGGCCGATTATCAGATGAAACGGCCTTTCATACACATCGTGCGTTGCAGGTCGGCACCCATGATCGCACGTGTGTACGAACCTTTAGTGATTGCAACCTAGCAATCTGTAGCCTGTTGGTTTATTGCAAAGGCACTATGCAATTACAATATACTGACTGTGGACACACTGGATATTCTATATTGTAACGTGATGGTTGTAAATAGAATACTCATACACATAGAATATACATTTTGGGGAAGTTTTTTATTTAAGGCTGGGTACACACGGTTCCCTATGAGACCGGTCACGCGAACTGTTGGACACGGACAATGTTGCTGTGACCGTCAGTCATTCGTCCCAAACGAGAGCTCACTAATAGCGAACGATCAGTCGGGACAAATAATTTTCCCATGTGTTCCCATTCCCTTAGTCTCTTCCTAAGGGGAATCGAACTTGAACAATGGGCACTATTAATTAACGCTAAATTAATGGTAAATTAACATTCACTAAACCGATCGGAAATGATTGGTTTAACGATTGTTAAAGAAGCAGTATCGCTAAAAAGTGATTCTGCGCCTTTACAAATAGGGCCCAATGTTCATGTTTGGCAAATCTTGTACCGAATACAATTTTTCAACTGTACCCCTCCTCTTCTACCTATCCACCTCATCAATAGAACACCCCCTTAAGACCAGCAGAGCGCTCCATTGACATAATATCGGGATGGTGAAGTGCACTATGGGTTTCATGGGGGCACAGCCACACTGCAACGCAAACGCAAACGCACATGGAATCGCATGCATTTTCATTTCATTAAGTATTGAAAAACGAATGTGATGTGATTTAAAATGCAGAACGCAAATGGTAACGCACCCGAAAACGCGTGTTTTTGGTGCGTTGCCGCATTTTCAAGAATATGAAAAAAACGCAAGCGCAAACGCAGAATAAACGCAGCAGTGTGGCCTAGCCCTAGGTATGCTTTAAAATCAAGTTAGTTGTAGTTTGAAGGGGGCCTATGCCCCTCCAGAGCCTACCTTTGCAGCTTGAAAGTTGCTGACATCTTGTTTCTGCTTAGCTGAATGTTTAGCTCCGCCCCTCTGAGATTCCCTCTGCTTCCTGAGCCTCAGAAGCTAATGCCTGTTGGTTCCATGCAAGCGCATGATGTCACGGTGCACGCAACGTGACTAAAGATGGCTGAAACTCACCAGTTTCATTCCGTTTTCGAATTCCCAGATCTCGGGAAAATCCCGAAGATCCGAAAATCCAAAACCGGAACTAATTTAATAATTTTTGAAAATAGCCTTGAATGTTCGAAAATTCTCGAAAATACGATCAGAGACCATTTTCGAGTTTTCAATCGTATTTTCGAACGTTTGATGCTTTTTTAGAAAATTAGCGAAAAATAGTCCCGTACATTCGAAAATTTGTTCCGGACGGATCATTCAGATATCGGAACTGAGGAGTTTTGTGTCAGACTCGGATCCCATCTCTATACGTGACGTCCGAGCGTGCACGAACATGTGTGCGCATGACATCTCTCCACGCACAGACATGGCGCGGCGAGAAGACGTCACGCATGCACTGATGTCCCGTCACGTGTGAGGAACCCACAGGCATTCGCATTTGAGGCTCAAGAAGCAGGAGAAAGCAGAGGAAATCTCAGAGGGGTGAAGCTAAGCAGAAACAAGATATCAGCAACTAAGCTCTGGAGGGAAAAAAATGGCAAAGAGTTTTTTTAAAGCTGCAGCTTCCAACTAAACTTAACTTTATTTTACAGCGTACTTATCCTTTAAATAGCCAATCATGGTGCAGTATGGGGACTTCAATTCCCCATCCCTGAGAAGAAATAATTCTACTGATCCGGCACTCAGTAGTAGAGATGTCCGAACTTCGCAAAATCCGGTCCACACGAGGATAAGCGAATTTTCGAAAAAATTCGAAAATCCGCAAGCGAACCCGTTAAAATTAAAAAATACCCTTGAAATAGCGAGATTTTTCGTATTTTCGAAAATTTTCTAAATTACGAGTTTAACGTATTTTCGTTAATTTTCGAAATTACGAGTTTTCATGTATTTTCAAAAATACGTCTGTATGGAATTAAGAGAAATCCTTGTATTTTCGAAAATTTTTGAAAATACGTGTTTTCCCATATTTTCGAAAATTCCCGAAAATACGTGAAAACTCGTAATTTCGCAAATTTTCGAAAATACGAAAAATCCACGAATCGGAAGATTGGAAGGCGGAAAATCCAGAAAAATTCGCCGTTCGCGAACGGGATAAATCCGCGGCGGATCCGTGTTCGGATTCGCGAACCGGCCATCCCTACTCAGTAGATCTGAAATCATTTATCATTCCAAATGGAAGGAATCTATATTTGGCCAATTGAATGAAAGCGTACGGAAAGCTGTAGATCTCTTAATTGGAATTATAGGAAACAGAACGGTGTAGAAATTGTGTTGTCCGTATAGAATATTTTATTTTTTGGCCTTGGTAGAGGCCATATTGTGCAATGCTTAACATGATCTTTAATAAGATACCAAAGAATCTGAATTTTTTTTTTAAATTAAACAGGAGAGCAGCCATTTTGATAACGGTAAAACAATGAAAACCTTTCTACTTAATTTTCCTTGTACTGTAGATATTACTACCCAGCAGAATCCCTTAAAATAATAAAAATATATATGAGGCTTATTCTATAAGAGGTGCTTTAATTTGCGTGAGCTGTTTATTGCCTTGACTATTCAAATTAGCCCTTTTTACTGATCTAAAATAGGAAACATTTGCCATCTGATTGGTGGGTGACCTCATATTGATTAAGCCCCAAAGTAATTTCTAGCCAGGCCAGTAATGCGCAGCAGCCAATGAGACTTGTATATCTTTATAATATGCCTTGTATGTCTGTATATTATGCCACCGACATAAAATAAATGACGCAATCATAAGATACCAAATGGTAACTGTATCAGTAATTATCACACTGGCCACCAATTAATACTGCATGGTTGCAAAATATCACGTGGCTTAATCTTGCACCGTGGACTGTAATATGGAAAGCAGACACAGTGTGGTGTTTCACTGTCGCGGTATAGGCATGGTTTCAGTTTTGCAATACTGAGCTTTTCTAAAAATGTGCACTAGTTTTTAATTGGTTATTATGGACTCTTCAACTGTGTCCTGTTTTTCCATACAAACAGAATTAGGGCGTGTTAAAGTAGGGGATGCGTGGTTATGGGTAGAAACTACATTCATCCAATTGCCTTCCTAGAGGGCATGGTCTCTGCCATCCTATTGGCCAATTTACTTTGGCCTGTTATAAATGACAGTGCCCAGCACACCCTGTTCTATACAGCATTTTATTTATAAATTGCATAACTTAGCCTTAACATTTTTAAATATGCCTTTTTTTAAAATCTGTTTTTAAACTATGCATGTTTATTTTACTCTTATTTCACGTGTACATATTAATAAGGAAATACATTAGAAAACACAGAAAAGTGCTTTAAAAAAAAAATCTATCTACCGGTTTCATTACAAGCTATAGTCCTTTAATTCGGGATCAGTGATTTTCTTTAACAGCCTGTGAAGTATTTTTCTCCCAGTGCAACCAATGTGGCAGCTCCTCTCACGTATGAATATAAATATGTGAAGAATGAATGTTACGTACAATCAGCATGATTTGTCTTCATACAATATTTTGTACAGGGAAAAAATAAAACATAGTATTCTGTAAAGGACAAGTTAAGGCCCAAAGTTCCCTTTCCTCTTCATATTGCTCTTGTGGAACAAATTGGTCCATCACTTCATGGGCCGTATTTATAAAAGGTCGGTATCGTTATCGTAAAATAACGACCGTTATTTACCGATAACGACCGGTAATTAACGATAATGTTAAATAGCGGTCGTTATCATTAATTACTGGTCGTTATCGGTAAATAATGGTCGGTACTTTACGATAACGATCTTTTAGAAATAGGGCCCCATGTCCCATATTACAATGGCCAGTGGTATCTTTTTTCCGTGAATTTGCAACTGGGTGCAGCATACTATTACTGTGTGGTATCGCTAATACAATACTGCATCGGACCAATAGAATGAAGGGCCTTAAATTGCTGGTCACTGTGTACTGTGCAGCCATGCTGTTACTGACCTGAATTGAACCTTTCCGATACAGCAAGGTTTATAAATCAATCTGAGATACGGTCTGTCAGTAGAAGTAGGCACAGTTCCTGCCCCCTGCACAAATTGTTACTGGAACAGAAGAGAACCTGGCCCTGGGTGTAGGGTTTATAATGCAGCAATGTCCATTCCGTAAGTGTTCAGGACCATTTCCAAACCTGACCTATGACACAGAGTGGAAGGCGTACCCACTCTGTCATAGGTCAGGTTTGGAAATGGTCCTGAACACTTACGGAATGGATAGGAGGCCTGACTAAAGCTTTTCATACGTTTCTAAGGACAATGACTGGTAGACTATCACCCTGGTGGCAGACAGACTGTATCTTTGTAGAAAACAAAGTGATGCCCCTTTGGGTTGACCTAACAAGGCCAGACAGAGAAGATCTGCAATGTGAATATTTCCCACTGTACCCTGCTCTAGATGTCATGTAAACACCGATAGAATCTAACACCCTTTTTCCTTTTTGTAATCTATTTCCTTTAATTTAAATGAATTAATTCCGCATAAAGTTTTTGTTTTTCTACATGAAAATGTGACTACTACACAGTATTGTTTGCACTGTCTACTTGATATCTGTATATATGGGAGATATTCCTAATATGTTAAATGGAGAATACATCTGAGATGTTAGAAAAGCAGATTTTATATGAGTGTCATTTTTGTACCTGGAAACTTTTATGTATATATTTGCTTTCGTAACCTTGCTCCATCTTTGCCTAATAAACAAATAATAATAATTTATTGTCTGAAACTTTGTCATAGGGGAAATAAAATCTAATTCGATTTGGGCAATTACTATCCAAAACCGATTCCTTTGAAACCAAGTATATGGATGTGGGTGGTCCTTTATCAGGTCTCCATTATTATGTGTCCTTCATCAGGTCTCCATTATTATGTGTCCTTCATCAGGTTGGTTGATGGTTTAAGCGATGGGTCAGTTGTTTGGGGTTAAATATAGGTGATGGGCTTAAAAGTCAGAAACCTAAGGAGCCTAGTATTTCAATTGTCCCATATTGCCCCAACATGATGTAATTAATCATTGCATTGCAATGGTACATTGTGGGTCGGGCACGTGTGTACGGCCCTTTACTCCGACCCTGCTCAGTCCTGTTCCTCTTTAGACAAGCCTACCCATTTTAGCTCGGGTATCAAACAAATAATCAGACGTGTTTAAAAACCACAACCGATCGTGCGATTGTTGCAAACTGTCAGACGCAGCTACTTTTGCTGCGACCACCAGTTCTTTGTCCAGGCCGACTGGTCGGAAGAGCCGAACGGTTGGTCGGGACGAAAGATTGGAAGGTGTGTACCCAGCTTAAGTAAACTTTAAAGGGCAGATAATGACAAGTCACCAGTTTTTTGTTTAAAGGGTGGACTTGCCCTTTAATAAACATTGGGGTATATTTACATCAATAGTGTATGCAGTGTGTCTTTGTAATGGTGAAGGACCCTTCCAGAATAAAATGCTGACGTTATTAAACGTTGCCCTTTAACTTGTGTAGAACAGTGCTGCATAACCCCAATATTGCTCAGGATTTTGTGGTATTTTTTGTGTTATTTTACAACACTGTCAAAGTAATGAAGCGATCATAAACTTCTGATACAGATCTGTATTATTTTACTACTTCATTGTAACATTGTAACAGCCAAGCCTTTCAGCTGCTGCTTTCTGTCTATTTTTGTACACATTTTTAGTTTTAACGTTTTATTCTAATGAAATAGGAAACAGTGACACCCAGTGGTTATTTTAATGCAACTAAGGATACCAAGCCTTTACCACGATTGCTATAAGCCAGGTAACGGATACCAAGCCTTTACCACGATTGCTACAAGGTAACATACAGATACCAAGCCTTTATCACGATTGCTATAAAGTAACAGATACCAAGCATTTATCATAATTGCTATAAGGTAACATACAGATACCAGCTTTACCCGATTGCTACAAGGTAACATACAGATACCAAGCCTTTATCACGATTGCTATAAAGTAACAGATACCAAGCATTTATCATAATTGCTATAAGGTAACATACAGATACCAAGCCTTTATCATGATTGCTATAAGGTAATATACAGATACCAAGCCTTTATCATGATTGCTATAAGGTAACATACAGATACCAAGCCTTTATCATGATTGCTATAAGGTAATATACATAGTAATAAACATAGTAATTAATTAAGGTTGAATAAAGACATACGTCCATCAAGTCCAACCTATTCACTTTTTTTCTTTTTTTTTTTTAACCCTACCTAACAGTTGATCCAGAGGAAGGCAAAAAAAACCCAGCTAAAAAGGGGGGAAAAATTCCTTCCTGACTCCAAACGGCAATCGGAAAGTATCCCTGGATCAACCAGATCTATATGCATTAATACCAGTAATTCTCAATATTCTTTAGTTTTAGAAACTTATCCAGGCCTTTTTTAAAGTTATTCAATGAACTTGCCATTACCACATCTGCTGGAAGACAGTTCCACAGTTTCACCGTTCTCACTGTAAAGAAACCTCTCCTAACCTGAAGATGAAACTTCTTTTCTTCCAACCTTAAAGGATGTCCACGTGTCCTCTGATATGACCTATTAGTGAACAATGCACCAGAGAGCTCATTGTATGGGCCATTAATATATTTGTACAAGGTTATCATGTCCCCACGCAACCGCCGCTTCTCCAATGTAAACAGCCCTAACTTGTCTAATCTGCCTGCATATTCAAGCCCCTCCATTCCCCTTATTAATTTAGTTGCCCTTCTCTGAACTGCCTCAATTTCCAAGATGTCCCTTTTGTATATGGGATTCCAAAACTGCACCGCATATTCCAAATGAGGCCTTACCAGTGCCTTGTAAAGAGGGAGAATAATATTTTTCTCTCTTGAATCTATTCCCCTTTTTATACAAGACAATATCTTGCTAGCTCTAGCTGTTGCTATCTCATCTGCCATTCTGCTGCCCATTTTGATAATCTATCTAGGTCTGCTTGCAGCACTTGCACATCATTGGAAGTTTCCAAAGCTCTGCATAATTTAGTGTCATCAGCAAACACAGAGACCTTGCTCTCAATGCCCCCTTCTAAGTCATTTATAAACAGATTAAACAGAAGCGGCCCCAGTACAGAACCCTGAGGCACTCCGCTTAGAACTTTAGCCCACATAGATGTAGCTCCATTAACCACCACTCTCTGTTTGCCGTCCAATAACCAGTTCTCTATCCATGAACAAATGTTTTCTTCAAGGCCAACAGTCCTCAGTTTATACATTAGTCTATGTGGCACAGTATCAAAAGCTTTTGCAAAATCCAAATATACCACATCCACTGCTGTGCCTGAGTCCAACTCACTTCTTCATAAAAACCAATTAAATTTGTCTGGCATGATCTATTTCTCATAAATCCATGCTGACTACTTCTAATAAGATGATCTCTGGAGACAAAGTCAAGGATATGATCCCTTAACAAAGTTTCCATCACCTTCCCTACCACTTTGTGGTAGGCTTACAGGTCTATAGTTACCAGGCTGTGAACGACTACCTTTTTTGAATATTGGTATTACATTGGCTTTTTTCCAATCCAGCGGCACATCCCCAGACAAAAGCGAATCTGAAAAGATGAGAAACAGTGGTCTAGCTAGAACTGAACTAAGCTCTTTTAAAATCCTAGGATGCAATCCATCTGGTCCTGGCGCTTTATTGATATTAACTTTGTCTAATTGTTTCCGTACCATATCCTCCGTTATCCAATGTGAAAACTCTTCATTTCTTCCCTGCATATTGCTACAATCCCTACCGTAAGGACAAGGATTCTCAACAGTAAAAACCGATGTAAAAAAACGGTTTAGCAGATTAGCCTTTTCGGCATCCTCTACAACCACCTCAGCTCCATTATTTAATGGTCCCACATTCTCAGTCCTCATCTTTTTACCATTTATATACTTAAAAAACATTTTGGGGTTGGACTTGCTTTGTTCGGCAATCCGTATTTCATTTTCTATTTTAGCTAGTTTAATTGCTTTCTTGCACTCTTTATTACAGATTTTGTACTCACTGTAAGCCTGTTCTGTGCCTTCTGTTTTCAAAATTTTAAAAGCCCTTTTCTTTTTTTCCATTTCCCTTTTTACCTGAGCATTAAGCCATGCAGGACTGGACCTAATTTTTTTACACTTGTTACCTAAAGGTACCGATTTGGAAATGTAATAGTTTAATATCCCTTTAAAAGTGGTCCACATCTGCTCAGTTTCTTTACCCAGAAACAGTTCCCCCCAGTCTATGAGCAGGAGCGATTTCTTTAAAAGCATAAAATTAGCTTTCCTAAAGTTAAAAGTTTTTGTTAACCCAGTGCACTTTAGTTTTTTGCAACCTATATTAAATGACACTATATCATGGTCACTATTCCCTAAGCTTCCCATTACCTTTATCTCCATAATGAGCTCAGGGTTATTAGATATCACCAGATCCAACAACGCATTCTGTCTAGTAGGAACTTCTACCATCTGTGAAAGAAAATGCTCATATAGAAAATTTAAGAACTTTATACCTTTAGAGGTGCTGGCAGTTCCTTTACTCCAATCTATGTCAGGGTAGTTAAAATCCCCCATGACCAGAACATGCCCCATACCAGCAGCCTTCGCCAACTGCATATGGAGATTCATTTCCACCTCTTCCTCGGCATTTGGCGGCTTATAACATACTCCAACAATTAATTTACCTACCTTCTTGCTTCCTGTACACAGTTCCAGCCATAATGTTTCTGCCATATCGTTTGCTCCCCCATCTATTCCATCTTTTAAATTTGGCTTCAATTCCTGTTTAACATACATACATACTCCTCCTGCTTTCTTATTAACTCGGTCATGTCTAAATAAGGAGTATCCTTCAATATTTACTGTCCAGTCGTGTGAATCATTAAGCCATGATTCTGCTATACCAATTACATCATACCTTTCCTTTAATGCTATTATTTCAAGTTCGCCAGTTTTTCCAGCCAGACTCCTTGCATTTGTAAACACACATTTTAGATTATCAATTGATTTACTTCCATACATGGTCGTACATGCCTCCTTATCCTCTATGCTCCCCCCTCCCCCTTCTCCTCCCTCCGTTGTGTTACTAGCCCCCAGATCCCTAACTTCTCTATCTACCCCTGTGTAGTTAAACATTCCCTCCCCCTCCATACCTAGTTTAAAATCTCCTCCAACCCCCTAGCCATCTTCTCCTCCAAAACAGCTGCACCATCACCATTGAGGTGCAATCCGTCTCTACTAAAGAGCCTGTAGCCAACAGAAAAATCAGCCCAGTTCTCTAAAAACCCAAACCCCATCTTCTTACACCACCCTCTTAGCCACGCATTTATACTCCTGAGCTCCCGTTGTCTCCCTAGCGTAGCACGTGGCTGCGGTAGTATTTCTGAAATCACTACCCTGGAGGTCCTTGCTTTTAACTTGGCCCCTAATTCTCGGAAATCATTTTTAAGGACCTCACCTCCACCTCTAACTTTGTCATTGGCACCAATGTGAACCAAGACCGCCGGGTCACTCCCAGCCCCACCCAATAATCCGTCTACACGATCCACCACAGATACAGATACCAAGCCTTTACCATAATTGCTATAAGGTAATATACAGATACCAAGCCTTTACCATGATTGCTATACGGTAACATACAGATACCAAGCCTTTATCATGATTGCTATAAGATAACATACAGATACCAAGCCTTTATCATGATTGCTATAAGATAACATACAGATACCAAGCCTTTACCATGATTGCTACAAGGTAATGGATACCAAACCTTAACCATGATTGCTATAAGGTAACATACATATACCAAGCCTTTATCATGATTGCTATAAGGTAACATACAGATATCAAGCCTTTATCATGATTGCTATAAGGTAACATACAGATATCAAGCCTTTATCATGATTGATATAAGGTAACGGATACCAAGCCTTTATCATGATTGCTATAAGGTAACATACAGATATCAAGCCTTTATCATGATTGCTATAACATACAGATATCAAGCCTTTATCATGATTGCTATAACATACAGATACCAAGCCTTTATCATGATTGCTATAACATACAGATACCAAACCTTTATCATGATTGCTATAACATACAGATACCAAGCCTTTATCATGATTGCTATAAGGTAACATACAGATACCAAGCCTTTATCATGATTGCTATAAGGTAACATACAGATACCAAGCCTTTATCATGATTGCTATAAGGTAATATACATAGTAATTAACATAGTAATTAATTAAGGTTGAATAAAGACATACGTCCATCAAGTCCAACCTATTCACTTTTTTTTTTTTTTTTAATCCTACCTAACAGTTGATCCAGAGGAAGGCAAAAAAACCCAGCTAAAAAGGGGGAAAAAATTCCTTCCTGACTCCAAACGGCAATCGGAAAGTATCCCTGGATCAACCAGATCTATATGCATTAATACCAGTAATTCTCAATATTCTTTAGTTTTAGAAACTTATCCAGGCCTTTTTTAAAGTTATTCAATGAACTTGCCATTACCACATCTGCTGGAAGACAGTCCCACAGTTTCACCGTTCTCACTGTAAAGAAACCTCTCCTAACTTGAAGATGAAACTTCTTTTCTTCCAACCTTAAAGGATGTCCACTTAGTGAACAATGCACCAGAGAGCTCATTGTATGGGCCATTAATATTGTCACGATTGCTATAAGGTAACATACAGATATCAAGCCTTTATCATGATTGCTATAAGATAACATACAGGTACCAAGCCTTTATCATGATTGCTATAACATACAGATATCAAGCCTTTATCATGATTGCTATAAGGTAACATACAGGTACCAAGCCTTTATCATGATTGCTATAACATATAGATACCAAGCCTTTATCATGATTGCTATAAGGTAACATACAGATACCAAGCCTTTACCACAGTTGCTATAAGGTAACATACAGATACCAAGCCTTTACCACAGTTGCTATAAGGTAACAGAGATCCCAAACCTTTATCATGATTGCTATAAGGCAACATACAAGACTTTAACAACGATTGCTACAAGGTAATGGATACCAAGCCTTTATCATGATTGCTATAAGGCAACATACAGATACCAAGCCTTTATCATGATTGATATAAGGTAACAGATACCAAGCCTTTATCATGATTGCTATAAGGTAACATACAGATACCAAGACTTGACTGCGGGTTGCTTTTTTGGGGTAACAGAGACACCAAGCCTTCATCATAATTGCTATAAGGAGGTTCTCATTCCTCCAGGTCATGGTTCATCCTATATAATAAAACCCTAAGTGTGCGTCCCTGTGTCCGTGTGTGTGTGTCACTGCAGTTTCTATTGACTCTACCACTAGAGGGAGAGTCTCTTCAGTTCTTATTGACTCACCACTAGAGGGAGAGTCTCTGCATTTCCTATTGACTCCCCACTAGTGGGAGAAACACAGGAAACACACGGAGAGAGAACAGCAATTAAACAGACTGCAGGTAAGGTTGCTTGGGACAGGGGCCCCTGGATTTGGGACAGACAGGGGACCCTTGGATTTGGGACAGAGGGGGCCCCCTGGATTTGGGACAGAGGGGGGGCCTTGGATTTGGTGCAGAGGGGGCCCCTGGCCTTGGACAGAGAGGGGAACTCTGGCCTTGGGACATTAAGAGGGTACTCTGGCCTTGGGACAAGGAGGACTATGGCCTTGGGACACTAAGGGGGCACTCTGTGCTTCTAGCGCCCGTTATTGTAGCAGGCTTAAGGTCTAGTCTGTAATATTCATTCATCCAGGACATGGTATATCTGTAATATTCATCCAGGTCATGGCATAGCTGTAACATTCATTCAGCCAGGTCATGGTATATCTGTAATATTCAATCATCCAGATCATGGTATATGTGTAATATTCATCCATCCAGGTCATGGTATATGTGTAATATTCATCCATCCAGGTCATGGTATATGTGTAATATTCATCCATCCAGGTCATGGTATATGTGTAATGTTCATCCATCCAGGTCATGGTATATGTGTAATGTTCATCCATCCAGGTCATGGTATATCTGTAATATTCATTCATCCAGGTCATGGTATATCTGTAATATTCATCCATCCAGGTCATGGTATATGTGTAATATTCATTCATCCAGGACATGGTATATCTGTAATATTCATTCATCCAGGTCATGGGCATATCTGTAATATTCATCCATCCAGGTCATTGTATATCTGTAATATTCATTCATCCAGGTCATGGTATATCTGTAATGTTCATTCATCCAGGTCATGGTATATCTGTAATATTCATCCATCCAGGTCATGGGCATATCTGTAATATTCATCCATCCAGGTCATTGTATATCTGTAATATTCATTCATCCAGGTCATGGTATATCTGTAATATTCATCCATCCAGGTCATGGTATATCTGTAATATTCATTCATCCACATCATGGTATATCTGTAATATTCATTCATCCAGGTCATTGTATATCTGTAATATTCATTCATCCAGGTCATGGTACATCTGTAATATTCATTCATCCAGGTCACGGTATATCTGTAATATTCATCCATCCAGGTTATGGTATATCTGTAATATTCATCCAGGTCATGGTATATCTGTAATATTCATCCAGGTCATGGTATATCTGTAATATTCATTCATCCAGGTCATGGTATATCTGTAATATTCATTCATCCAGGTCATGGTATATCTGTAATATTCATTCATTCAGGTCATGGTATATCTGTAATATTCATTCATCCAGGTCATGGTATATCTGTAATATTTATCGATCCAGGTCATGGTATATCTGTAATATTCATTCATCCAGGTCATGGTATATCTGTAATATCCATCCATCCAGGTCATGGTATATCTGTAATATTCATCCATCCAGGTCATGGTATATCTGTAACATCCATTCATCCAGGTCATGGTATATCTGTAATATTCATCCATCCAGGTCATGGTATATCTGTAACATCCATTCATCCAGGTCATGGTATATCTGTAACATCCATTCATCCAGGTCACGGTATATCTGTAATATTCATCCATCCAGGCCATGGTATATCTGTAATATTCATTCATCCAGGTCATGGTATATCTGTAATATTCATCCATCCAGGTATTGGTATATCTGTAATATTCATTCATCCAGGTCATGGTATATCTGTAATATTCATCCATCCAGGTCATGGTATATCTGTAATATTCATTCATCCAGGTCATGGTATATCTGTAACATTCATTCATCCAGGTCATGGTATATCTGTAATATTCATCCATCCAGGTCATGGTATATCTGTAATATTCATTCATCCAGGTCATGGTATATCTGTAATATTCATTCATCCAGGTCATGGTATATCTGTAACATCCATTCATCCAGGTCATGGTATATCTGTTGTATTCAGTTTGATCAACTGGAATTAAAGTTTAATTCTTGAAGACATTTCACTAGTCATCCGACTGGATCTCTCAATTCAGAATGACAAGAATGTACAAGAATCTGTTGGCAATTATGTACCCTGGAAAGTCCCAATAGTTTGATAACGATGTTTTATAAATTTCGCAAAAGGTAATCAATCTTTAGATACCAAAATATAAATATGCCCCTCACCCCATTTCCCCAGCAGACAACACAAATGCGCAGTAGGTGGATCTTATTTATTATTATCACACTGCAGTGTTACACTGGTGATAAAATAAGCAGGCAAACCTTAATTGACTTTTAGTCTCAGACAAACAAAAAAAACAAAGCATTAAATTAAACAAAACAAACAAATTAGGAGAAAACCCTGTCAATGTTTCAGACAAACCGTAAAACAAACTTTGAAGAGAATCAGGTGCATGTAAAGCAGGGATAGGAAGCGGTAGCCTTCCACATGTTCGAAAACTACAACTTCCAGTATTCCCCTACAAGCACTCTGCAACAACAAAGGCCAGCTTGGGAATGCTGGGAATTGTGGTTTTTTAAACATCTGGAGAGGTACTGCATGCCAATGCCTGGTTTAAAGGGGCAGTCACCCAGTAACCAGAAATCCAGTCTGTTTTAGTGCAGGAATGCAGTTCGCCTGGTGGGTTTGTTGCCCATAAGGGAACAGGAGAGATATAGTAACGATTTGTAGGAAAATATATACTGGGTGTCGGACCAGATTATTTCAAGCATTTGTAGAAAGAGAATAGAAAGAACTGACCAGCTGACGCTGTATAAATATGTTTCTATTTTCCTATTCGGCCTTATTGGGTAAAGCAGCCGGTGTCCCACATCCCAAAGATGGAGATGGCTGTAGTTTAAGAGCACCTGGAAATCTACAAGATGGATGTCCCCTAAGGCCTAGCATTACTGAGAAGGCACCAATATCATTGGGACGACAACTCCTGTGATTCTCAGCCCATCATTAACGGATGGACAGGTAGGACAATCGCTGTGCGAGGACATTGGCTTGGCATTCCAGACAAGTTGGGGTGGATTCTGGGACTCACTGCTCCAATTCCTTTTTGACCTCTGCAATGTAATGGTGATCGGCACCGTGGGCTATCTCCATTATGGCAATGGCCTGCAGGGAAAAGGAAAAATAAACATTACATAGGGGATAGATAAAAATACAGGCTGCCCATCCAAGCCCAAAGTTATTTTGTGTTAGGAAGGGAATGGGCAGATGTCAAGGCATAGGGTGAAACAAATATGTGTATTAAGATACAAGGTAAGATTCATTAATAGGAGCACTGGAATTCTGGTGAGAATATTAGGAACAAATCTCCTGGCAGCAAAAACTGATGTATTAGCTAATAAGATTCTTACACACTGATGGGTAGTTAACATGGACCAACATGGATCAATCTGCGGTGAATTATTGGTTGTGTTGGGGGGAAATAAAGATCCTTAAATAAAGTTATAAAGTAGTGATTCCTAGTTACACCATTGGCCTCCAAGAATTGCAGAGTCTGGTCAAGATTTTATGACACATAAAAATATCTTGAAATCATTTTAAATAAAGAGACTGCAATCTAATGTAACAGGAGTGAGGAACGAAGAATGTAAAACTTACCCGCAAGCTTGCACCCTCGCTGATTCCTCTGAAAGGTCCCAACAACTTTTGGGTAAAACTAAACTATAGCGTGCTTGTGAACTGTAGTATGGTATTAGCCGGTCCGTGAGTGTCTTCTACAGTGTTTATTCAGGGTCAAGACAACTACAAACCTGTATCCTGAAGGACTTCCCATTTTCTCTAACAAACACATAGATCCCCTGCACTTCTACCCATCCTCCTCTGAAACAAGGAACATCCCTCCAGCAGCCAAACCATTTAAATTGGAACAATGTCAATAATTTCATCAGGGCGAGGGGTTGAAAGAAGGGCCATGTTTCATAATATAGATATGGTTTGGAAGTTGGAAATAGAGGAATTCAGGTCCCCATAAAGGGGGAAGTCCACTCGGCTTGAGTCAGTTTTGGTGATTAGTTTCCCTTTGCAGAGAGCCATTGTTTGCCTGCCACTTTATTATTTACCTTCTTCAAAGACTTAATCCCAATTGTTTTCCTTTCCAGGCCCATATACAGACGTCCTAGTTTCAGCCACATTGATGCAACATTCAGGGAATATGGTGGATAGTGTTTACTAAAAGCAATAAAATCACATTAATAAAAACAGTAAATTGCACAGCTACACGTTACACATAGTGATATAGTCCAATATCATCACATAGTCATATATAGTCACAAAGTCCTATGGCATCATATAGTCATAGTCCTATAGCATCCTATAGTCATATATAGTCACAAAGTCCTATAAGCATCATATAGTCATATATAGTCACAAAGTCCTATGGCATCATATAGTCATATACAGTCACATAGTCCTATAGCATCATATAGTCATATATAGTCACAAAGTACTATGGCATCATATAGTCGTAGTCCTATAGCATCATATAGTCATATACAGTCACATAGTCCTATAGCATCATATAGTCATATATAGTCACAAAGTCCTATGTCATCATATAGTCATAGTCCTATAGCATCCTATAGTCACAAAGTCCTATAGCATCATATAGTCATATATAGTCACATAGTCCTATAGCATCATATAGTCATAGTCCTATAGCATCATATAGTCACAAAGTCCTATAGCATCATATAGTCCATAGCATCATATACAGTCACATAGTCCTATAGCATCATATAGTCATATACAGTCACATTGTCCTATAGCATCATATAGTCATATAAAGTCACAAAGTCCTATAGCATCATATACAGTCACATAGTCCTATAGCTGGGTATGTATCATCTGTACATTTATACTAGCGATGGACACAAAACCAAACTCAGGTTGTGTGGGTATGTATCATATGTACATTTATACTAGCGATGGACACAAAACCGAACTCAAGTTGTGTGGGTATGTATCATATGTACATTTATACTAGCGATGGACACAAAACCGAACTCAAGTTGTGTGGGTATGTATCATATGTACATTTATACTAGCGATGGACACAAAACCGAACTCAAGTTGGGTGGGTATGTATCATCTGTACATTTATACTAGCGATGGACACAAAACCGAACTCAGGTTGTGTGGGTATGTATCATCTGTACATTTATACTAGCGATGGACACAAAACCGAACTCAAGTTGTGTGGGTATGTATCATATGTACATTTATACTAGCGATGGACACAAAACGGAACTCAGGTTGTGTGGGTATGTATCATCTGTACATTTATATTAGCGATGGACTCAAAACCGAACTCAAGTTGTGTGAGTATGTATCATATGTACATTTATATTAGCGATGGACACAAAACTGAACTCAAGTTGTGTGGGTATGTATCATATGTACATTTATATTAGCGATGGACACAAAACCGAACTCAAGTTGTGTGGGTATGTATCATCTGTACATTTATACTAGCGATGGACACAAAACTGAACTCAAGTTGTGTGGGTATGTATCATCTGTACATTTATACTAGCGATGGACACAAAACCTTTGTTCCTGACGGATCATTCAGATATCGGAACTGAGAGTTTTTTGTCAGACCGGATCCCTCCTATACGTGACGTCCGAGCGTGCACGAACATGTGTGCGCATGACATCTCTCCACGCACAGCTAGGCGCGCGAGAGACGTCACGCATGCACTGATGTCCCGTCACGTGTGAGGAACCCACAGGCATTCGCATTTGAGGCTCAAGAAGCAGGAGAAAGCAGAGGAAATCTCAGGAGGTTGAAGCTAAGCAGAAACAAGATATCAGCAACTAAGCTCTGGAGGAAAAAAATGGCAAAGAGTTTTTTTAAACTGCAGCTTCCAACTAAACTTAACTTTATTTTACAGCGTACTTATCCTTTAAATAGCCAATCATGTGCAGTATGGGGACTTTCAATTCCCCATCCCTGAGAAGAAATAATTCTACTGATCCGGCACTCATTAGTAGAGATGTCCGAACTTCGCAAAACCGGTCCACACGAGGATAAGCGAATTTTCGAAAAATTCGAAAATCCCAAGCGAACCCGTTAAAATAAAAATACCCTTGAAATAGCGAGATTTTCGTATTTTCGAAAATTTTCTAAATTACGAGTTTAACGTATTTTCGTAATTTTCGAAATTACGAGTTTTCATGTATTTTCAAAATACGTCTGTATGGAATTAAGAGAAATCCTTGTATTTTCGAAAATTTTTGAAAAACGTGTTTTCCCATATTTTCGAAAATTCCCGAAAATACGTGAAAACTCGTAATTCGCAAATTTTCGAAAATACGAAAAATCCACGAATCGAAGATTGGAAGGCGGAAAATCCAGAAAAATTCGCCGTTCGCGAACGGATAAATCCGCGGCGGATCCGTTTCGGATTCGCGAACCGGCCATCCCTACTCAGTAGATCTGAAATCATTTATCATTCCAAATGGAGGAATCTATATTTGGCCAATTGAATGAAAGCGTACGGAAACTTTAGATCTCTTAATTGGAATTATAGGAAACAGAACGGTGTAAGAAATTGTGTTGTCCGTATAGAATATTTTTATTTTTGGCCTTGTAGAGGCCATATTTGGCAATGCTTAACATGATCTTTATAGATACCAAAGAATCTGAATTTTTTTTTTTAAATTAAACAGGAGAGCACCCTTTTGATAACGGTAAAACAATGAAAACCTTTCTACTTAATTTTCCTTGTACTGTAGATATTACTACCCAGCAGAATCCCTTAAATAATAAAATATATATGAGGCTTATTCTATAAGAGGTGCTTTAATTTGCGTGAGCTGGTTTATTGCCTTGACTATTCAATTAGCCCTTTTAACTGATCTAAAATAGGAACATTTGCCATCTGATTGGTGGGTGACCTCATATTGATTAAGCCCAAAGTAATTTCTAGCCAGGCCAGTAATGCGCAGCAGCCAATGAGACTTGTATATCTTTTAATATGCCTTGTATGTCTGTATATTTGCCACCGACATAAAATAAATGACGCATCATAAGATACCAAATGGTAACTGTATCAGTAATTATCACACTGGCCACCATAATACTGCATGGTTGCAAAATATCACGTGGCTTAATCTTGCACCGTGGACTGTAATATGGAAAGCAGACACAGTGTGGTGTTTCACTGTCGCGGTATAGGCATGGTTTCAGTTTGCAATACTGAGCTTTTCTAAAAATGTGCACTAGTTTTTAATGGTTATTATGGACTCTTCACTGTGTCCTGTTTTTCCATACAAAAGATTAGGGCGTGTTAAAGTAGGGGATGCGTGGTTTAGGGGTAGAAACTACATTCATCCAATTGCTTCCTAGAGGGCATGGTCTCTGCCATCCTATTGGCCAATTTACTTTGGCCTGTTATAAATGACAGTGCCCAGCACACCCTGTTCTATACAGCATTTTATTTATAAATTGCATAACCTTAGCCTTAACATTTTTAAATATGCCTTTTTAAAATCTGTTTTTAAACTATGCATGTTTATTTTACTCTTTTCACGTGTACATATTAATAAGGAAATACATTAAGAAAACACAGAAAAGTGCTTAAAAAAAACATATATCTACGGTTTCATTACAAGCTATAGTCCTTTAATTCGGGATTCTGATTTTCTTTAACAGCCTGTGAAGATTTTCTCCCATGCAACCAAGGTGGCAGCTCCTCCACGTATGAATATAAATATGTGAAGAATGAATGTTACGTACAATCACATGATTTGTCTTCATCACTATTTTGTACAGGGAAAAAATAAAACATAGTATTCTGTAAAGGACAAGTTAAGGCCCAAAGTTCCCTTTCCTCTTCTTTCATATTGCTCTTGTGGAACAAATTGGTCCATCACTTCATGGGCCGTATTTATAAAAAGGTCGGTATCGTTTTCGTAAAATAACGACCGTTATTACCGATAACGACCGGTAATTAACGATAAGTTAAATACGTTCGTATCATTAATTACTGGTCGTTACGGTAAATTGGTCGGTACTTTCGATAACGATCTTTTAGAAATAGGCCCCATGTCCCATATTACAATGGCCATTGGTATCTTTTTTCCGTGAATTTGCAACTGGGTGCAGCATACTATTACTGTGTGGTATCGCTAATACAATACTGCATCACCAATAGAATGAAGGCCTTAAATTGCTGGTCACTGTGTCCTGTGCAGCCATGCTGTTACTGACCTGAATTGAACCTTTCCGATACAGCATTTTATAAATCAATCTGAGATACGGTCTGTCAGTAGAAGTAGGCACAGTTCCTGCCCCTGCTGCACAAATTGTTACTGGAACAGAAAGACCCGGCCCGGGTGTAGGGTTTATAATGCAGCAATGTCCATTCCGTAAGTGTTCAGGACCATTTCCAAACCTGACCTATGACACAGAGTGGAAGCGTACCCACTCTGTCATAGGTCAGGTTTGGAAATGGTCCTGAACACTTACGGAATGGATAGGAGGCCTGACTAAGCTTTTCATACGTTTCTAAGGACAATGACTGGTAGACTATCACCCTGGTGGCAACAGACTGTATCTTTGTAGAAAACAAAGTGATGCCCCTTTGGGTTGACCTAACAAGGCCAGACAGAGAAGATCTGCAATTTGAATATTTCCCACTGTACCCTGCTCTAGATGTCATGTAAACACCGATAGAATCTAACACCCTTTTTTCCTTTTTGTAATCTATTTCCTTTAATTTAAATGATTTAATTCCGCATAAAGTTTTTGTTTTTCTACATGAAAATGTGACTACTACACAGTATTGTTTGCACTGTCTACTTGATATCTGTATTTATGGGAGATATTCCTAATATGTTAAATGGAGAATACATCTGAGATGTTAGAAAAGCAGATTTTATATGAGTGTCATTTTTGTACCTGGAACTTTTATGTATATATTGTCTTTCGTAACCTTGCTCCATCTTTGCCTAATAACAAATAATAATAATTTATTGTCTGAAACTTTGTCATAGGGGAAATAAAATCTAATTCGATTTGGGCAATTACTATCCAAAACCGATTCCTTTGAAACCAAGTATATGGATTGTGTGGTCCTTTATCAGGTCTCCATTATTATGTGTCCTTCATCAGGTCTCCATTATTATGTGTCCTTCATCAGGTTGGTTGATGGTTTAAGCGATGGGTCAGTTGTTGTTGGGTTAAATATAGGTGATGGGCTTAAAAGTCAGAAACCTAAGAGCCTAGTTTCAATTGTCCCATATTGCCCCAACATGATTGTAATAATCATTGCATTGCAATGGTACATTGTGGGTCGCACGTGTGTACGGCCCTTTACTCCGACCTGCTCAGTCCTGTTCCTCTTTAGACAAGCCTACCCATTTTAGCTCGGGTATCAAACAATAATCAGACGTGTTTAAAAACCACAACCGATCGTGCGATTGTTGCAAACTGCCAGACGCAGCTACTTTTGCTGCGACCACCAGTTCTTTGTCCAGGCCGACTGGTCGGAAGGCCGAACGGTTGGTCGGGACGAAAGATTGGAAGGTGTGTACCCAGCTTAAGTAAACTTTAAAGGGCAGATATGACAAGTCACCAGTTTTTTGTTTTAAAGGGTGGACTTGCCCTTTAATAACCATTGGGGTATATTTACATCAATAGTGATGCATGTGTTCTTTGTAATGGTGAAGGACCCTTCCAGAAAAAATGCTGACGTTATTAAACGTTGCCCTTTAACTGTGTAGAACGTGCTGCTAACCCCAATATTGCTCAGGATTTTGTGGTATTTTTTGTGTTATTTTACAACACTGTCAAAGTAATGAAGCGATCAAAACTTCTGATACGATTTGTATTATTTTACTACTTCATTGTAACATGGTAACAGCCAAGCCTTTCAGCTGCTGCTTTCTGTCTATTTTTGTACACATTTTTAGTTTTAACGTTTTATTCTAATGAAATAGGAAACAGTGACACCCAGTGTTTATTTTAATGCAACTAAGGATACCAAGCCTTTACCACGATTGCTATAAGCCAGGTAACGGATACCAAGCCTTTACCACGATTGCTACAAGGTAACATACAGATACCAAGCCTTTATCACGATTGCTATAAAGTAACAGATACCAAGCATTTATCATAATTGCTATAAGGTAACATACAGATACCAAGCCTTTACCACGATTGCTACAAGGTAACATACAGATACCAAGCCTTTATCACGATTGCTATAAAGTAACAGATACCAAGCATTTTCATAATTGCTATAAGGTAACATACAGATACCAAGCCTTTATCATGATTGCTATAAGGTAAAACGATACCAGCTTTACATGATTGCTATAAGGTAACATACAGATACCAAGCCTTTATCATGATTGCTATAAGGTAATATACATAGTAATAAACATAGTAATTAATTAAGGTTGAATAAAGACATACGTCCATCAAGTCCAACCTATTCCTTTTTTTCTTTTTTTTTTTTAACCCTACCTAACAGTTTGATCCAGAGGAAGGCAAAAAAAAACCAGCTAAAAAGGGGGGAAAAATTCCTTCCTGACTCCAAACGGCAATCGGAAAGTATCCCTGGATCACCAGATCTATATGCATTAATACCAGTAATTCTCAATATTCTTTAGTTTTAGAAACTTATCCAGGCCTTTTTAAAGTTATTCAATGAACTTGCCATTACCACATCTGCTGGAAGACAGTTCCACAGTTTCACCGTTCTCACTGTAAAGAAACCTCTCCTAACCTGAAGATGAAACTTCTTTTCTTCCAACCTTAAAGGATGTCCACGTGTCCTCTGATATGACCTATTAGTAACAATGCACCAGAGAGCTCATTGTATGGGCCATTAATATATTTGTACAGGTTTATCATTGTCCCCACGCAACCGCCGCTTCTCCAATGTAAACAGCCCTAACTTGTCTAATCTGCCTGCATATTCAAGCCCCCTCCATTCCCCTTATTAATTTTGGCCCTTCTCTGAACTGCCTCAATTTCCAAGATGTCCCTTTTGTATATGGGATTCCAAAACTGCACCGCATATTCCAAATGAGGCCTTACCAGTGCCTTGTAAAGAGGAGAATAATATTTTTCTCTCTTGAATCTATTCCCCTTTTTAACAAGACAATATCTTGCTAGCTCAAGCTGTTGCTATCTCATCTGCCATTCTGCTGCCCATTTGATAATCTATCTAGGTCTGCTTGCAGCACTTGCACATCATTGGAAGTTTCCAAAGCTCTCTAATTTAGTGTCATCAGCAAACACAGAGACCTTGCTCTCAATGCCCCTTCTAAGTCATTTATAACAGATTAAACAGAAGCGGCCCCAGTACAGAACCCGGAGGCACTCCCCTTAGAACTTTAGCCCACATAGATGTAGCTCCATTAACCCACCACTCTCTGTTTGCCGTCCAATAACCAGTTCTCTATCCATGAACAAATGTTTCTTCAAGGCCAACAGTCCTCAGTTTATACATTAGTCTATGTGGCACAGTATCAAAAGCTTTTGCAAAATCCAAATATACCACATCCACTGCTGTGCCTGAGTCCAACTCACTTCTTCATAAAAACCAATTAAATTTGTCTGGCATGATCTATTTCTCATAAACCATTGCTGACTACTTCTAATAAATGATCTCTGGAGACAAAGTCAAGGATATGATCCTTAACAAAGTTTCCATCACCTTCCCTACCACTTTGTGGTAGGCTTACAGGTCTATAGTTACCAGGCTGTGAACGACTACCTTTTTGAATATTGGTATTACATTGCTTTTTTCCAATCCAGCGGCACATCCCCAGACAAAAGCGAATCTGAAAAGATGAGAAACAGTGGTCTAGCTAGAACTGAACTAAGCTCTTTTAAAATCCTAGGATGCAATCCATCTGGTCCTGGCGCTTATTGATATTAACTTTGTCTAATTGTTTCCGTACCATATCCTCCGTTATCCATGTGAAAACTCTTCATTTCTTCCCTGCATATTGCTACATCCCTACCGTAAGGACAAGGATTCTCAACAGTAAAAACCGATGTAAAAAAACGGTTTAGCAATTAGCCTTTTCGGCATCCTCTACAACCACCTCAGCTCCATTATTTAATGGTCCCACATTCTCAGTCCTCATCTTTTTACCATTTATATACTTAAAAAACATTTTGGGGTTGGACTTGCTTTGTTCGGCAATCCTATTTCATTTTCTATTTTAGCTAGTTTAATTGCTTTCTTGCACTCTTTATTACAGATTTTGTACTCACTGTAAGCCTGTTCTGGCCTTCTGTTTTCAAAATTTTAAAAGCCCTTTTCTTTTTTTCCTTTCCCTTTTTACTGAGCATTAAGCCATGCAGGACTGGACCTAATTTTTTTTACACTTGTTACCTAAAGGTACCGATTTGGAAATGTAAAGTTTAATATCCCTTTAAAAGTGGTCCACATCTGCTCAGTTTCTTTACCCAGAAACAGTTCCCCCCAGTCTATGACAGAGCGATTTCTTTAAAAGCATAAAATTACTTTCCTAAAGTTAAAATTTTTTGTTAACCAGTGCACTTTAGTTTTTTGCAACCTATATTAAATGACACTATATCATGGTCACTATTCCCTAAGCTTCCCATTACCTTATCTCCATAATGAGCTCAGGGTTATTAGATATCACCAGATCCAACAACGCATTCTGTCTAGTAGGAACTTCTACCATCTGTAAAGAAAATGCTCATATAGAAAATTTAAAACTTAATACCTTTAGAGGTGCTGGCATTCCTTTACTCCAATCTATGTCAGGGTAGTTAAAATCCCCCTGACCAGAACATCCCCATACCACAGCCTTCGCCAACTGCATATGGAGATTCATTTCCACTCTTCCTCGGCATTTGGCGGCTTATAACATACTCCAACAATTAATTTACCTACCTTCTTGCTTCCTGTACACAGTTCCAGCCATAATGTTTCTGCCATACGTTTGCTCCCCCATCATTCCATCTTTTAAATTTGGCTTCAATTCCTGTTTAACAACATACATACTCCTCCTGCTTTCTTATTAACTCGGTCATGTCTAATAAGGAGTATCCTTCAATATTTACTGTCCAGTCGTGTGAATCATTAAGCCATGATTCTGCTATACCAATTACATCATACCTTTCCTTTAATGCTATATTTCAAGTTCCCAGTTTTTCCAGCCAGACTCCTTGCATTTGTAAACACACATTTTAGATTATCAATTGATTTACTTCCATACATGGTCGTACATGCCTCCTTATCCTCTATGCTCCCCCCTCCCCCTTCTCTCCCTCCGTTGTGTTACTAGCCCCCAGATCCCTAACTTCTCTATCTACCCCTGTGTAGTTTAAACATTCCCTCCCCCTCCATACCTAGTTTAAATCTCCTCCAACCCCCTAGCCATCTTCTCCTCCAAAACAGCTGCACCATCACCATTGAGGTGCAATCCGTCTCTACTAAAGAGCCTGTAGCCAACAGAAAAATCAGCCCAGTTCTCTAAAAACCCAAACCCCATCTCTTACACCACCCTCTTAGCACGCATTTATACTCCTGAGCTCCCGTTGTCTCCCTAGCGTAGCACGTGGCTGCGGTAGTATTTCTGAAATCACTACCCTGGAGGTCCTTGCTTTTAACTTGGCCCCTAATTCTCGGAAATCATTTTTAAGGACCTCACCTCCACCTCTAACTTTGTCATTGGCACCAATGTGAACCAAGACCGCCGGGTCACTCCCAGCCCCACCCAATAATCCGTCTACACGATCCACCACAGATACAGATACCAAGCCTTTACCATAATTGCTATAAGGTAATATACAGATACCAAGCCTTTACCATGATTGCTATACGGTAACATACAGATACCAAGCCTTTATCATGATTGCTATAAGGTAACATACAGATACCAAGCCTTTATCATGATTGCTATAAGATAACATACAGATACCAAGCCTTTATCATGATTGCTATAAGATAACATACAGATACCAAGCCTTTACCATGATTGCTACAAGGTAATGGATACCAAACCTTAACCATGATTGCTATAAGGTAACATACATATACCAAGCCTTTATCATGATTGCTATAAGTAACATACGATATCAAGCCTTTATCATGATTGCTATAAGGTAACATACAGATATCAAGCCTTTATCATGATTGATATAAGGTAACGGATACCAAGCCTTTATCATGATTGCTATAAGGTACATACAGATATCAAGCCTTTATCATGATTGCTATAACATACAGATATCAAGCCTTTATCATGATTGCTATAACATACAGATACCAAGCCTTTATCATGATTGCTATAACATACAGATACCAAACCTTTATCATGATTGCTATAACATACAGATACCAAGCCTTATCATGATTGCTATAGAGTACATACATACAGCTTTATGATTGCATAAGGTAACATACAGATACCAAGCCTTTATCATGATTGCTATAAGGTATATACATAGTATATTAACATAGTAATTAATTAGGTTGAATAAAGACATACGTCCATCAAGTCCAACCTATTCACTTTTTTTTTTTTTTTAATCCACCTAACAGTTGATCCAGAGGAAGGCAAAAAAACCCAGCTAAAAAGGGGGAAAAAATTCCTTCCTGACTCCAAACGGCAATCGGAAAGTATCCCTGGATCAACCAGATCTATATGCATTAATACCAGTAATTCTCAATATTCTTAGTTTAAGAAACTTATCCAGGCCTTTTTTAAAGTTATTCAATGAACTTGCCATTACCAACATCTGCTAGACAGTCCCACAGTTTCACCGTTCTCACTGTAAAGAAACCTCTCCTAACTTGAAGATGAAACTTCTTTTCTTCCAACCTTAAAGGATGCCACTTAGTGAACAATGCACCAGAGAGCTCATTGTATGGGCCATTAATATTGTCACGATTGCTATAGGTAACATACAGATATCAAGCCTTTATCATGATTGCTATAAGATAACATACAGGTACCAAGCCTTTATCATGATTGCTATAACATACAGATATCAAGCCTTTATCATGATGCTATAAGGTAACATACAGGTACCAAGCCTTTATCATGATTGCTATAACATATAGATACCAAGCCTTTATCATGATTGCTATAAGGTAACATACAGATACCAAGCCTTTACCACAGTTGCTATAGGTAACATACAGATACCAACCTTTACCACAGTGCTATAAGTAACAGAGATCCCAAACCTTTATCATGATTGCTATAAGGCAACATACAAGACTTTAACAACGATTGCTACAAGGTAATGGATACCAAGCCTTTATCATGATTGCTATAAGGCAACATACAGATACCAAGCCTTTATCATGATTGATTAAGGTAACAGATACCAAGCCTTTATCATGATTGCTATAGGTAACATACAGATACCAAGACTTGACTGCGGGTTGCTTTTTTGGGGTAACAGAGACACCAAGCCTTCATCATAATTGCTATAAGGAGGTTCTCATTCCTCCAGGTCATGGTTCATCCTATATAATAAAACCCTAAGTGTCGTCCCTGTGTCCGTGTGTGTGTGTCACTGCAGTTTCTATTGACTCTACCACTAGAGGGAGAGTCTCTTCAGTTCTTATTGACTCACCACTAGAGGGAGAGTCTCTGCATTTCCTATTGACTCCCCACTAGTGGGAGAAACACAGGAAACACACGGAGAGAGAACAGCAATTAACAGACTGCAGGTAAGGTTGCTTGGGACAGGGGCCCCTGGATTTGGACAGACAGGGGACCCTTGGATTTGGGACAGAGGGGCCCCCTGGATTGGGACAGAGGGGGGGCCTTGGATTTGTGGCAAGGGGCCCCTGGCCTTGGACAGAGAGGGGAACTCTGGCCTTGGGACATTAAGAGGGTACTCTGGCCTTGGGACAAGGAGGACTATGGCCTTGGGACACTAAGGGGGCACTCTTGCTTCTAGCGCCCGTTATTGTAGCAGGCTTAAGGTCAGTCTGTAATATTCATTCATCCAGGACATGGTAATCTGTAATATTCATCCAGGTCATGGCATAGCTGTAACTTCATTCAGCCAGGTCATGGTATATCTGTAATATTCAATCATCCAGATCATGGTTTATGTGTATATTCATCCATCCAGGTCATGGTATATGTTAATATTCATCCATCCAGGTCATGGAATGTTATATTCATCCACTCAGGTCATGGTATATGTGTAATGTTCATCCACCAGTTCATGGTATATGTAATTTCATCATCCAGGTCATGGTATATCTGTAATATCATTCATCCAGGTCATGGTATATCTGTATATTCACCCCAGTCATGGTATTGTGTAATATTCATTCATCCAGGACATGGTATATCTGTAATATTCACATCCAGGTCATGGCATATGTAATTTCATCATCCAGGTCATTGTATACTGTAATTCATTCATCCAGGTCATGGTATATCTGTAATGTTCATTCATCCAGGTCATGGTATATTCTTAATATTCATCCATCCGGTCATGGGCATATCTGTAATATTCATCCATCCAGGTCATTGTAATTTTTTAATATTCATTCATCCAGGTCATGGTATATCTGTAATATTCATCCATCCAGGTCATGGTATATCTTTAATCTTCATCCACATCATGGTATATCTGTAATATTCATTCATCCAGGTCATTGTATATCTGTAATATTCATTCATCCAGGTCTTGGTACATCTGTAATATTCATTCATCCAGGTCACGGTATATCTGTAATATTCATCCATCCAGGTTATGGTATATCTGTAATATTCATCCAGGTCATGGTATATCTGTAATATTCATCCAGGTCATGTATATCTGTAATATTCATTCATCCAGTCATGGTATATCTGTAATATCATTCATCCAGGTCATGGTATATCTGTATATCATTCATTCAGGTCATGGTATATCTGTAATATTCATCATCCAGGTCATGGTATATCTGTAATATTATCGATCCGGTCATGGTATATCTGTAATATTCATTCATCCAGGTCATGTATATCTGTAATATCCATCCATCCAGGTCATGGTATATCTGTAATATTCATCCATCCAGGTCATGGTATATCTGTAACATCCATCATCCAGGTCATGGTATATCTGTAATATTCATCCATCCAGTCTTGTATATCTGTACATCCATTCATCCAGTCATGGTATATCTGTAACATCCATTCATCCAGGTCACGGTATATCTGTAATATTCCATCCTCAGGCCATGGTATATCTGTAATATTCATTCATCCAGGTCTGGTATATCGTAATATTCATCCATCCAGGTCAGGTATATCTGTAATATTCATTCATCCAGGTCATGGTATATCTGTAATATTCATCCATCCAGGTCATGGTATACTCTGTATTTCATCATCCAGGTCATGGTATATCTGTAACTTCATTCATCCAGGTCATGGTATATCTGTAATATTCATCCATCCAGGTCATGGTATATCTGTAATATTCATCATCCAGGTCATGGTATATCTGTAATATTCATTCATCCAGGTCATGGTATATCTGTAACATCCATTATCCAGGTCATGGTATATCTGTTGTATTCAGTTTGATCAACTGAATTAAAGTTTAATTCTGAAGACATTTCACTAGTCATCCGACTGGATCTCTCATCAGAATGACAGAATGTACAAGAATCTGTTGGCAATTTGTACCCTGGAAAGTCCCAATAGTTTGATAACGATGTTTTATAAATTTCGCAAAAGGTAATCAACTTTAGATACCAAAATATAAATATGCCCCTCACCCCATTTCCCCAGCAGACACACAAATGCGCAGTAGGTGGATCTTATTTATTATTATCACACTGCAGTTTACACTGGTGATAAAATAAGCAGGCAAACCTTAATTGACTTTAGTCTCAGACAAACAAAAAAAACAAGCATTAAATTAAACAAAACAAACAAATTAGGAGAAAACCCTGCAATGTTCAGACAAACCGTAAAACAAACTTTGAAGAGACAGGTGCATGTAAAGCAGGGATAGGAAGCGGTAGCCTTCCACATGTTCGAAAACTACAACTTCCAGTATTCCCCTACAAGCACTCTGCAACAACAAAGGCCCTTGGGAATGCTGGGAATTGGTGTTTTTTAAACATCTGGAGAGGTACTGCATGCCAAGCCTGGTTTAAAGGGGCAGTCACCCAGTAACCAGAAATCCAGTCTGTTTTAGTCAGGAATGCAGTTCGCCTGGTGGGTTTGTTGCCCATAAGGGAACAGGAGAGATATAGTAACGATTTGTAGGAAAATATATACTGGGTGTCGGACAGATTATTTACAAGCTTTTGTAGAAAGAAATAGAAGAACTGACCAGCTGACGCTGTATAAATATGTTTCTATTTTCCTATTCGGCCTTATTGGGTAAGCAGCCGGTGTCCCACATCCCAAGATGGAGATGGCTGTAGTTTAAGAGCACCTGGAAATCTACAAGATGGATGTCCCCTAAGGCCTAGCATTACTGAGAAGGCACCAATATCATTGGGACGACAACTCCTGTGATTCTCAGCCCATCATTAACGGATGGACGGTAGGACAATCGCTGTGGCGAGGACATTGGCTTGGCATTCCGACAAGTTGGGGTGGATTCTGGGACTCACGCTCCAATTCCTTTTTGACCTCTGCAATGTAATGGTGATCGGCACCGTGGGCTATCTCCATTATGGCAATGGCCTGCAGGGAAAAGGAAAAATAAACATTACATAGGGGATAGATAAAAATACAGGCTGCCCATCCAAGCCCAAAGTTATTTTGTGTTAGGAAGGGAATGGGCAGATGTCAAGGCATAGGGTGTGAAACAAATATGTGTATTAAATACAAGGTAAGATTCATTAATAGGAGCACTGGAATTCTGGGGAGAATATTAGGAACAAATCTCCTGGCAGCAAAAACTGATGTATAGCTAATAAGATTCTTACACACTGATGGGTAGTTACATGGACCAACATGGATCAATCTGCGGTGAATTATTGGTTGTGTTGGGGGAAATAAAGATCCTTATAAAGTTATAAAGTAGTGATTCCTAGTTACACCATTGGCCTCCGAATTGCAGAGTCTGGTCAAGATTTTATGACACATAAAAATATCTTGAAATCATTTAAATAAAGAGACTGCAATCTAATGTAACAGGAGTGAGGAACGAAGAATGTAAAACTTACCCGCAAGCTTGCACCCTCGCTGATTCCTCTGAAAGGTCCCAACAACTTTTGGGTAAAACTAAACTATAGCGTGCTTGTGAACTGTAGTATGGTATTAGCCGGTCCGTGAGTGTCTTCTACAGTGTTTATTCAGGGTCAAGACAATACAACCTTATCCTGAAGGACTTCCCTTTTCTCTAAACAACACATAGATCCCCTGCACTTCTACCCATCCTCCTCTGAAACAAGGAACATCCCTCCAGCAGCCAAACCATTTAAATTGGAACAAGTCAATAATTTCATCAGGGCGAGGGGTTGAAAGAAGGGCCATGTTCATAATATAGATATGGTTTGGAAGTTGGAAATAGAGGAATTCAGGTCCCCATAAAGGGGAAGTCCACTCGGCTTGAGTCAGTTTTGGTGATTAGTTTCCCTTTGCAGAGAGCCATTGTTTGCCTGCCACTTTATTATTTACCTTCTTCAAAGACTTAATCCCATTGTTTCCTTTCCAGCCCTATACAGACTCCTAGTTTCAGCCACATTGATGCAACATTCAGGGAATATGGTGGATAGTGTTTCTAAAAGCAATAAAATCACATTAATAAAAACAGTAAATTGCACAGCTACACGTTACACATAGTGATATAGTCCAATATCATCACATAGTTCATATATGTCACAAAGTCCTATGGCATCATATAGTCTAGTCCTATAGCATCCTATAGTCATATATAGTCACAAAGTCCTATAGCATCATATAGTCATATATAGTCACAAAGTCCTATGGCATCATATAGTCATATCGTCACATAGTCCTATAGCATCATATAGTCATATATAGTCACAAAGTACTATGGCATCATATAGTCGTAGTCCTATAGCATCATATAGTCATATACAGTCACATAGTCCTATAGCATCATATAGTCATATATATTCACAAAGTCCTATGTCATCATATAGTCATAGTCCTATAGCATCCTATAGTCACAAAGTCCTATAGCATCATATAGTCATATATAGTCACATAGTCCTATAGCATCATATATCTAGTCCTATAGCATCATATAGTCACAAATTCCTATAGCATCATATAGTCTTAGTCACAAGTCCTATGGCTCATATATCATAGTCCTATAGCATCATATAGTCATAGTCCTATAGCATCATATACAGTCACATAGTCCTATAGCATCATAGTCATATATAGTCACAAAGTCCTATAGCATCATATACAGTCACATAGTCCTATAGCATCATATAGTCATATACAGTCACATTGTCCTATAGCATCATATAGTCATATAAAGTCACAAAGTCCTATAGCATCATATACAGTCACATAGTCCTATAGCATCATATAGTCATATATAGTCATAGTCCTATAGCATCATATAGTCATATATAGTCATAGTCCTATAGCATCATATACAGTCACATAGTCCTATAGCATCATATACAGTTACATAGTCCTATAGCATCATAGTCATATATAGTCACAAAGTCCTATAGCATCATATACAGTCACATAGTCCTATAGCATAAAACAATATTCATATACAGTCACATTGTCCTATAGCATCATATAGTCATATAAGTCACAAAGTCCTATAGCATCATATAACAGTCACATAGTCATATAGCATCATTAGTCCATCTAGTCCTAGTCCTATAGCATCATATAGTCCATATACGTCATAGTCTATAGCACATCATATACAGCACATAGTCCTATAGCATCATATAGTCATATACAGTCATAGTCCTATAGCATCATATAGTCATAGTCCTATAGCATCATATAGTCATATATAGTCATAGTCCTATAGCATCATATACAGTCACATAGTCCTATAGCATCATAAAGTCGCATAGTCCTATAGCATCATATAGTCATATTTACCGGTAGTCACAGTCTTATAGTATCATATAGTCAAATAGTCCTATAGCATCATAAAGTCATATATAGTCACAAGGTCCTATAGCATCATATAGTCATATAGTCACAGTCCTATAGCATCATAATCATATATAGTCCCATAGTCCTATGGCATCATATAGTCATAGTCCTATGGCATTATATAGTCATATAGAGTCAAATAACCCTATAGCATCATATAGTCATATACAGTCACAAAGTCCTATAGCATCATATATTCATATATAGTCACAAAGTCCTATAGCATCATATAGTCATATATAGTCATAGTCCTATAGCATCATAGTCATATATAGTCATAGTCCTATAGCATAATATAGTCATATGTAGTCACATAGTCCTATAGCATCATGTAGTCATATATAGTCATAGTCCTATAACATCATTTAGTCATATCTAGTCACATAGTCCTATAGCATCATGTAGTCACAAAGTCCTATAGCATCATAGTCATAGTCCTATAGCATCATATAGTCCTATACAGTCACATTGTCGTATAGCATCATATAGTCATATAGCCACATAGTCCTATAGCATCATATAGTCATATATATTCACATAGTCCTATATCATGTCATATACAGTCACATAATCCTATAGCATCATATAGTCACATCGTCCTATAGCATCTTAGTCATATACAGTCACATAGTACTAAATCCTATAGCATCATATAAGTAGGGGATGCGTGGTTTGGGTGAAACTACATTCATCCAATTGCTCCTAGAGGGCATGGTCTCTGCCATCCTATTGGCCAATTTACTTTGCCTGTTATAAATGACAGTGCCCAGCACACCCGTTTCTTACAGCATTTTATTTATAAATTGCATAACTTAGCCTTAACATTTTTAATATGCCTTTTTTAAAATCTGTTTTTAAACTATGCATGTTTATTTTACTCTTATTTCACGTGTACATATTAATAAGGAAATACATTAGAAACACAGAAAAGTGCTTTAAAAAAAAATCTATCTACCGGTTTCATTACAAGCTATAGTCCTTTAATCGGGATCAGTGATTTTCTTTAACAGCCTGTGAAGTTTTCTCCCAGTGCAACCATGTGGCAGCTCCTCTCACGTATGATATAAATAGTGTAAGAATGAATGTTACGTACAATCACATGATTTGTCTTCATACAATATTTTGTACGGGAAAAAATAAAACTAGTATTCTGTAAAGGACAAGTTAAGGCCCAAAGTTTCCTTTCCTCTTCATATTGCTCTTGTGGAACAAATTGGTCCATCACTTCATGGCCGTATTTATAAAAGGTCGTATCGTTTTCGTAAAATAACGACCGTTATTACCGATAACGACCGTAATTACCGATAATGTTAAATAGCGGTCGTTATCATTAATTACTGGTCGTTATCGGTAAATAATGGTCGGTACTTTACGATAACGATCTTTTAGAAATAGGGCCCATGTCCCATATACAATGGCCAGTGGATCTTTTTTCCGTGAATTTGCAACTGGTGCAGCATACTATTACTGTGTGGTATCGCTAATACAATCTGCATCGGACCAATAGAATGAAGGGCCTTAATTGCTGGTCACTGTGACTGTGCAGCCATGCTGTTACTGACCTGAATTGAACCTTCCGATACAGCAAGGTTTATAAATCAATCTGAGATACGGTCTGTCAGTAAAGTAGGCACAGTTCCTGCCCCCTGCACAAATTGTTACTGGAACAGAAGAGAACCTGCCCTGGGTGTAGGGTTTATAATGCAGCATGTCCATTCCGTAAGTGTTCAGGACCATTTCCAAACCTGACCTATGACACAAGTGGAAGGCGTACCACTCTGTCATAGGTCAGGTTTGGAAATGGTCCTGAACACTTACGGAATGGATAGGAGGCCTGACTAAGCTTTTCATACGTTTCTAAGACAATGACTGGTAGACTATCACCCTGGTGCAGACAGACTGTATCTTTGTAGAAAACAAAGTGATGCCCCTTTGGGTTTGACCTAACAAGGCCAGACAGAAAGATCTGCCTGTGAATATTTCCCACTGTACCCTGCTCTAGATGTCATGTAACACCGATAGAATCTAACACCCTTTTTCCTTTTTGTAATCTATTTCTTTAATTTAAATGAATTAATTCCGCATAAAGTTTTTGTTTTCTACATGAAAATGTGACTACCTACCAGTATTGTTGCACTGTCTACTGATATCTGTATATATGGGAGATATTCCTATATGTTAAATGGAGAATACATCTGAGATGTTAGAAAAGAAGATTTTATATGAGTGTCATTTTTGTACCTGGAACTTTTATGTATATATTTGCTTTCGTAACCTTGCTCCATCTTTGCCTAATAACAAATAATATAATTTATTGTCTGAAACTTTGTCATAGGGGAAATAAAATCTAATTCATTTGGGCAATACTATCCAAAACCGATTCCTTTGAAACCAAGTATATGGATGTGGTGTGGTCCTTTATCAGGTCTCCATTATTATGTGTCCTTCATCAGGTCTCCATATTATGTGTCCTTCATCAGGTTGGTTGATGGTTTAAGCGATGGGTCAGTTGTTTGGGGTTAAATATGGTGATGGGCTTAAAAGTCAGAAACCTAGGAGCCTAGTATTTCAATTGTCCCATATTGCCCAACATGATGTAATTAATCATTGCATTGCAATGGTACATTGTGGGTCGGGCACGTGTACGGCCCTTTACTCCGACCTGCTCAGTCCTGTTCCTCTTTAGACAAGCCACCCATTTTAGCTCGGGTATCAAACAAATATCAACGTGTTTAAAAACCACAACCGATCGTGCGATTGTTGCAAACTGTCAGACGCAGCTACTTTTGCTGCGACCACCAGTTCTTTGTCCAGGCCGACTGGTCGGAAGAGCCGAACGGTTGGTCGGGACGAAAGATTGGAAGGTGTGTACCCAGCTTAAGTAAACTTTAAAGGGCAGATAGACAAGTCACCAGTTTTTTTGTTTAAGGTGGACTTGCCCTTTAATAAACATTGGGGTATATTTACATCAATAGTGTAGCAGTGTGTCTTTGTAATGGTGAAGGACCCTTCCGAATAAAATGCTGACGTTATTAAACTTTGCCCTTTAACTGTGTAGAACAGTGCTGCATAACCCCAATATTGCTCAGATTTGTGGTATTTTTTTGTGTTATTTACAACACTGTCAAAGTATATAAGCGATCATAAACTTCTGATACAGATCTGTATTATTTTACTACTTCATTGTAACATTGTAACAGCCAAGCCTTTCAGCTGCTGCTTTCTGTCTATTTTTGTACACTTTTTAGTTTTACGTTTTATTCTAATAAATAGGAAACAGTGACACCCAGTGGTTATTTTAATGCAACTAGGATACCAAGCCTTTCCCACATTGCTATAACCAGGTAACGGATACCAAGCCTTTACCACGATTGCTACAAGGTAACATACGATACCAACCTTTATCACGATTGCTATAAAGTAAGAGATACCAAGCATTTATCATAATTGCTATAAGGTAACACATCGATACCAAGCCTTTACCACGATTGCTACAAGGTAACATACAGATACCAAGCCTTTATCACGATTGCTATAAAGTAACAGATACCAAGCATTATCATAATTGCTATAAGGTACATCAGATACCAACGCCTTATCATGATTGCTTAAGGTAATATACAGATCCAAGCCTTATCATGATTGCTATAAGGAACATACAGATACCAAGCCTTTATCATGATTGCTATAAGGTAATATACATAGTAATAACATAGTAATTAATTAAGTTTGAATAAGACATACGTCCATCAAGTCCAACCTATTCACTTTTTTTCTTTTTTTTTTTTAACCCTACCTAACAGTTGATCCAGAGGAAGGCAAAAAAAAACCCAGCTAAAAAGGGGGAAAAATTCCTTCCTGACTCCAAACGGCAATCGGAAAGTATCCCTGGATCAACCAATCTATATGCATTATCACAGTAATTCTCAATATTCTTTAGTTTTAGAAACTATCCAGGCCTTTTTAAAGTTATTCAATGAACTTGCCATTACCAACTCTGCTGAAGACAGTTCCACCAGTTTCACCGTTCTCACTGTAAAGAAACCTCTCCTAACCTGAAGATGAAACTTCTTTTCTTCCAACCTTAAAGGATGTCCACGTGTCCTCTGATATGACCTATTAGTAACAATGCACCAGAGAGCTCATTGTATGGGCCATTAATATATTTGTACAGGTTATCATGTCCCCACGCAACCGCCGCTTCTCCAATGTAAACAGCCCTAACTTGTCTAATCTGCCTGCATATTCAAGCCCCTCCATTCCCCTTATTAATTTAGTTGCCCTTCTCTGAACTGCCTCAATTTCCAAGATGTCCCTTTTGTATATGGGATTCCAAAAACTGCACCGCATATTCCAAATGAGCCTTACCAGTGCCTTGTAAAGAGGAGAATATATTTTTCTCTCTTGAATCTATTCCCCTTTTTATCAAGACAATATCTTGCTAGCTCTAGCTGTTGCTATCTCATCTGCCATTCTGCTGCCCATTTGATAATCTATCTAGGTCTGCTTGCAGCACTTGCACATCATTGGAAGTTTCCAAAGCTCTGCATAATTAGTGTCATCAGCAAACACAGAGACCTTGCTCTCAATGCCCCCTTCTAAGTCATTTATAAACAGATTAAACAGAAGCGCCCCAGTACAGAACCCTGAGGCACTCCGCTTAGAACTTTAGCCCACATAGATGTAGCTCCATTAACCCACCACTCTCTGTTTGCCGTCCAATAACCAGTTCTCTATCCATGAACAAATGTTTTCTTCAAGGCCAACAGTCCTCAGTTTATACATTAGTCTATGTGGCACAGTAATCAAAAGCTTTTGCAAAATCCAAATATACACCTTCCACTGCGGTGCCTGAGTCCAACTCACTTCTTCATAAACAATTAAATTTGTCTGGCATGATCTATTTCTCATAAACCATGCTGACTACTTCTAATAAGATGATCTCTGGAGACAAAGTCAAGGATATGATCCTAACAAAGTTTCCATCACCTTCCCTACCACTTTGTGGTAGGCTTACAGGTCTATAGTACCAGGCTGTGAACGACTACCTTTTTGAATATTGGTATTACATTGGCTTTTTTCCAATCCAGCGGCACATCCCCAGACAAAAGCGAATCTGAAAAGATGAGAAACAGTGGTCTCTAGAACTGAACTAAGCTCTTTTAAAATCCTAGGATGCAATCATCTGGTCCTGCGCGTTATTGATATTAACTTTGTCTAATTGTTTCCGTACCATATCCTCCGTTATCCAATGTGAAAACTCTTCATTTCTCCCTGCATATTGCTACAATCCCTACCGTAAGGACAAGGATTCTCAACAGTAAAAACCGATGTAAAAAAACGGTTTAGCAGATTAGCCTTTTCGGCATCCTCACAACCACCTCAGCTCCATTATTTAATGGTCCCACATTCTCAGTCCTCATCTTTTACCATTTATATACTTAAAAAACATTTTGGGGTTGGACTTGCTTTGTTCGGCAATCCGTATTTCATTTTCTATTTTAGCTAGTTTAATTGCTTTCTTGCACTCTTTATTACAGATTTTGTACTCACTGAACTGTTCTGTGCTTCTGTTTTCAAAATTTTAAAAGCCCTTTTCTTTTTTTTCCATTCCCTTTTTACCTGAGCATTAAGCCATGCAGACTGGACCTAATTTTTTTACACTTGTTACCTAAAGGTACCGATTGGAAATGTAATAGTTTAATATCCCTTTAAAAGTGGTCCACATCTGCTCAGTTTCTTTACCCAGAAACAGTTCCCCCCAGTCTATGAGCAGGAGCGATTCTTTAAAAGCATAAAATTAGCTTTCCTAAAGTTAAAAGTTTTTGTTAACCCAGTGCACTTTAGTTTTTTGCAACCTATATTAAATGACACTATATCATGGTCACTATTCCCTAAGCTTCCCATTACCTTTATCTCCATAATGAGCTCAGGGTTATTAGATATCACCAGATCCAACAACGCATTCTGTCTAGTAGGAACTTCTACCATCTGTGAAAGAAAATGCTCATATAGAAATTTAAGAACTTTTACCTTTAGAGTTGCTGGCATTCCTTTACTCCAATCTTGTCAGGTAGTAAAATCCCCATGACCAGAACATGCCCCATACCGCAGCCTTCGCAAACTGCATATGGAGATTCATTTCCACCTCTTCCTCGGCATTTGGCGGCTTATAACATACTCCAACAATTAATTTACCTACCTTCTTGCTTCCTTTACACAGTTCCAGCCATATGTTTCTGCCATATCGTTTGCTCCCCCATCTATTCCATCTTTTAAATTTGGCTTCAATTCCTGTTTAACATACATACATACTCCTCCTGCTTCTTATTAACTCGGTCATTCTAAATAAGGAGTATCCTTCAATATTTACTGTCCAGTCGTGTGAATCATTAGCCATGATTCTGCTATACCAATTACATCATACCTTTCCTTTAATGCTATTATTTCAAGTTCGCCAGTTTTTCCAGCCAGACTCCTTGCATTTGTAAACACACATTTTAGATTATATTGATTTACTTCCATACATGGTCGTACATGCCTCCTTATCCTCTATGCTCCCCCCCCCCCTTCTCCCCCTCCGTTGTGTTACTAGCCCCCAGATCCCTAACTTCTCTATCTACCCCTGTGTAGTTAAACATTCCCTCCCCCTCCATACCTAGTTTAAAATCTCCTCCAACCCCCTAGCCATCTTCTCCTCCAAAACAGCTGCACCATCACATTGAGGTGCAATCCGTCTCTACTAAAGAGCCTGTAGCCACAGAAAAATCAGCCCAGTTCCTAAAACCCAAACCCCATCTTCTTACACCACCCTCTTAGCACGCATTATACTCCTGAGCTCCCGTTGTCTCCCTAGCGTAGCACGTGGCTGCGGTAGTATTTCTGAAATCACTACCCTGGAGGTCCTTGCTTTTAACTTGGCCCCTAATTCTCGGAAATCATTTTTAAGGACCTCACCTCCACCTCTAACTTTGTCATTGGCACCAATGTGAACCAAGACCGCCGGGTCACTCCCCCCCACCCAATAATCCGTCTACACGATCCACCACAGATACAGTATCCAAGCCTTTACCATAATTGCTATAAGGTAATATACAGATACCAAGCCTTTACCATGATTGCTATACGGTAACATACAGATACCGCCTTTATCATGATTGCTATAAGGTAACATACAGATACCAAGCCTTTATCATATTGCTATAAGATAACATACAGATACCAAGCCTTTATCATGATTGCTATAAGATAACATACAGATACCAAGCCTTTACCATGATTGCTACAAGGTAATGGATACCAAACCTTACCATGATTGCTTAAAGTAACATACATATACCAAGCCTTTATCATGATTGCTATAAGGTAACATACAGATATCAAGCCTTTATCATGATTGCTATAAGGTAACATACAGATATCAAGCCTTTATCATATTGATAATAGGTAACGATACCAAGCCTTTATCATGATTGCTATAAGGTAACATACAATATCAAGCCTTTATCATGATTGCTATAACATACAGATATCAAGCCTTTATCATGATTGCTATAACATACAGATACCAAGCCTTTATCATGATTGCTTAACATACAGATACCAAACCTTTATCATGATTGCTATAACATACATACCAAGCCTTTATCATGATTGCTATAGGTAACATACATACCAAGCCTTTATCATGATTGCTTATAAGGTAACATACAGATACCAAGCCTTTATCATGATTGCTATAAGGTAATAACATAGTAATTAACATAGTAATTAATTAAGGTTGAATAAAGACATACGTCCATCAAGTCCAACCTATTCACTTTTTTTTTTTTTTTAATCCTACCTAACAGTTGATCCAGAGGAAGGCAAAAAAACCCAGCTAAAAAGGGGGAAAAAATTCCTTCCTGACTCCAAACGGCAATCGGAAAGTATCCCTGATCAACCAGATCTATATGCATTAATACCAGTAATTCTCAATATTCTTTAGTTTTAGAAACTTATCCAGGCCTTTTTAAAGTTATTCAATGAACTTGCCATTACCACATCTGCTGGAAGACAGTCCCACAGTTTCACCGTTCTCACTGTAAAGAAACCTCTCCTAACTTGAAGATGAAACTTCTTTCTTCCAACCTTAAAGGATGTCCACTTAGTGAACAATGCACCAGAGAGCTCATTGTATGGGCCATTAATATTGTCACGATTGCTATAAGGTAACATACAGATATCAAGCCTTTATCATGATTGCTATAAGATAACATACAGGTACCAAGCCTTATCATGATTGCTATAACATACAGATATCAAGCCTTTATCATGATTGCTATAAGGTAACATACAGGTACCAAGCCTTTATCATGATTGCTATAACATATAGATACCAAGCCTTTATCATGATTGCTATAAGGTAACATACAGATACCAAGCCTTTACCACAGTTGCTATAAGGTACATACAGATACCAAGCCTTTACCACAGTTGCTATAAGGTAACAGAGATCCCAAACCTTTATCATGATTGCTATAAGGCAACATACAAGACTTTACAACGATTGCTACAAGGTAATGGATACCAAGCCTTATCATGATTGCTATAAGGCAACATACAGATACCAAGCCTTTATCATGATTGATATAGGTAACAGATACCAGCCTTTATCATGATTGCTATAAGGTAACATACAGATACCAAGACTTGACTGCGGGTTGCTTTTTTGGGGTAACAGAGACACCAAGCCTCATCATAATTCTATAAGGAGGTTCTCATTCCTCCAGGTCATGGTTCATCCTTATAATAAAACCCTAAGTGTGCGTCCCGGTGTCCGTGTGTGTGTGTCACTGCAGTTTCTATTGACTCTACCACTAGAGGGAGAGTCTCTTCAGTTCTTATTGACTCACCACTAGAGGGAGAGTTCTCTGCATTTCCTATTGACTCCCCACTAGTGGAGAAACACAGGAAACACACGGAGAGAGAAACACATTAAACAGACTGCAGGTAAGGTTGCTTGGACAGGGGCCCCTGGATTTGGGACAGACAGGGGACCCTTGGATTTGGGACAGAGGGGGCCCCCTGGATTTGGACAGAGGGGGGGCCTTGGATTTGGTGCAAGAGGGGCCCTGGCCTTGGACAGAGAGGGGAACTCTGGCCTTGGGACATTAAGAGGGTACTCTGGCCTTGGGACAAGGAGGACTATGGCCTTGGGACAAAGGGGGCACTCTGTGCTTCTAGCGCCCGTTATTGTAGCAGGCTTAAGGTCTAGTCTGTAATATTCATTCATCCAGGACATGGTATATCTGTAATATTCATCCAGGTCATGGCATAGCTGTAACATTCATTCAGCCAGGTCTGGTATTCTGTAATATTCATCATCCAGATCATGGTATATGGTAATATTCATCCATCCAGGTCATGGTATATGTTAATATTCATCCATCCAGGTCATGGTATATGTGTAATTTCATCCATCCAGGTCTGTAATTGTATTTCATCCACAGTCATGGTAATGTGTAATGTTCATCCATCCGGTCATGGTATATCTGTAATATTCATTCATCCAGGTCATGGTATTCTGTAATATTCACCATCCAGGTCTGGTATGTGTAATATTCATTCATCCAGGACATGGTATATCTGTAATATTCATTCATCCAGGTCATGGGCATATCTGTAATATTCATCCATCCAGTCATTGTATATCTGTAATATTCATTCATCCAGGTCATGGTATATCTGTAATGTTCATTCATCCAGGTCATGGTATATCTGTATATTCATCCATCCAGGTCATGGGCATATCTTAATATTCATCCATCCAGGTCATTGTATATCTGTAATATTCATTCATCCAGGTCATGGTATATCTGTAATATTCACCATCCAGTCATGGTATATCTTATATTCATTCATCCACATCATGGTATATCTGTAATATTCATTCATCCAGTCATTGTATATCTGTATATTCATTCATCCAGGTCATGGTACATCTGTAATATTCATTCATCCAGGTCACGGTATATCTGTAATATTCATCCATCCAGGTTATGTTATCTGTATATTCACCAGTCATGGTATATTGTAATATTCATCCAGGTCATGGTATATCTGTAATATTCATTCATCCAGGTCATGGTATATCTGTAATATTCATTCATCCAGGTCATGGTATATCTGTAATTTCATTCATTCAGGTCATGGTATATCTGTAATTCATTCTCCAGGTCATGGTATATCTGTAATATTTATCGATCCAGGTCATGGTATATCTGTAATATTCATTCATCCAGGTCATGGTATATCTGTAATATCCATCCATCCAGGTCATGGTATATCTGTAATATTCATCCATCCAGGTCATGGTATATCTGTAACATCCATTCATCCAGGTCTGGTATATCTGTAATATTCATCCATCCAGGTCATGGTATTCTGAACATCCATTCATCCAGGTCATGGTATATCTGTAACATCCATTCACCGTCACGGTAATCTAATATTCATCATCCAGCCATGGTATATCTGTAATATTCATTCATCCAGGTCATGGTATATCTGTAATATTCATCCATCCAGGTCATGTATATCTGTAATATTCTTCATCCAGGTCATGGTTATCTGTAATATTCATCCATCCAGGTCATGGTATATCTGAATATTCTTCATCCAGGTCATGGTATATCTGTAACATTCATTCATCCAGGTCATGGTAATCTGTAATATTCATCCATCCAGGTCATGGTATATCTGTAATATTCATTCATCCAGGTCATGGTATATCTGTAATATTCATTCATCCAGGTCATGGTATATCTGTAACATCCATTCATCCAGGTCATGGTATATCTGTTGTATTCAGTTTGATCAACTGGAATTAAAGTTTAATTCTTGAAGACATTTCACTAGTCATCCGACTGGATCTCTCAATTCAGAATGACAAGAATGTACAAGAATCTGTTGGCAATTATGTACCCTGGAAAGTCCCAATAGTTTGATAACGATGTTTTATAAATTTCGCAAAAGGTAATCAATCTTTAGATACCAAAATATAAATATGCCCCTCACCCCATTTCCCAGCAGACAACACAATGCGCAGTAGGTGGATCTTATTTATTATTATCAACTGCAGTGTTACACTGGTGATAAAATAAGCAGGCAAACCTTAATTGACTTTTAGTCTCAGACAAACAAAAAAACAAACATTAAATTAACAAACAAACAAATTAGGAGAAAACCCTGTCAATGTTTCAGACAAACCGTAAAACAAACTTTGAAGAGAATCAGGTGCATGTAAAGCAGGGATAGGAAGCGGTAGCCTTCCACTGTTCGAAAACTACAACTTCCAGTATTCCCCTACAAGCACTCTGCAACAACAAAGGCCAGCTTGGGAATGCTGGGAATTGTGGTTTTTTAAACATCTGGAGAGGTACCTGCATGCCAATGCCTGGTTTAAAGGGGCAGTCACCCAGTAACCAGAAATCCAGTCTGTTTAGTGCAGGAATGTCTCGCCTGGTGGGTTTGTTGCCCATAAGGGAACAGGAGAGATTAGTAACGATTTGTAGGAAAATATATACTGGGTGTCGGACCAGATTATTTCAAGCATTTTGTAGAAAAGAGAATAGAAAGAACTGACCAGCTGACGCTGATAAATATGTTTCTATTTTCCTATTCGGCCTTATTGGGTAAAGCAGCCGGTGTCCCACATCCCAAAGATGGAGATGGCTGTAGTTTAAGAGCACCTGGAAATCTACAAGATGGATGTCCCCTAAGGCCTAGCATTACTGAGAAGGCACCAATATCATTGGGACGACAACTCCTGTGATTCTCAGCCCATCATTAACGATGGACAGGTAGGACAATCGCTGTGCGAGGACATTGGCTTGCATCCAGACAAGTTGGGGTGGATTCTGGGACTCACTGCTCCAATTCCTTTTTACCTCTGCAATGTAATGGTGATCGGCACCGTGGGCTATCTCCATTATGGCAATGCCTGCAGGGAAAAGGAAAAATAACATTACATAGGGGATAGATAAAATACAGGCTGCCCATCCAAGCCCAAAGTTATTTTGTGTTAGGAAGGGAATGGGCAGATGTCAAGGCTAGGGTGAAACAAATATGTGTATTAAGATACAAGTAAGATTCATTAATAGGAGCACTGGAATCTGGTGAGAATATTAGGAACAAATCTCCTGGCAGCAAAAACTGATGTATTAGCTAATAAGATTCTTACACACTGATGGGTAGTTAACATGGACCAACATGGATCAATCTGCGGTGAATTATTGGTTGTGTTGGGGGAAATAAAGATCCTTAAATAAAGTTATAAAGTAGTGATTCCTAGTTACACCATTGGCCTCCAAGAATTGCAGAGTCTGGTCAAGATTTTATGACACATAAAAATATCTTGAAATCATTTTAAATAAAGAGACTGCAATCTAATGTAACAGGAGTGAGGAACGAAGAATGTAAAACTTACCCGCAAGCTTGCCCCTCGCTGATTCCTCTGAAAGGTCCCAACAACTTTGTGGGTAAAACTAAACTATAGCGTGCTTGTGAACTGTAGTATGGTATTAGCCGGTCCGTGATGTCTTCTACAGTGTTTATTCAGGGTCAAGACAACTACAAACCTGTATCCTGAAGGACTTCCCATTTTCTCTAACAAACACATAGATCCCCTGCACTTCTACCCATCCTCCTCTGAAACAAGGAACATCCCTCCAGCAGCCAAACCATTTAAATTGGAACAATGTCAATAATTTCATCAGGCGAGGGGTTGAAAGAAGGGCCATGTTTATAATATAGATATGGTTTGGAAGTTGGAAATAGAGGAATTCAGGTCCCCATAAAGGGGGAAGTCCACTCGGCTTGAGTCAGTTTTGGTGATTAGTTTCCCTTTGCAGAGAGCCATTGTTTGCCTCCACTTTATTATTTACCTTCTTCAAAGACTAATCCCAATTGTTTTCCTTTCCAGGCCCATATACAGACGTCCTAGTTTCAGCCACATTGATGCAACATTCAGGGAATATGGTGGATAGTGTTTACTAAAGCAATAAAATCACATTATAAAAACAGTAAATTGCCACCTACACGTTACACATGTGATATAGTCCATATCATCCATAGTCATATATAGTCACAAAGTCCTATGGCATCATATAGTCTAGTCCTATGCATCCTAAGTCATATAGTCACAAAGTCCTATAGCATCATATAGTCATATATAGTCACAAATCCTATGGCATCATATAGTCATATACTCACATAGTCATAGCATATAGTCATATAAGTCCAAAGTACTATGGCATCATTAGTCGTAGTCCTATAGCATCATATAGTCATAAAGTCACATAGTCCTATAGCATCATATAGTCATATATAGTCACAAAGTCCTATGTCATCATATAGTCATAGTCCTATAGCATCCTATAGTCACAAAGTCCTATAGCATCATATAGTCATATATAGTCACATAGTCCTATAGCATCATATAGTCATAGTCCTATAGCATCATATAGTCACAAAGTCCTATAGCATCATATAGTCATATATAGTCACAAAGTCCTATGGCATCATATATTCATAGTCCTATAGCATCATATAGTCATAGTCCTATAGCATCATATACAGTCACATAGTCCTATAGCATCATAGTCATATATAGTCACAAAGTCCTATAGCATCATATACAGTCACATAGTCCTATAGCATCATATAGTCATATACGTCACATTGTCCTTAGCATCATAGTCATATAAATCACAAGTCCTATAGCATCATATACGTCACATGTCCATAGCATCATATACATATATAGTCATAGTCCTATAGCATCATATAGTCATATATAGTCATATCCTATAGCATCATATCAGCACATATTCCTATAGCATCATATACAGTTACATAGTCCTATAGCATCATAGTCATATAGTCACAAAGTCCTATAGCATCATATACAGTCACATAGTCCTATAGCATCATATAGTCATATACAGTCACATTGTCCTATAGCATCATATAGTCATATAAAGTCACAAAGTCCTATAGCATCATATACAGTCACATAGTCCTATAGCATCATATGTCATATATAGTCATCGTCTATGCTCATATAGTATATACATCATAGTCCTATAGCATCATATACAGTCACATAGTCCTATAGCATCATATGTCATATATAGTCATAGTCCTATAGCATCATATAGTCATATACATCTAGTCCTATAGCATCATATAGTCATATATCCTATAGCATCATATAGTCATATATAGTCATAGTCTCTATAGCATCATATACAGTCACATAGTCCTATAGCATCATAAAGTCGCATAGTCCATAGCATCATATAGTCATATTTACCGGTAGTCACAGTCTTATAGTATCTATAGTCAATAGTCCTATAGCATCATAAAGTCATATATAGTCACAAGGTCCATAGCATCATATAGTCATATAGTCACAGTCCTATAGCATCATAATCATATATAGTCCCATAGTCCTATGGCATCATATAGTCATAGTCCATGGCATTATATAGTCATATAGAGTCAAATAACCCTATAGCATATATAGTCATATACAGTCACAAAGTCCTATAGCATCATATATTCATATATAGTCACAAGTCCTATAGCATCATATAGTCATATATGTCATAGTCCTATAGCATCATAGTCATATATAGTCATAGTCCTATAGCATAATATAGTCATATGTAGTCACATAGTCCTATAGCATCATGTAGTCATATATAGTCATAGTCCTATAACATCATTTAGTCATATCTAGTCACATAGTCCTATAGCATCATGTAGTCACAAAGTCCTATAGCATCATAGTCATAGTCCTATAGCATATATAGTCCTATACAGTCACATTGTCGTATAGCATCATATAGTCATATAGCCACATAGTCCTATACATCATATAGTCATATATATTCACATAGTCCTATATCATGTCATATACAGTCACATAATCCTATAGCATCATATAGTCACATCGTCCTATAGCCTCTTAGTCATATACAGTCACATAGTACTAAATCCTATAGCATCATATAGTCCTATATAGAGCATCATAATCATATAGCCTCATATAGTCACATGTCCTATAGCATCATTAGTCATATATAGAGCATCATATAGTAAGTCACATATCCCCAAATCATCATATATTCATATATAGTCACATAGTCCTATAGCATCATATAGTCATATACATTCACATAGTCCTATAGTTACACATTTAGTCAAAGTCCTATAAAAAGGTTCATCATCTCTATAAGAAGCAATCTCTGACTAGATGGTCCTTATATAAGCTGCCATTGTGAATGTGTCTACAGACAAGGAAAGTAAAACGTGAGCTAGTGAGCTACGGGGGTGTTCACCATGTACAATGAATTCTTTCATCGGTACTACTATTTAATTTTGGATGGCGAGGTTCTTCCAATGAATAAAAAGGAAGTCTGCCCAAAGCACATTTTCCCTAATATACAGGCAAGAAACAGCTACTTACAAATAGTGATCTATCTATCATTACTCAAAGACACGAAAGTCAGACCTTATAGTACAGAGAGCTCTGCAGTCACTACCCCTTTTCCTAACTCAGTGGGGTCAGACATGCTCAATGCAATTCTCCATTTAGCCTAAAGGAGGGGAGGAGTAGTCAGAAAACTCTACCAAAAGGTAATCGGGAATCTTGCTGGTTTGGTGCCATTACTGCTAGTGGACGCTCACCCATTCAATTTAAATGGACTATAATTGCTACTCTTTAATTCCATAACCTTTTGAACAAGATTTCCATGACAAAGCCTGTATACTTTGGCTTACACAGGCCAATGCTCCCACACATCTCTGTACATTAATAGCCAATACAGTGAATATAATAATTAAATTTCATTATTAGGCACCCTTTCTCTCTTACCTGTACGGTTTGATAATCTTTTCACCATATTTAAGGGCTCCTTCCCCGTCTTGTGTGTACAGACAGATACCCATGGCCTGGTACATCATATGTAACATGTCACATTGCTTTCCTCGAACACGGATCCATTTTATCTAAACTCAGCTCACAGATCTCCAGCAATTCACTAGGAGGTGAAATAGTCAAGAAAAACGTCTTTGAAAACAATCAAGCTCATACTTGTTAGGGTCACTCTTCATATGGCGGCCCTAACATACATAACGCTTTTTAACCGAGAGGTAAAAAGACCTGGGGAGGGTGAGGTGGATTCCGGACTAGGAGCGAGCCAAACAATTTAAATGTGTACTGGCAAGCTTTATAAAAAGAACCAAGCAGCAGAAAAAATGACAGGTTATACAGGGCAACCACCAGTAAATCCCTATATTAGAGCCCATCTGATCAGTCTCATAAATAATATGACATTGCCGTGCTCTGCTGATAAAATCTCCCATTTAGTGATGTATGAAGTAATACGGTGAGCTCATAAATGAAAAGATATTTTTTATAGTGCTTTGCCCTCCGGAACTCTTCCACTACATTGCGAGCATATTTGATCATGTCTCGTACAGACTGCGAGCTTGGAGGGTCGCTCAGTTTTCGGATTCCAGTTTTGCTGGATCCTGCACAGAAAGATTAAGATTAAATCAATGAACTATGGCATTGCACGAGGAACATTGAATCAGGACATTATTAGCAATGTCTTTGGGATTCTGAAGAAAGAAAAGGAAGGAATGTAAAAGGTTTGTGCTAGGCTGGGGGACTCGGACCTTCCTTTCAGAGCGACAGACAACGGATCAAAAAACTGATTGTGATTGGGCCTATTGGTCAATAAGAAAAGTGGGGCAGACGACATTTCTGTGAGACGGCGGCCAGTCGATTGGTGCTGAAATTATCCTTTTAGTCGACGCAGTAGTTCCAGACTGCACCTTTATGATCCCAGGCTCCCAGCTCCCGACTCCAGGGCCATAAAACAAATTACTAGAGGTGCATAGAGATTTAGCTTTTATGGGTCCACGGTAGAGATGAATGAAACTGGAAAGGTTTGTATTGAATTGGAATTCTACCACGATTTTTAACTTTATGATCTCGATAAAAGTTTGCTAGCTATTGAGATTATTTTACAATGATATCAGAGCGCAGTGACAGGGCAAACTTGCGGGAATGCTGGCAGGTAAGTTAATTAAGTGGCCAGATATTAGATCTTCGATGACGCAAATCGATATCCTAATATTTGATTTACCTAATACAGGATAGTGCATGGTCAGATATAAATGTATTGGCAAAAGCATTTATATATTATGCATGTAAGTCATTTTTAGCACCAGGTCAACAAAGGATGATCTTTTCAGATCAAGTGTAGTACAAGTGTAGAGTTAGTTGAATTCTCTAACTGAGGCATGCTGGGTGTGCCAAGGTTCAACATCACCGCTCAATATGACATATAAATTGGGATTCCAAAGTAGGAAGTCAGAGGTGTCTGAAAGCCACAGGGGGCCCAACGTTCATTAGTTCAGCCACCACTTTTCTCATTTTAAAAAAAACACCACTTTAAAACAAGAATGTAATGAATAGTTAAATTTGCTTTTATTTATCATTTTATCTAGAGGACTGGATGTATTCAATAGATACGAAGAATCCCCTCTACCTTCTGCTTTGTTGCACATTCTTGCAATCACAGGTAAAGAATAGGAATCCAGAAGTCTGCCTGTCGATCCTCTGGGGTTATAGCAAATCTATGTAACTGGTAAACACCGACCCAAAAACCACAGAGGAAATGAAATGAGGAATAGGAAATTCTAAATCAACCTGCCAATAGTGAATAGTGACTTTTCTGAACATGATCCCCTTCTACAGACCCATTTAGAATGATCCCCTCTACAGACCCATTTAGAATGATCCCCTCTACAGACCCATTTAGAATGATCCCCTTTACAGACCCATTTAGAATGATCCCCTCTACAGACCCATTTAGAATGATCCCTCTACAGACCCATTTAGAATGATCCCCTTCACAGACCCTTAGAATGACCCCTTACAGACCCATTTAGAATGATCCCCTTACAGACCCATTTAGAATGATCCCCTTACAGACCCATTTAGAATGATCCCTCTACAGAACCACTTTAGGAATGATCCCCTCTACAGACCATTTAGAATGATCCCCCTCTACAGACCCATTTAGATGATCCCCTCTACAGACCCATTTAGAATGATCCCCTCTACAGACCCATTTAGAATGATCCCCTCTACAGACCCATTTAGAATGATCCCTCTACAGACCCATTTAGAATGATCCCCTCTACAGACCATTAGAATGATCCCCCTCTACAGACCCATTTAGAATGATCCCCTCTACAGACCATTTAGAATGATCCCCTTTACAGACCCATTTGAGAAAGATTGATGACCCCTCTACAGACCCATTTAGAATGATCCCCTCTACAACCCATTTAGAATGATCCCCTTTACAGACCCTTAGTAATGATCCCTTCTACGACCTTGAATGATCCCTCTACAGACCCATTAGAATGATCCCCTCTACAAACACATTTAAAATGATCCCCTCTACAGACCCATTTAGAATGATCCCCTCTATAGATCCATTTAGAATGATCCCCTCTACAGACCCATTTAGAATGTATACCCTCTACAGATCCATTTAGAATGACCCCCTATACAGACCCATTTAAATTTATCTCCTCTACTGATCAATTTAGAATGATCCCCTTACACCCATTTAGAATGATCACCTCTATAGATCCATTTAGAAATGATCCCCTATACAGACCCATTAGAATGATCCCCTAAACAGATCCATTTAGAATGATCCCCTCTACAGACCCATTTAGAATGATCCCCTCTACAGACCCATTTAAAATGATCCCCATACAACCCATTTAGAATTCCCCTCTACAGATCCATTTAGAATGATCCCCTATACAGACCCATTTAGAATGATCCCCTATACAGACCATTTAGAATGATCCCCTCTACAGACCCATTAAGAATGATTCCCTCTACAGATCCATTTAGAATGATCCCCTCTACAGACCCATTTAGAATGATCCCCTATACAGACCCATTTAGAATGATCCCTTCTACAGATCCATTTAGAATGACCCCCTCCAGAACCCATTTAGAATGATTCCCTCACGACCCATTTAGAATGATCCCCTATACAGACCCAGTTGAATGATCCCCTCTACAGACCCATTTAGAATGATTCCCTCTACAGACCCATTTAGAATGATCCCCTCTACAGAACCCATTTAGAATGATCCCCCTCTACAGACCCCATTTGAATGATCCCCTCTACAGATCCATTTAGAATGATCCCCCCTAGAGACCCTTTAGAATGATCCCCCTACAGACCCATTTAGAATGATCCCCTCTAGCAGACCCATTTAGATGATCCCCTATACAGACCCAGTTAGAATGATCCCCTCTACAGACCCAGTTGAATGATCCCCTCTACGACCATTTCCAATGATCCCCTCTAGAGATCCATTTAGAATGATCCCTTCTACAGACCCATTTAGAATGATCCCCTCTATAGATACAGTTCCTAACTCATTTATATTCAATTGAAAAACTAAAATAAGAAACCATAAGCAATTTGAAAGTGAAGTACTTTTGAAGGCAGATGTCATCATAGGTCATTACTCCGGACTGACACCCATGCTGACACAATACATTTATAAAAACAAAAGCCATTAATAGCAGGCAACACGTTACCAACCGCTGTATGGGAAGTTCTAATTCTTTATATTTCCTAACTGTGCCCACTTCTTACAGGGCAGTCTAGTTTCTAGGGATCTGTACTACACAACTGTGAGAGGCACCGTGACATGCCCGTCCATATCCACCCTCTCCAGTAAACCTACTTCTTGGCAACATTT
>CM033473.1:26367375-26585896 GCA_019447015.1 Hymenochirus boettgeri | reverse complement strand
TAAGCAATCATATAGTCATATATAGTCATAGTCCTATAGCATCATATAGTCATATATAGTCATAGTCCTATAGCATCATATACAGTCACATAGTCCTATAGCATCATATACAGTTACATAGTCCTATAGCATCATAGTCATATATAGTCACAAAGTCTATAGCATCATATACAGTCACATAGTCCTATAGCCTCATATAGTCATATACAGTCACATTGTCCTATAGCATCATATAGTCATAAAAGTCACAAAGTCCTATAGCATCATATACAGTACATAGTCCTATAGCATCAATAGTCATATATAGTCATAGTCCTATAGCATCATAAGTCATATATACAGTCATAGTCCATATAGCATCATATACAGTCACATAGTCCTATAGCATCATATAGTCATATATAGTCATAGTCCTATAGCATCATAAGTCATATACAGTCATAGTCTACTAGTATCATTAGTCATAGTCCTATAGCATCATATAGTCATATATGCATATAGTCATACTATGCATCATATACAGTCACAATAGTCCTATAGCATCATAAAGTCGCATAGTCCTATAGCATCATATAGTCATATTTACCGGTAGTCACAGTCTTATAGTATCATATAGTCAAATAGTCCTATAGCATCATAAAGTCATATATAGTCACAAGGTCCTATAGCATCATATAGTCATATAGCACAGTCCTATAGCATCATAATCAATATATAGTCCCATAGTCCTATGGCATCATATAGTCATAGTCCTATGGATATTATAGTCATATAGAGTCAAATAACCCTATAGCATCATATAGTCATATACAGTCACAAAGTCCTATAGCATCATATATTATATAGTCACAAAGTCCTATAGCATCATATGTCTATATAGTCATAGTCCTATAGCATCATAGTCATATATAGTCATAGTCCTATAGCATATATAGTCATATGTAGTCACATAGTCCTATAGCATCATGTAGTCATATATAGTCATAGTCCTATAACATCATTAGTCATATCTAGTCACCAGTCCTATAGCATCATGTAGTCACACAAGTCCTATAGCAATCCTAGTCATAGTCCTATAGCATATATAGTCCTATACAGTCACATTGTCGTATAGCATTATATAGTCATATAGCCACATAGTCCTATAGCATCATATAGTCAATATATTCACATAGTCCTATATCATGTCATATACAGTCACATAATCCTATAGCATCATATAGTCACATCGTCCTATAGCATCTTAGTCATATACAGTCACATAGTACTAAATCCTATAGCATCATATAGTCCTATATAGAGCATCATAATCATATAGCCTCATATAGTCACATAGTCCTATAGCATCATATAGTCATATATAGAGCATCATATAGTAAGTCACATATCCCCAATATCATCATATATTCATATAAGTCACATAGTCCTATAGCATCATATAGTCATATACATTCACATAGTCCTATAGTTACACATTTAGTCAAAGTCCTATAAAAAGGTCATCATCTCTATAAAGAGACAAATCTTGACTAGATGGTCCTTATATAAGCTGCCATTGTGAATGTGTCTACAGACAAGGAAAGTAAAACGTGAGCTAGGAGCTACAGTGGGGTGTTCAGACCATGTACAATGAATTCTTTCATGGTACTACTATTTAATTTTGGATGCGGGAGGTTCTTCCAAATGAATAAAAAGAGAAGTCTGCCCAAAGCACATTTTCCCTAATATACAGGCAAGAAACAGCTACTTACAAATAGTGATCTATCTATCATTACTCAAAGACACGAAGTCAGACCTTATAGTACAGAGAGCTCTGCAGTCACTACCCCTTTTCCTAACTCAGTGGGGTCAGACATGCTCAATGCAATTCTCCATTTAGCCTAAGGGAGGGGAGGAGTAAGTCAGAAAACTCTTACCAAAAGGTAATCGGGATCTTGCTGGTTTTGGTGCACATTACTGCTAGTGGACGCTCACCCATTCAATTTAAATGGACTATAATTGCTACTCTTTATTCCATACTTGAACAAGATTTTCATGACAAAGCCCTGTATACTTTGTTACACAGGCCAATGCTCCATCACATCTCTGTACATTAATAGCCAATACAGTGAATATAATAATTAAATTTCATTATAGGCACCCTTTCCTCTTTACCTGTACGGTTTGATAATCTTTTCACCATATTTAAGGGTCCTTCCCAGGCTTGTGTGTACAGACAGATACCCATGGCCTGGTACATCATATTAACATGTACACATTGCTTTCCTCGAACACGGATCCCATTTTATCTAAACTCAGCTCACAGATCTCCAGCAATTTAGGAGGTGAAATAGTCAAGAAAAACGTCTTTGAAAACAATCAAGCTCATACTTGTTAGGGTCACTCTTCATATGGGCGGCCCTAACTACAATAACGCTTTTTAACCGAGAGGTAAAAAGACACGGGGAGGGGTGAGGTGGATTCCAGGACTAGGAGCAGCCAAACAATGTAAATGTGTAACTGGCAAAGCTTTATAAAAAGAACCAAGCAGCAGAAAAAATGACAGGTTAATACAGGGCACAACCAGTAAGATCCCTATATTAGAGCCCATCTGATCAGTCTCATAAATAATATGACATTGCCGTGCTCTGTGATAAAATCTCCCATTTAGTGATGTATGAAGTAATACGGTGAGCTCATATAATGAAAAGGATATTTTTATAGTGCTTTGCCCTCCGGAACTCTTCCACTACATTGCGAGCATATTTGATCATGTCCCGTACAGACTGCGAGCTTGGAGGGTCGCTCAGTTTTCGGATTTCCAGTTTTGCTGGATCCTGCAAAGAAAGGATTAAGATTAAATCAATGAACTATGGCATTGCACGAGGAACATTTGAATCAGGACATTATTAGCAATGTCTTTGGATTCTGAAGAAAGAAAAGGAAGGAATGAAAAGGTTTGTGCTAGGCTGGGGGACTCGGACCTTCCTTTCAGAGCGACAGACAAAGGATCAAAAAAAATGATTGTGATTGGCCTATTGGTCAATAGAAAAGTGGGGCAGACGACATTTCTGTGAGACGGCGGCCAGTCGATTGGGCTGAAATATCCTTTTAGTCGAGCAGTAGTTCCAGACTGCACCTTTATGATCCCGGCTCCCAGCTCCCGACTCCAGGGCCATAAAACAAATTACTAGAGGTGCATAGAGATTTAGCTTTTATTGGTCCACGGTAGAGATGAATGAAACTGGAAAGGTTTGTATTGAATTGGAATTTCTACACAGATTTTTAACTTTATGATCTCGATAAAAGTTTGCTAGCTATTGAGATTATTTTACAATTGATATCAGAGCGCAGTGACAGGGCAACATTGCGGGAATGCTGGCAGGTAAGTTAATTAAGTGGCCAGATATAGATCTTCGATGAACGCAAACGATATCCTAATATTTGATTTACCTAATATCAGGATAGTGCATGGTCAGATATAAATGTATGGCACAAAGCATATTATATATTATCATGTAAGTCATTTTTAGCACCAGGTCAACAAAGGATGACTTTTCAGATCAAGTGTAGTACAAGTGTAGAGTTAGTTGAATTCTCTAACTGAGGCATGCTGGGTGTGCCAAGGTTCAACATCACCGCTCTAATATAGACATATAAATTGGGATTCCAAAGTAGGAAGTCAGAGGTGTCTGAAAGCCACAAGGGGGCCCAACGTTCATTAGTTCAGCCACCTTTCTCATTTTAAAAAAAAAACACCACTTTAAAAACAAGAATGTAAGAATAGTTAAATTTGCTTTATTTATCATTTTATCAGAGAGACTGGATGTATTCAATAGATACTGAAGAATCCCCTTACCTTCTGCTTTGTTGCACATTCTTGCAATCACAGGTAAAGAAAAAGGAATCCAGAAGTCTGTCCTGTCGATCCTCTGGGGTATAGCAAATCTATGTAACTGGTAAACACCTAGACCCAAAAACACAGAGGAAATGAAATGAGGAATAGGAAATTCTAAATCAACCTGCCAATAGTGAATAGTGACTTTTCTGAACATGATCCCCTTCTACAGACCCATTTAGAATGATCCCCTCTACAGACCCATTTAGAATGATCCCCTCTACAGACCCATTTAGAATGATCCCTTTACAGACCCATTTAGAATGATCCCTCTACAGACCCATTTAATGACCCCTTACGACCCTAGAATGATCCCTCTACGACCATTTGAATGATCCCTTACAGACCCATTTAGAATGATCCCCTCTACAGACCCATTTAGAATGATCCCCTTTACAGACCCATTTAGAATGATCCCCTCTACAGACCCATTTAGAATGATCCCCTCTACAGACCCATTTAGAATGATCCCCCTCTACAGACCCATTTAGAATGATCCCCTTTACAGACCCATTAGAATGATCCCCTCTACAGACCCATTTAGAATGATCCCCTCTACAGACCCATTTGAATGATCCCCTCTACAGACCCATTTAGAATGATCCCCTCTACAGACCCATTTAGAATGATCCCCCTCTACAGACCCATTTAGAATGATCCCCTCTACAGACCCATTTAGAATGATCCCCTCTACAGACCCATTTAGAATGATCCCCTCTACAGACCCATTTAGATGACCCTCTACAGACCCATTTAGATGATCCCCTTACAGACCCATTTAGAATGATCCCCTTTAAGACCCATTTAGAATGATCCCTTCTACAGACCCATAGAATGATTCCCCTAGACCCATTTAGAATGATCCCCTCTACAAACACATTTAAAATGATCCCCTCTACAGACCCATTTAGAATGATCCCCTCTATAGATCCATTTAGAATGATCCCCTCTACAGACCCATTTAGAATGATACCCTCTACAGATCCATTTAGAATGACCCCCTATACAGACCCATTTAAATTTATCCCTCTACTGATCAATTTAGAATGATCCCTATACAGACCCATTTAGATGATCCCTCTATAGATCCATTTAGAATGATCCCTATACAGACCCATTTAGAATGATCCCCTAAACAGATCCATTTAGAAGATCCTACAAGACCCATTAGAATGATCCCCTCTACAGACCCATTTAAAATGATCCCCTATACAGACCCATTTAGAATGATCCCCTCTACAGATCCATTTAGAATGATCCCCTATACAGACCCATTTAGAATGATCCCCATACAGACCCATTTAGAATGATCCCCTCTACAGACCCATTAAGAATGATCCCCTACAGATCCATTTAGAATGATCCCCTCTACAGACCCATTTAGAATGATCCCTATACAACCCATTTAGAATGATCCCTTCTACAGATCCATTAGAATGACCCCCTCCAGAGACCCATTTAGAATGATTCCCTCTACAGACCCATTTAGAATGATCCCCCATACAGACCCAGTTAGAATGATCCCCTTACAGACCCATTTAGATGATTCCCTCTACAGACCCATTAGAATGATCCCCTCTACAGACCCATTTAGAATGATCCCCCTCTACAGACCCATTTAGAATGATCCCTCTACAGATCCATTTAGAATGATCCCCCCTAGGACCCATTTAGAATGATTCCCCCTACAGACCCATTTAGAATGATCCCCTCTACAGACCCATTTAGAATGATCCCCTATACAGACCCAGTTAGAATGATCCCCTCTACAGACCCAGTTAGAATGATCCCCTCTACAGACCCATTTCCAATGATCCCCTCTAGAGATCCATTTAGAATGATCCCTTTACAGACCCATTTAGAATGATCCCCTCTATAGATACAGTTCTAAACTCATTTATTTCAATTGAAAAATAAAATAAGAAAACCATAAGCAATTTGAAAGTGAAGTACTTTTGAAGGCAGATGTTCATAAGGTCATTAACTCCGGACTGACACCCATTGTGACACAATACATTTATAAAAACAAAAAGCCATTTAATAGCAGCAACACGTTACCAACCGCTGTATGGGAAGTTCTAATTCTTTATATTTCCTAACTGTGCCCACTTCTACAGGGCAGTCTAGTTTCTAGGGATCTGTACTACACAAACTGTGAGAGGCACCGGTGACATGCCCGTCCATATCCACCCTCTCCAGTAACCACTTCTTGGCAAAATTTCTTTGCCAAGGATTCTCCCCAATCTTTTCATGATGAAGAGTCATTTACCAATGTCTATTTATATTACAGAAAATATAGAAAATTGGGCTGTTGTACATCCATATTAAAGTGCAACTAGAGACCAAAAATATAAACGTACAAAAAAACAGAATTCTAGTGCACGGACAATTCTAATTGCATATGGCTACCTCCATAAGGTTCTACTACAAACAGTCTGCTAAACCCTTTAAAGTACTTTAAACTAGAGAGTCAGCCTCAAGCATCCAGGCCACACAGGAGAAGCTGTCAGCTCATGTAGCCAAAAAGGCAAGTACCAGTAGGTTAGGACCCAGTTAAAAGTAACCTTGACATGGTGACTGGGCTTAAAATAATTTGGCCAATTTATTGAACTAATTGATTTTTTATCCAGGGTTTAGCAGACTGTTTGTAGTCGCAACCTTATGGAGGTAGCCAATATGCAATTAGAATGTTTGTGCACTAGAATTCTATTTATATTACCTCCTCTCCTGGGTTTATCTTTTGCACGGCCTGAATTCTGCAAGGGTCCCTTATAAGTGACAATGACATTGGGACAGCAGCTGTGATTCATAAGCGCAAACACTAAAAAAGGAAAAGAAATGGTTAAATGAGCTGGAATTCAGATTTAGTAGATAAACGGCATGTCGACCCCACAAAACTTAAATTTGTCCCAGTGCTAGCCCCACTGTGTAGTACTACACAGATTCAAAAATTCATACCTTTTCTCTCTGGTCGTTATGGTTCTCTGCAATGCTGGTCCCCCAACTGCCAGAATTAGACATACCAAACATCGTTCCCTCGGCTCTTCCAGAACTGGCAGCCACGCCAATTACATGTGGCTGCTGGTGCAGCCCCTTTGCTACCCAGGTGACATATGTATATATAGGGGCAAAGATATCTTATATAAATTAATATGTAGGGTTGAGATGGCAGCTATCCCAGGTGATATATATATATAGGGATTAAGATATGTTTATATAAATTTATGTAGGGCGAGGGATGGCAGCTATCCCAGGTGATATGTATATATAGGGATTAAAGATATGTTTATATAAATAATATGTAGGGTAGAGATGGCAGCTATCCCAGGGATATATATAGGGAATTAAAGATATGTTTATATAAATGAATATGTAGGGTAGAGAGAGAGCAGCTATCCCAGGTGATATATGTATATATAGGGGTTAATGATATATTTATATAAATGAATATGTAGGGTAGAGGGCAGCTATCCCAGGTGATATATGTATAAATAGGGGTTAATGATATATTTATATAAATGAAATGTAGGGTAGAGATGGCAGCTATCCCAGGTGATATGTATATATAGGGGTTAATGATATATTTTATAAATGAATATGTAGGGTAGAGATGGCAGCTATCCCGGTGATATGTATATATAGGGATTAATGATATATTTATATAAATGAATATGTTGGGTGAGAGATGGCAGCTTACCCAGGTATATGTATATATAGGGGGAATGATATATTTATATAAATGAATATGTAGGGTAGAGATGGCAGCTATCCCAGGTGATATATGTATATATGGGGTTATGATATATTTATAAATGAATATGTAGGGTAGAGATGGCAGCTATCCCAGGTGATATGTATATATAGGGGTTAATGATATATTATATAAATGAATATGTAGGGTAGAGATGGCAGCTATCCCAGGTGATATGTATATAGGGATTAATGATATATTTATATAAATGAATATGTAGGGTAGAGATGGCAGCTATCCAGGTGATATATGTATATATAGGGTTAATTATATATTATATAAATGAATATGTAGGGTAGAGATGGCAGCTATCCCAGGTGATATATGATATATAGGGATTAATGATATATTTATATAAATGAATATGTAGGGTAGAGATGGCAGCTATATCCAGGTGATATATGTATATATAGGGATTAATGATATATTTTATATAAATGAATATGTAGGGTAGAGATGGCAGCTATCCCCGGTGATATGTATATATAGGGATTAATGATATATTATATAAATGAATATGTAGGTGGAGGGAGGGAGGGCAGCTCCCAGGTGATATATGTATATATAGGGATTAATGATGTATTTATATAAATGAATATGTAGGGTTGAGAGGGCAGCAATCCCAGGTGATATGTATATATAGGGATTAATATGTATTTATATAAATGAATATGTAGGGTTGAGAGGGCAGCAATCCCAGGTGATATGTATATAGGGATAATGATATTTAATAAATGAATAGTGGGTTGAGAGGGCAGCAATCCCAGGTGATATGTATATATAGGGGTAATGATATATTTTATAAATGAATATGTAGGGTTGAGAGGGCAGCAATCCCAGGTGATATGTATATAGGGATTAATGATATATTATATAAATGAATATGTAGGGTAGAGAGGGCAGACTATCCCAGGTGATATGTATATATAGGGATTAATGAATATTATATAAATGGAATATGTAGGGTGGAGAGGGCAGCAATCCCAGTGATATGTATATATAGGGATTAATGATATATTTATATAAATGAATATGTAGGGTAGAGAGGGCAAGCTATCCCAGGTGATATATGTATATATAGGGATTAATGATATATTTATGAAATGAATATGTAGGGCAGAGAGGGCAAGAGCTATCCCAGTAGGTGATATATGTATATAGGGATTAATGATATATTATAGAAATGAATATGTAGTGAGTAGAGAGGGCAAGCTATCCCAGGTGATATATGTATATATAGGGGTTAATGATATATTTATATAAATGAATATGTAGGGCAGAGAGGGCAGCTATCCCAGGTGATATATGTATATATAGGGATTAATGATATATTTATATAAATGAATATGTAGGGTTGAGATGGCAGCTATCCCAGGTGATATATGTATATATAGGGGTTAATGATATATTTATATAAATGAATATGTAGGGTGGAGAGGGCAGCTATCCCAGGTGATATATGTATATATGGGATTAATGATATATTTATAGAAAGAATATGTAGGGCAGAGATGGCAGCTATCCAGGTGATAGTATATATAGGGGTTAATGATATATTTATATAAATTAATATGTAATTAATATGTCTATAATAAAATCAATGGCTGTGAGGTTGTTGGAACCCAAATGAACTAATGAGTAGTCCAAGGCCATAGGTGTAGATGGGAGAAAAGAAGAGGACTGAGGGGGTGAGGAGTGGAGCTAATTTCAGAGTGAAAAACACTAAGGTCCTACAGAGAGATAGGAGGATAGCCAAGAAAGTGCAGTGTCCTTGATACCCAAGGAGGCCAGGATCTGAAGAAGTAGAGTGATCAACAGTATCAAAAGCAGAGGACAGATCAAGAAGAATGAGCACAGAGCAGTGACCTTTAGATTAGCACTAAGTAGATCATTGGTCACTTAGTGAGGGCAGTTTCCGTGGAGTGGTTAGGGCGGAAGCCTGACTGGAGGTGGTCAAAGAGAGAGTTAGCAGACAGGTGACACACCAGGTCAGCATAGACATGTCTTTCCAGTAGTTTGGAAGCAAAAAGGGAGAAGGCAGACAGGCCGGTAGCTGGAAAGAGCAGACGGGTCAAGGGAGGGTTTTTTTAGGTATAGGGGATACCACAGCATGTTTAAATATCGAGGGGAAAAATACCAGTGGATAGGGACAAGTTAAAGAGAGAGTTAGGGGGAATGAAGGAAAGGAGAGTGGGGGATGGAGGGAATGGGGTCGAGGCATATGGTGAGACGTGTCCTGGATAGGAGAGATGTCCCTGTTTTGTTTATAGTGGTGAAGATCGTTAGGGGGCAAGTAAAGGTAGGCTAGACAGTGCAGTGGTAGGGGTAGAGATGGAGGGAGTGAGCAACGAAAGGGAGGTTGGCAGTGCAATGGTAGTGGTGGAAGCTGTAGGGAGAAGCTAGGGCGCACAGGAAAATCAATTCGGATGTTTTTGATTTTCTTTGTGAAATATAATTTATTTCATCAGCCGATAAATGGGGTAGGGGTAGAGGAGGTGAACAGAGCAGGCAGTGCAGTTGAATACTTTAAAGAGCTGTTTGGTGGGGTTATGGGATTGGGAGGATATGAGTGAAGAGAAGTAGTTTTGTGGCTAATGACTTTAGCACCAGCATCGCTCGGCTATACGGGATTGCCTTTTCAACTTTTTAATCTGGTCCGTAAGCCATAGTTGTGGGTTCTTGCGACCAAGGCGACGGTGGATAAGGGGAGCAACAGAGTCGAGGGCATTGCAAACAGTGGTATGGTAGTGGACAGCTGCAAGGTTAGGGTCAGAGAAGGGGGCTAGAGTAAAGTTGTTGGAGAGGGATAGAGAGTGAATGGGGGTCAAGATTACGCAGGTCCCTGCATCTGTACGTATGTTTACTGTATTAGGGTTTATGGCCGGGACAGATGACACAAGATTAAATTGAGAAGATGATCGTCAGAAAGAGGAAAGGAGGAGAGTTGGGAAGTTACGGAACAGAGGCAGGTAAAGACCAACGATCCCTAGTGGTCTTTTTTGTATAGTTGTCACCATCATGCAAGGGGTCTGTGGGAGCAGATACGGGACCGATAGGTACTAAGGCCAAGGAATCCGAGTGATCTAGCGGGGTATGAGAGACTCGAGAGACGTGTTTCTCAGTCGATGGCTAGATGTGTCCGACGCTGTCTGTGTCGGGTAACCGATGTGGGGATATTGAGTAAATTCCCCTAAGATTAAGATTGAGGAGATGTCAGGTAGGATAGAAAAGCCAGGGGACAAGCCAAGCACAGAGACATCAGTGGGTTGAAGGCAATGATAGGTGATCCGATAGTGGGTATCGAATTAAAAAAATAATCTTAGCCGAATCTCGCGAGAGTGGTGGGTGTGGGAGGAGAGGGATACGTAAACTCGTGACTGGGAGTTGGAAAATGTCACATACAGCCATTTCACGTCGGGGATACGGACGATATGGATAGGCACCGGGAACGAGTAAACAGGGCGTAGAATGGGATGTTTTCGAGAGGTACATCCTCGCGCATCAGCATTAGGGCTTGAGAAACGGAATAATCCACACCTCTACTCACGTGATACCACGATTTTAAATCATCGGCCGCATAAGTGTGATGTGAACACGAAGGGTAGCGCAACAACTGAAACGCCTGCTTCCCAGCCGGACCGCGCGATGACCAGCCAGCACACCGATGTTTTTTTTTTTTTTTTTTGTTGTTGTTTAGTTTTTACATGCCTGACCAGCTTCTGTTCTTAGGTACAGCACACAAGCAAGTCAATGTTTCGTCGCCTGCCCACAGCACAGATCTAGCTTCAGTGATCCCGAGCCCGCTGACTTGCGCAGGCCGCTGAGGAGGGGCAGGGCGCCCGTAACCGAGTCGTGCTACCGCCTTGTGGCAGCAAGGTTTCACTGTCTGTACACACACCTGCGATGCTGTCTCCACAATAGTGAGCCCCCCAAGACCTGAGTAGGCACGGCTAGGAAAAGGGAACAGGCCGTGAGATCGGACAGCCGTTAGGAAGCATCCATAGTGGTGAGGCACATAGCATCATATAGTCATATATAGTCATAGTCCTATAGCATCATATAGTCATATATAGTCATAGTTATCCCAGGTGATATATGTATATATAGGGATTAATGATATATTTATATAAATGAATATGTAGGGTTGAGATGGCAGCTATCCCAGGTGATATATGTATATATAGGGGTTAATGATATATTTATATAAATGAATATGTAGGGCAGAGAGGGCAGCTATCCCAGGTGATATATGTATATATAGGGATTAATGATATATTTATAATCTGTAACATCCATTCCATCCAGGTAATCGAGGTATATCTGTAATATTCACCATCCAGGCCATGGTATATCTGTAACTATTATTCATCCAGGTCAGGTTATCTGTAATATTCATCCATCCAGGTCATGGTATATCTGTAATATTCATTATCCAGGTCATGGTATATCTGTAATATTCATCCATCAGGTCATGGTATATCTGTAATATTCATTCATCCTAGGTCATGGTATATCTGTAAATTCATTCATCCAGGTCATGGTATATCTGTAATATCATCCATCCAGGTCATGGATATACTGTAATTATTCATTGCATCCAGGTCATGGTATATCTGTAATATTTCATTAATCCAGGTCATGGTATATCTGTAACATCCATTACATCCAGGTCATGGTATATTCTGTTTGTATCAGTTGAATCAACTGAATTAAAGTTTAATTCTTGAAGACATTTCATAGTCATCCGACTGGATCTCTCAATTCAGATGACAAGAATGTACAAGAATCGTTGGCAATTATGTACCTGGAAAGTCCCAAAGTTTGATAACGATGTTGTTTTATTAAATTTCGCAAAAAGGTAATCAATCTTTAGATACCAAAAATAAATATGCCCCTCACCCCATTTCCCCAGCAGACAACACAAATGCGCAGTAGGTGGATCTTATTTTTATTATTATCACACATGCAGTGTTACACTGGTGATAAAATAAGCAGGCAAACCTTAATGACTTTAGTCTCAGACAAAAAAAAAAAAAACAAAGCATTAAATTAAACAAAACAAACAAAATAGGAGAAAACCCTGTCAATGTTTCAGACAAACCGTAAAAACAACTGTTGAAGGAATCAGTGCATGTAAAGCAGGGATAGGAAGCGGTAGCCTTCCACATGTTCGAAAACTACAACTTCCAGTATTCCCCTACAAGCATCTGACACAACAAAGGCCGCAGCTTGGGGATGCTGGGAATTGTGGTTTTTTAAACATCTGGAGAGAGGTACTGCATGCCAATGCCTGGTTTAAAGGGGCAGTCACCCAGTAACCAGAAATCCAGTCTGTTTTAGTGCAGGAATGCAGTTCGCCTGGTGGGTTTGTTGCCCATAAGGAACAGGAGAGATTAGTAACGATTTGTAGGAAAATATATACTGGGTGTCGGACGATAGATTATTTCAAGCATTGTAGAAAGAGAATAGAAAGAACTGACCAGCTGACGTGTAATAAATATGTTTCTATTTCCTATTCGGCCTTATTGGGTAAAGCAGCCGGGTCCCACATCCCAAAGATGGAGATGGCTGTAGTTTAAGAGCACCTGGAAATCTACAAGATGGATGTCCCTAAGGCTAGCATTAATGAGAAGGCACCAATATCATTGGGACGACAACTCCTGTGATCTCAGGCCATCATTAACGGAAGGAAAGGTAGGACAATCGCTGTGGCGAGGACATTGGCTTGGATTCCAGACAAGTTGGGGTGGATTCTGGGACACTGCTCAATTCCTTTTTGACCTCGCAATGTAATGGTGATCGGCCACGTGGGCTATTCCATTATGGCAATGGCCTAGGGAAAAGGAAAAAAAAAAACATACATAGGGGATAGATAAAAATACAGGCTGCCCATCCAAGCCCAAAGTTATTTTGTGTTAGGAAGGGAATGGGCAGATGTCAAGGCATAGGGTGAAACAAATAATGTGATTAAGATACAAGGTAAGATTCATTAATAGGAGCACTGGAATTCTGGTGAGAATATTAGGAACAAATCTCTGGCAGCAAAAACTGATGTATTGCTAATAAGATTCTTACACACTGATGGGTAGTTAACATGGACCAACATGGATCAATCTGCGGGTGAATTATTGGTGTGTTGGGGGGGAATAAAGATCCTTAAATAAAGTTATAAGTAGTGATTCCTAGTTTCCCCATTGGCCTCCAGAATTGCAGAGTCTGGTCAAGATTTTATGACACATAAAAATATCTGAAATCATTTAAATAAAGAGACATGAATCTAATGTAACAGGAGTGAGGAACGAAGAATGTAAAACTTACCCGCAAGCTTGCACCCTCGCTGATTCCTCTGAAAGGTCCCAACAACTTTGGGTAAAACTAAACTATAGCGTGCTGTGAACTGTAGTATGGTATTAGCCGGTCCGTGAGTGTCTTCTACAGTGTTTATTCAGGGTCAAGACAACTACAAACCTGTATCCTGAAGGACTTCCCATTTTCTCTAACAAAAACATAGATCCCCTGCACTTCTACCCATCCTCCTCTGAAACAAGGAACACCTCCAGCAGCCAAACCATTTAAATTGGAACAATGTCAATAATTTCATCAGGGCGAGGGGTTGAAAGAAGGGCCATGTTCATAATATAGATATGGTTTGGAAGTTGGAAATAGAGGAATTCAGGTCCCCATAAAGGGGGAAGTCCACTCGGCTTGAGTCAGTTTGGTGATTTGTTTCCCTTTGCAGAGAGCCATGTTTGCCTGCCACTTTATTATTTACCTTCTTCAAAAGACTTAATCCCAATGTGTCCTTTCCAGGCCCATATACAGACGTCTAGTTTCAGCCACATTGATGCAACATTCAGGGATATGGTGGATAGTGTTTACTAAAAGCAATAAAATCACATTAATAAAAACAGTAAATTGCAAGCTACACGTTACACATAGTGATTAGTCCTATCATCACATAGTCATATATAGTCACAAAGTCCTATGGCATCATATAGTCATAGTCCTATAGCATCCTATAGTCATATATAGTCACAAGTCCTATAGATCATATAGTAATATAGTCCACAAGTCCTATGGCATCATATAGTCATATACAGTCACATAGTCCTATAGCATCATATAGTCATATATAGTCACAAAGTACTATGGCATACTATAGTCGTAGTCCTATGCATCATATAGTCATATAGTCACATAGTCCATAGCATCATATAGTCATATATAGTCACAAAGTCCTATGTCATCATAGTCATAGTCCTATAGCATCCTATAGTCACAAAGTCCTATAGCATCATATAGTCAATATAGTCACATAGTCCTATGCATATATAGTCATAGTCCTATAGCATCATATAGTCACAAAGTCCTATAGCATCATATAGTCATTAATAGTCACAAAGTCCTATGGCATCATATATTCATAGTCCTATAGCATCATATAGTCATAGTCCTATAGCATCATATACAGTCACATAGTCCTATAGCATCATAGTCAATAAGTCACAAAGTCCTATAGCATCATATACAGTCACATAGTCCTATAGATCATATAGTCATATACAGTCACAGTTGCCTATAGCATACATAGTCATATAAAGTCACAAAGTCCTATAGCATCATAACAGTCACATAGTCCTATAGCATCATATAGTCATATATAGTCATAGTCCTATAGCATCATATAGTCATAGTATAGCATAGTCCTATAGCATCATATACAGTCACATAGTCCTATAGCATCATATACAGTTACATAGTCCTATAGCATCATAGTCATATATAGTCACAAAGTCTATAGCATCATATACAGTCACATAGTCCTAAGCATCATATAGTCATTCAGTCACATTGTCCTATAGCATTATATAGTCTAAAAGTCACAAAGTCCATAGCATCATATACAGTCACATAGTCCTCTAATAGCATAATATCGTCATATATACATAGTCCTATAGCATCATATAGTCATACAGTCATAGTCCTATAAGCATCATATACAGTCACATAGTCCTATAGCATCATATAGTCATATATAGTCATAGTCTATAGCATCATATGTCATATACAGATAGTCTATAGCATATATAGTCATAGTCCTATAGCATCATATAGTCATATATAGTCATAAGTCCTATAGCATCATATACAGTCACATAGTCTATAGATCATAAAGTCGCCTGTCCTATAGCATCATATAGTCTATTTACCGGTAGTCACAGTCTTATAGTATCATATAGTCAAATAGTCCTAGCATCATAAAGTCATATATAGTCACAAGGTCTAAGCATCATATGTCATATAGTACAGTCCTATAGCATCATAATAAATAGTCCCATAGTCCTATGGCATCATTAAGTCATAGTCCTATGGCAATATATAGTCATATAGAGTCAAATAACCTATAGCATCATATAGTCATATACAGTCACAAGTCCTATAGCATCATATATTCATATATAGTCACAAAGTCCTATAGCATCATATGTTCATATATAGTCATAGTCCTATAGCATCATAGTCATATATAGTCATAGTCCTATAGCATAATTAGTCATATGTAGTCACATAGTCCTATAGCATCATGTAGTCAATATAGTCATAGTCCTATAACCTCATTAGTCATATCTAGTCACATAGTCCTATAGCATCATGTAGTCACAAAGTCCTATAGCATCATAGTCATAGTCCTATAGCATCATATAGTCCATACAGTCACATTGTCGTTAGCATTCATATAGTCATATAGCCACATAGTCCTATAGCATCAATATAGCATATATATTCACATAGTCCTATATATGTCATATACAGTCACATAATCCTATAGCATCATATAGTCACATCGTCCTATAGATTAGTCAATACAGTACATAGTACAAATCTATAGCATCATATAGTCCTATATAGAGCATCATAATCATATAGCCTCATATAGTCAAATAGTCCTATAGCATCATATAGTCATATATAGAGCACATATAGTAAGTCACATATCCCCAAATATTCATATATTCATATATAGTCACATAGTCCTATAGCATCATATAGTCATATACATTCACATAGTCCTATAGTTACACATTTAGTCAAAGTCCTATAAAAAGGTTCATCATCTCTATAAAGAAAAATCTCTGACTAGATGTCCTTATATAAGCTGCCATTGTGAATGTGTCTACAGACAAGGAAAGTAAAACGTGAGCTAGGGAGCTACAGGGGTGTTCAGACCATGTACAATGAATTCTTTCATCAGGTACTACTATTTAATTTGGATGGCGGAAGTTCTTCCAAATGAATAAAAGAGAAGTCTGCCCAAAGCACATTTTCCCTAATATACAGCAAAGAAACAGCTACTTACAAATAGTGATCTATCATCATACTCAAAGACACGAAGTCAGACCTTAAGTACAGAGAGCTCTGCAGTCACTACCCTTTTTCTAACTCAGTGGGGTCAGACATGCTCAATGCAATTCTCCATTTAGCCTAAGGGAGGGGAGGAGTAAGTCAGAAAACTCTTACCAAAAGGTAATCGGGAATCTTGCTGGTTTTGGTGACATACTGCTAGTGGACGCTCACCATTCAATTTAAATGGACTATAATTGCTACTCTTAATTCCATACCTGAACAAGATTCCATGACAAAGCCCTGTATACTTTGGTTACACAGGCCAATGCTCCATCACATCTCTGTACATAATAGCCAATACAGTGAATATAATAATTAAATTTCATTATAGGCACCCTTTCTTCTACCTGTACGGTTTGATAATCTTTTCACCATATTTAAGGTCCTTCCCAGTCTTGTGTGTACAGACAGATACCCATGGCCTGGTACATCATATGTAAATGTACACGCTTCCTCGAACACGGATCCATTTATCTAAACTCAGCTCACAGATCTCCAGCAATTCACTAGGAGGTGAATAGTCAAGAAAACGTCTTTGAAAACAATCAAGCTCAATGTTAGGGTCACTCTCATATGGGCGGCCACAAATACAATACGCTTTTTACCGAGAGGTAAAAGACACTGGGGGGGGTGAGGTGGATTCCAGGACTAGGAGCAGCCAACACTGTAAATGTGTAACTGGCAAGCTTTATAAAACAGAAAAAATGACAGGTTAATACAGGGAACCAGTAAGATCCCTATATTAGAGCCCATCTGATCATCTCATATAATAGACATTGCCGTGCTTGCTGATAAATCTCCCATATATGGTATGGTATCGGTGGCTCTAATGAAAGGTTTTTTATAGTGCTTTGCCTCCGGACTCTTCCATACGCGAGCATATTTGATCATGTCCGTCAGACTGCAGCTGGGGTCGCTACTTTGTATTTCCGTTTTGCGGTCCTGCAAGAGGACGTTAATCAGAACCCATGGCCTCATTGCCGGGCTGATCGGACTTTTGGCATGTTTTGTGAGAGACTTCTGGCCACGGCCGCTGATCAGCGGATGCGCGCCGACGCCCGCGATCACACATGTTTTGTATGAGAAGCAAAGAGGATAGCAAAGACTGACAGGGATTCGCAGGCAGTCGACACCAGTGCCGCCACAGGCCAAAACAGTGCACAGCAACTACCTACAATCTTGTTTGTGCTCTGAGGAGATAGTTAAGAAAGGACAACGAGAGGACAGAATGGCATGACGGTGCCAGTGACTCCCCGAGCCAGATAGACCGGAGGTACAAGGGAAATAAGTGGACGGCGGCCAGTCGAGTTGGGCTGAAATATCCTTTTAGTCGAGCAGTAGTTCCGATGCACCTTTATGATCCAGGCTCCCAGCTCCGACTCCGGGCCTAAAACAATTACTAGAGGTGCATAGAGATTTAGCTTTTTGACTTGAGATGAGAATGATAACTGGAAAGGTTTGTATTGAATTGGATATTTTCCCGATTTTTAACTTTTGATCTCGTAAAAGTTGCTAGCTATTGAGATTATTTTACAATTGATATCAGAGCGCAGTGACGGCACATTGCGGGAATGCTGGCAGGTAAGTTAATTAAGTGGCCGATATTAGATCTCGAGAACGCAAATCGATATCCTAATATTTGATTTACCTAATATCAGGAAGTGCATGTCAGATATAAATGTATTGGCACAAAGCATATATATATATGCATGTAAGTCATTTTTAGCACCAGGTCAACAAAGGATGATCTTTTCAGTCAGTGTAGTACAAGTGTAGAGTTAGTTGAATTCTCTAACTGAGGCATGCTGGGTGTGCCAAGGTTCAACATCACCGCTCTAATATGACAATATAAATTGGGATTCCAAAGTAGGAAGTCAGAGGTGTCTGAAAGCCACAAGGGGCCCAACGTTCATTAGTTCAGCCACCACTTTTCTCATTTTAAAAAAAAAACACCACTTTAAAAACAAGAATGTAATGAATAGTTAAATTTGCTTTTATTTATCATTTTATCTAGAGAGACTGGATGTATTCAATAGATACTGAAGAATCCCCTCTACCTTCTGCTTTGTTGCACATTCTTTGCAATCACAGGTAAAGAAATAGGAATCCAGAAGTCTGTCCTGTCGATCCTCTGTGGGGTATAGCAATCTATGTAACTGGTAAACACTAGACCCAAAAACACAGAGGAAAGAAATGAGGAATAGAAATTCTAAATCAACTGCCAATAGTGAATAGTGACTTTCTGAACATGATCCCTTCTACGACCCATTTAGAATGATCCCCTCTACAGACCATTAGAATGATCCCCTACAGAACCCATTTGAATGAAACTTTACAGACCCATTTAGAATGATCCCTCTACAGACCCTTTAGAATGATCCCCTTACAGACCCATTTAGAATGATCCCCTCTACAGACCCCATTAGAATGATCCCCTTTACAGACCCATTTAGAATGATCCCCTCTACAGACCCATTAGAATGATCCCCTTTACAGACCATTTAGAATGATCCCCTCTAAGACCCATTGAATGATCCCCTTACAGACCCATTTAGAATGATCCCCTCTACAGACCATTTAGAATGATCCCCCTCTACAGACCCATTTAGAATGATCCCCTCTACAGACCATTTAGAATGATCCCCTCTACAGACCCATTTAGAATGATCCCCTCTACAGACCCATTTAGAATGATCCCCTCTACAGACCCATTTGAATGATCCCCCTCTACCGACCCATTTAGAATGATCCCCCCACAGACCCATTTAGAATGATCCCCTTTACAGACCATTTAGATGACCCCTCTACAGACCCATTTAGAATGATCCCCTCTACAGACCCATTTAGAATGATCCCTTACGACCCATTAGATGATCCCTTTACAGACCCATTTAGAATGATCCTTCTACAGACCATTTGAATGATCCCTCTACAGACCCATTTAGAATGATCCCCTCTACAAACACATTTAAAATGATCCCCTCTACAGACCCATTTAGAATGATCCCCTCTAAGATCCATTAGAATGATCCCCTCTACAGACCCATTTAGGATACCCTCTACAGATCCATTTAGAATGACCCCCTATACAGACCCATTAAATTTATCTCCTCTACTGATCAATTTAGAATGATCCCCTATACAGACCATTTGATGATCACTCTATAGATCCATTTAGAATGATCCCTTACAGACCCATTTAGAATGACCCCTAAACAGATCCATTTAGAATGATCCCCTCTACAGACCCATTTGAATGATCCCCTCTACAGACCCATTTAAAATGATCCCCTATACAGACCCATTTAGAATGATCCCTCTACAGATCCATTTAGAATGATCCCCTACAGACCCATTTAGAATGATCCCTATACAGACCCATTTAGAATGATTCCCTCTACAGACCCATTAAGAATGATCCCTCTACAGATCCATTTAGAATGATCCCCTCTACAGACCCTTTAGAATGATCCCTATACAGACCCTTAGAATGATCCCTTCTACAGATCCATTTAGAATGACCCCCTCCAGAGACCCATTTAGAATGATTCCCTTACAGAACATTTAGAATGATCCCTATACAGACCCAGTTAGAATGATCCCCATCTACAGACCCATTTAGAATGATTCCCTCTACAGACCCATTTAGAATGATCCCCTCTACAGACCCATTTAGAATGATCCCCCTCTACAGACCCATTTAGAATGATCCCCTCTACAGATCCATTTAGAATGATCCCCCTAGAGACCCATTTAGAAGATTCCCCCTACAGACCCATTTAGAATGATCCCCTCTACCGACCCATTTAGAATGTCCCCTATACAGACCCAGTTAGAATGATCCCCTCTACAGACCCAGTTAGAATGATCCCCTCTACAGACCCATTTCCAATGATCCCCTAGAGATCCATTTAGAATGATCCCTTCTACAGACCCATTTAGAATGATCCCCTCTATAGATACAGTTTCTCACTTTAATTCAATGAAAACTAAAATAAGAAACCATAAGCAATTTGAAAGTGAAGTACTTTTGAAGGCAGATGTCATCATAGGTCATTACTCCGGTGACACCCATGCTGACACAATACATTTATAAAAACAAAAAGCCATTTAATAGCAGCAACACGTTACCAACCGCTGTATGGGAAGTTCTAATTCTTTATATTCCTAACTGTGCCCACTTTACAGGGCAGTCTAGTTTCTAGGGATCTGTACTACAACAACTGTGAGAGGCACCGTGACATGCCCGTCCATATCACCACCTCTCCAGTAACCTACTTCTTGGCAACATTTCTTTGCCAAGGATTCTCCCCAATCTTTTCCATGATGAAGAGCTCATTTACCAATGTCTATTTATATTTACAGAAATATAGAAAATTGGGCTGTTGTACATCCATATTAAAGTGCAACTAGAGACCAAAAATATAATACGTACAAAAAAACAGAATTCTAGTGCAGGACAATTCTAATTGCATTGGCTACCTCCATAAGGTTCTACTACAAACAGTCTGCTAAACCCTTTAAAGTACTTTAAACTAGAGAGTCAGCCTCAAGCATCCAGGCCACACAGGAGAAGCTGTCAGCTCATGTAGCCAAAAGGCAAGTACCAGTAGGTTAGGACCCAGTTAAATAAAGTAACCTTGACATGGTGACTGGGCTTAAAATATTTGGCCAATTTATTGAACTAATTGATTTTATTTATCCAGGGTTAGCAGACTGTTTGTAGTCGCAACCTTATGGAGGTAGCCAATATGCAATTAGAATTGTTTGTGCACTAGAATTCTATTTATATTTACCTCCTCTCCTGGGTTTATCTTTTGCACGGCCCTGACTTCTGCAGTGGTTCCCTTTATAGTGACAATGACATTGGGACAGCAGCTGTGATTCATAAGCGCAACACTAAAAAAGGAAAAGAAAATGGTTAAATGAGCTGGGAATTCAGATTTAGTAGATAAACGGCATGTCGACCCCACAAAACTTAAATTTGTCCCAGTGCTAGCCCCACTGTGTAGTTACTACACAGTATTCAAAAATCCCTACCTTTCTCCTCTGGTGTTATGGTTCTCCTGCAATGCTGGTCCCCCAACTGCCAGAATTAGACTACACAAACATCGTTCCCTCGGCTCTCTCCAGAACTGGCAGCCACGCAATTACATGTGGCTGCTGGTGCAGCCCCTATTGCTAACCAGGTGACATATGTATATATAGGGGCAAAGATATCTTTTATAAATTAATATGTAGGGTTAGATGGCAGCTATCCCAGGTGATATATATATATAGGGATTAAAGATATGTTTATATAAATAATGTGGGCGGAGATGGCAGCTATCCCAGGTGATATGTATATATAGGGATAAAGATATGTTTATATAAATTAATATGTAGGGTAGAGATGGCAGCTATCCCAGGTGATATAAATAGGGATTAAAGATAGTTTTATAAATGAATATGTAGGGTAGTAGAGAGAGCAGCTACCAGGTGAATATGTATTTATAGGGGTTAATGATATATTTATTATAAATGAATATGTAGGGTAGAGATGGCAGCTATCCAGGTGATATATGTATAATAGGGGTTAATGATATATTTATATAATGAATATGTAGGGTAGAGATGGCAGCTATCCCAGGTGATATGTATATATAGGGGTTAATGATATATTTATATAAATGAATATGTAGGGTAGAGATGGCAGCTATCCCAGGTGATATGTATATATAGGGATTAATGATATATTTATATAAATGAATATGTTGGGTAGAGATGGCAGCTATCCCAGGTGATATGTATATATAGGGGTTAATGATATTTATATAATGAATATGTAGGGTAGAGATGGCAGCTATCCCAGGTGATATATGATATATAGGGGTTAATGATAATTTAATAAATGAATATGTAGGGTAGAGATGGCAGCTATCCCAGGTGATATGTATATTAGGGGTTAAATGATATTTTAATAAATGAATATGTAGGGTAGAGATGGCAGCTATCCAGGTGATATGTAATATAGGGATTAATGATATTTATATAAATGAATATGTAGGGTAGGATGGCAGCTATCCCAGGTGATATATGTATATATAGGGGTTAATTATATATTTATATAAATGAATATGTAGGGTAGAGATGGCAGCTATCCCAGGTGATATATGTATATATAGGGATTAATGATATATTTATTAATGAATAGTGGGTAGAGATGGCAGCTATCCCAGGTGATATATGTAATATAGGGATTAATGATATATTTATATAAATGAATATGTAGGGTAGAGATGGCAGCTATCCCAGGTGATATGTATATATAGGGATTAATGATATATTTATATAAATGAATATGTAGGGTGGAGAGGGCAGCATCCCAGGTGATATGTATATATAGGGATTAATGATGTATTTATATAATGAATATGTAGGGTTGAGAGGGCAGCAATCCCGAGTGATGTATATTTAGGGATTAATGATTGTATTATAAATGAATATGTAGGGTTGAGAGGGCGCAATCCCAGGTGATATGTATATGGGATTAATGATATATTTATATAAATGAATATGTAGGGTTGAGAGGGCAGCAATCCCAGGTGATATGTATATATAGGGGTAATGATATAATTATATAAATGAATATGTAGGGTTGAGAGGGCAGCAATCCCAGGTGATATGTATATATAGGGAATGAATATTTATATAAATGATATGTAGGGTAGAGAGGGGCAGCTATCCCAGGTGATATGTATATATAGGGATAATGATATATTTATATAAATGAATATGTAGGGTGGAGAGGGCAGCATCCCAGGTGATATGATATATAGGGATTAATGATATATTTATAAATGAATAGTAGGGTAGAGAGGGCAGCTATCCCAGGTGAATATGTATATATAGGGATAATGATATATTTATAGAAATGAATATGTAGGGCAGAGAGGGCAGCTATCCCAGGTGATATATGTATATATAGGGATTAATGATATATTTATAGAAATGAATATGTAGGGTAGAGAGGGCAGCTATCCCAGGTGATATATGTATATATAGGGGTTAATGATATATTTATAATAATGAATATGTAGGGAGAGAGGGCAGCTATCCCAGGTGTATATGTATATATAGGGATAATGATATATTTATATGAAAGAATATGTAGGGAGAGATGGCAGCTATCCCAGGTGATATATGTATATATAGGGGTTAATGATATATTTATATAAATGAAATGTAGGGTTGGAGAGGGAAGCTTAGCTATTATATGATGCTATAGGACTATGACTGTATATGACTATATGATGCTATAGGACTATTACTATATATGACTATGATGCTATAGGACTAGTGCTGTATATGATGCTATAGACTTTGTGACTATATATGACTATGATGCTATAGGACTATGTAACTGTATATGATGCTATAGGACTATGTGACTGTATATGATGCTATAGCCTATAGCACATCATATACAGTCACATAGTCCTATAGCATCATATACAGTTACATAGTCCTATAGCATCATAGTCATATATAGTCACAAAGTCCTATAGCATCATATACAGTCACATAGTCCTATAGCACGCATATTCATATACAGTCACATGTCCATAGCATCATATAGTCATATAAGTCACAAAGTCCTATAGCATCATATACAGTCACATAGTCCTATAGCATCAATTAGTCATACTAGTCCATAGTCCTATAGCATCATATAGTCCATATACGTCATAGTCCTATAGCAGCATCATATACAGTCACATAGTCCTATAGCATCATATAGTCATATATGTCATAGTCCTATAGCCTCATAAGTCATATACAGTCATATTCCTATAGCATCATATAGTCATAGTCCTATAGCATCATATAGTCATATATAGTCATAGTCCTATAGCATCATATACAGTCACATAGTCCTATAGCATCATAAAGTCGCATAGTCCTATAGCATCATATAGTCATATTTACCGGTAGTCACAGTCTTATAGTATCATATAGTCAAATAGTCCTATAGCATCATAAAGTCATATGTCCAAGGTCCTATAGCATCATATATTCATATGTCACAGTCCTATAGCATCATAATCATATATAGTCCCATAGTCCTATGGCATCATATAGTCATAGTCCTATGGCATTATATAGTCATATAGAGTCAAATAACCCTATAGCATCATATAGTCATATACAGTCACAAAGTCCTTAGCATCATATATTCATATATAGTCCAAAGTCCTATAGCATCATATAGTTCATATAGTCATGTCCTATAGCATCATAGTCATATATAGTCATAGTCCTATAGCATAATATAGTCATATGTAGTCACATAGTCCTATAGCATCATGTAGTCATATATAGTCATAGTCCTATAACATCATTAGTCATATCTAGTCACATAGTCCTATAGCATCATGTAGTCACAAAGTCCTATAGCATCATAGTCATAGTCCTATAGCATCATATAGTCCTATACAGTCACATTGTCGTATAGCATCATATAGTCATATAGCCACATAGTCCTATAGCATCATATAGTCATATATATTCACATAGTCCTATATCATGTCATATACAGTCACATAATCCTATAGCATCATATAGTCACATCGTCCTATAGCATCTTAGTCATATACAGTCACATAGTACTAAATCCTATAGCATCATATAGTCCTATATAGAGCATCATAATCATATAGCCTCATATAGTCACATAGTCCTATAGCATCATATAGTCATATATAGAGCATCATATAGTAAGTCACATATCCCCAATATCATCATATATTCATATATAGTCACATAGTCCTATAGCATCATATAGTCATATACATTCACATAGTCCTATAGTTACACATTTAGTCAAAGTCCTATAAAAAGGTTCATCATCTCTATAAAGAGCAATCTCTGACTAGATGTCCTTATATAAGCTGCCATTGTGAATGTGTCTACAGACAAGGAAAGTAAAACGTGAGCTAGTGAGCTACAGTGGGTGTTCAGACCATGTACAATGAATTCTTTCATCAGGTACTACTATTTAATTTTGGATGGCGGAGGTTCTTCCAAATGAATAAAAAGAGAAGTCTGCCCAAAGCACATTTTCCCTAATATACAGGCAAGAAACAGCTACTTACAAATAGTGATCTATCTATCATTACTCAAAGACACGAAGTCAGACCTTATAGTACAGAGAGCTCTGCAGTCACTACCCCTTTTCCTAACTCAGTGGGGTCAGACATGCTCAATGCAATTCTCCATTTAGCCTAAGGGAGGGGAGGAGTAAGTCAGAAAACTCTTACCAAAAGGATCGGGAATCTTGCTGGTTTTGGTGCACATTACTGCTAGTGGACGCTCACCCTTCAATTTAAATGGACTATAATTGCTACTCTTTAATTCCATACCTTTTGAACAAGATTTCCATGACAAAGCCCTGTATACTTTGGCTTACACAGGCCAATGCTCCATCACATCTCTGTACATTAATAGCCAATACAGTGAATATAATAATTAAATTTCATTATTAGGCACCCTTTCCTCTTTACCTGTACGGTTTGATAATCTTTTCACCATATTTAAGGGCTCCTTCCCAGTCTGTGTGTACAGACAGATACCCATGGCCTGGTACATCATATGTAACATGTACACATTGCTTTCCTCGAACACGGATCCCATTTTATCTAAACTCAGCTCACAGATCTCCAGCAATCACTAGGAGGTGAAATAGTCAAGAAAAACGTCTTTGAAAACAATCAAGCTCATACTTGTTAGGGTCACTCTTCATATGGGCGGCCCTAACATACAATAACGCTTTTTAACCGAGAGGTAAAAAGACACTGGGGAGGGGTGAGGTGGATTCCAGGACTAGGGACAGCCAAACAATGTAAATGTGTAACTGGCAAAGCTTTATAAAAAGAACCAAGCAGCAGAAAAAATGACAGGTTAATACAGGGCACAACCAGTAAGATCCCTATATTAGAGCCCATCTGATCAGTCTCATAAATAATATGACATTGCCGTGCTCTGCTGATAAATCTCCCATTATAGTGATGTATGAAGTAATACGGTGAGCTCATAAATGAAAAGGATATTTTTATAGTGCTTTGCCCCCGGAACTCTTCCACTACATTGCGAGCATATTTGATCATGTCTCGTACAACTGCGAGCTTGGAGGGTCGCTCAGTTTTCGGATTTCCAGTTTTGGCTGGATCCTGCAAAGAAAGGATTAAATTAAATCAATGAACTATGGCATTGCACGAGGAACATTTGAATCAGGACATTATTAGCAATGTCTTTGGGATTCTGAAGAAAGAAAAGGAAGGAATGTAAAAGGTTTGTGCTAGGCTGGGGGACTCGGACCTTCCTTTCAGAGCGACAGACAACGGATCAAAAAACTGATTGTGATGGCCTATTGGTCATAAGAAAAGTGGGGCAGACGACATTTCTGTGAGACGGCGGCCAGTCGATTGGGCTGAAATATCCTTTAGTCGAGCAGTAGTTCCAGACTGCACCTTTATGGATCAGGGGCGGGTTAGTAAGTCACATATCCCCAATATCATCATATATTCATATATAGTCACATAGTCCTATAGCATCATATAGTCATATACATTCACATAGTCCTATAGTTACACATTTAGTCAAAGTCCTATAAAAAGGTTCATCATCTCTATAAAGAGCAAATCTCTGACTAGATGGTCCTTATATAAGCTGCCATTGTGAATGTGTCTACAGACAAGGAAAGTAAAACGTGAGCTAGTGAGCTACAGTGGGTGTTCAGACCATGTACAATGAATTCTTTCATCAGGTACTACTATTTAATTTTGGATGGCGGAGGTTCTTCCAAATGAATAAAAAGAGAAGTCTGCCCAAAGCACATTTTCCCTAATATACAGGCAAGAAACAGCTACTTACAAATAGTGATCTATCTATCATTACTCAAAGACACGAAGTCAGACCTTATAGTACAGAGAGCTCTGCAGTCACTACCCCTTTTCCTAACTCAGTGGGGTCAGACATGCTCAATGCAATTCTCCATTTAGCCTAAGGGAGGGGAGGAGTAAGTCAGAAAACTCTTACCAAAAGGTAATCGGGAATCTTGCTGGTTTTGGTGCACATTACTGCTAGTGGACGCTCACCCATTCAATTTAAATGGACTATAATTGCTACTCTTTAATTCCATACCTTTTGAACAAGATTTTCCATGACAAAGCCCTGTATACTTTGGCTTACACAGGCCAATGCTCCATCACATCTCTGTACATTAATAGCCAATACAGTGAATATAATAATTAAATTTCATTATTAGGCACCCTTTCCTCTTTACCTGTACGGTTTGATAATCTTTTCACCATATTTAAGGGCTCCTTCCCAGTCTTGTGTGTACAGACAGATACCCATGGCCTGGTACATCATATGTAACATGTACACATTGCTTTCCTCGAACACGGATCCCATTTTATCTAAACTCAGCTCACAGATCTCCAGCAATTCACTAGGAGGTGAAATAGTCAAGAAAAACGTCTTTGAAAACAATCAAGCTCATACTTGTTAGGGTCACTCTTCATATGGGCGGCCCTAACATACAATAACGCTTTTTAACCGAGAGGTAAAAAGACACTGGGGAGGGGTGAGGTGGATTCCAGGACTAGGAGCAGCCAAACAATGTAAATGTGTAACTGGCAAAGCTTTATAAAAAGAACCAAGCAGCAGAAAAAATGACAGGTTAATACAGGGCACAACCAGTAAGATCCCTATATTAGAGCCCATCTGATCAGTCTCATAAATAATATGACATTGCCGTGCTCTGCTGATAAAATCTCCCATTATAGTGATGTATGAAGTAATACGGTGAGCTCATAAATGAAAAGGATATTTTTATAGTGCTTTGCCCTCCGGAACTCTTCCACTACATTGCGAGCATATTTGATCATGTCTCGTACAGACTGCGAGCTTGGAGGGTCGCTCAGTTTTCGGATTTCCAGTTTTGCTGGATCCTGCAAAGAAAGGATTAAGATTAAATCAATGAACTATGGCATTGCACGAGGAACATTTGAATCAGGACATTATTAGCAATGTCTTTGGGATTCTGAAGAAAGAAAAGGAAGGAATGTAAAAGGTTTGTGCTAGGCTGGGGGACTCGGACCTTCCTTTCAGAGCGACAGACAACGGATCAAAAAACTGATTGTGATTGGCCTATTGGTCAATAAGAAAAGTGGGGCAGACGACATTTCTGTGAGACGGCGGCCAGTCGATTGGGCTGAAATATCCTTTTAGTCGAGCAGTAGTTCCAGACTGCACCTTTATGATCCCAGGCTCCCAGCTCCCGACTCCAGGGCCATAAAACAAATTACTAGAGGTGCATAGAGATTTAGCTTTTTATTGGTCCACGGTAGAGATGAATGAAACTGGAAAGGTTTGTATTGAATTGGAATATTTCTACCACGATTTTTAACTTTATGATCTCGATAAAAGTTTGCTAGCTATTGAGATTATTTTACAATTGATATCAGAGCGCAGTGACAGGGCAACATTGCGGGAATGCTGGCAGGTAAGTTAATTAAGTGGCCAGATATTAGATCTTCGATGAACGCAAATCGATATCCTAATATTTGATTTACCTAATATCAGGATAGTGCATGGTCAGATATAAATGTATTGGCACAAAGCATATTATATATTATGCATGTAAGTCATTTTTAGCACCAGGTCAACAAAGGATGATCTTTTCAGATCAAGTGTAGTACAAGTGTAGAGTTAGTTGAATTCTCTAACTGAGGCATGCTGGGTGTGCCAAGGTTCAACATCACCGCTCTAATATGACATATAAATTGGGATTCCAAAGTAGGAAGTCAGAGGTGTCTGAAAGCCACAAGGGGGCCCAACGTTCATTAGTTCAGCCACCACTTTTCTCATTTTAAAAAAAAAACACCACTTTAAAAACAAGAATGTAATGAATAGTTAAATTTGCTTTTATTTATCATTTTATCTAGAGAGACTGGATGTATTCAATAGATACTGAAGAATCCCCTCTACCTTCTGCTTTGTTGCACATTCTTTGCAATCACAGGTAAAGAAATAGGAATCCAGAAGTCTGTCCTGTCGATCCTCTGTGGGGTATAGCAAATCTATGTAACTGGTAAACACCTAGACCCAAAAACACAGAGGAAATGAAATGAGGAATAGGAAATTCTAAATCAACCTGCCAATAGTGAATAGTGACTTTTCTGAACATGATCCCCTTCTACAGACCCATTTAGAATGATCCCCTACGACCCATTTCAGAATGATCCCCTCTACAGACCCATTTAGAATGATTCCCTCTACAGACCCATTTAGAATGATCCCCTCTACAGACCCATTTAGAATGATCCCCCTCTACAGACCCATTTAGAATGATCCCCTCTACAGATCCATTTAGAATGATCCCCCCTAGAGACCCATTTAGAATGATTCCCCCTACAGACCCATTTAGAATGATCCCCTCTACAGACCCATTTAGAATGATCCCCTATACAGACCCAGTTAGAATGATCCCCTCTACAGACCCATTTAGAATACAGACCCATTTAGAATGATCCCCTCTACAGACCCATTTAGAATGATCCCCTTTACAGACCCATTTAGAATGATCCCTTCTACAGACCCATTTAGAATGATCCCCTCTACAGACCCATTTAGAATGATCCCCTTTACAGACCCATTTAGAATGATCCCTTCTACAGACCCTTTAGAATGATCCCCTCTACAGACCCATTTAGAATGATCCCCTCTACAAACACATTTAAAATGATCCCCTCTACAGACCCATTTAGAATGATCCCCTCTATAGATCCATTTAGAATGATCCCCTCTACAGACCCATTTAGAATGATACCCTCTACAGATCCATTTAGAATGACCCCCTATACAGACCCATTTAAATTTATCTCCTCTACTGATCAATTTAGAATGATCCCCTATACAGACCCATTTAGAATGATCACCTCTATAGATCCATTTAGAATGATCCCCTATACAGACCCATTTAGAATGATCCCCTAAACAGATCCATTTAGAATGATCCCCTCTACAGACCCATTTAGAATGATCCCCTCTACAGACCCATTTAAAATGATCCCCTATACAGACCCATTTAGAATGATCCCCTCTACAGATCCATTTAGAATGATCCCCTATACAGACCCATTTAGAATGATCCCCTATACAGACCCATTTAGAATGATCCCCTCTACAGACCCATTAAGAATGATTCCCTCTACAGATCCATTTAGAATGATCCCCTCTACAGACCCATTTAGAATGATCCCCTATACAGACCCATTTAGAATGATCCCTTCTACAGATCCATTTAGAATGACCCCCTCCAGAGACCCATTTAGAATGATTCCCTCTACAGACCCATTTAGAATGATCCCCTATACAGACCATTAGAATGATCCCTCACAGACCCATTTAGAATGATCTCCTCTACAGACCCATTTAGAATGATCCCTTACAGACCCATTAGAATGATCCCCCTCTATACAGACCCAGTTAGAATGATCCCCTCTACAGACCCATTTAGAATGATTCCCTCTACAGACCCATTTAGAATGATCCTTCTAACTGGTCGGTAGAGGGGATCATTCTAAATGGGTCTGTAGGGGGATCATTCAAATGGGTCTCTAGGGGGGATCATTTCTAAATGGATCTGTAGAGGGAATCATTCTAAATGGGTCTGTAGAGGGGGATCATTCTAAATGGGTCGTAGAGGGATCATTCTAAATGGGTCTGTAGAGGGAATCATTCTAAATGGGTCTGTAGAGGGGATCATTCTAACTGGGTCTGTATAGGGGATCATTCTAAATGGGTCTGTAGAGGGAATCATTCTAAATGGGTCTCTGGAGGGGGTCATTCTAAATGGATCTGTAGAAGGGATCATTCTAAATGGGTCTGTATAGGGATCATTCTAATGGGTCTGTAGAGGGATCATTCTAAATGGATCTGTAGAGGGATTCATTCTTAATGGGTCTGTAGAGGGATCATTCTAAATGGGTCTGTATAGGGGATCATTCTAAATGGGTCTGTATAGGGATCATTCTAAATGGATCTGTAGAGGGGATCATTCTAAATGGGTCTGTATAGGGGATCATTCTAAATGGGTCTGTAGAGGGGATCATTCTAAATGGGTCTGTAGAGGGGATCATTCTAAATGGATCTGTTTAGGGGATCATTCTAAATGGGTCTGTATAGGGGATCATTCTAAATGGATCTATAGAGTGATCATTCTAAATGGTCTGTATAGGGGATCATTCTAAATTGATCAGTAAGGAGATAAATTTAAATGGGTCGGTATAGGGGGTCATTCTAAGGATCTGTAGAGGGTATCTTCTAAATGGGTCTGTAAGGGGATCATTCTAAATGGATCTATAGAGGGGATCATTCTAAATGGGTCTGTAGAGGGGATCATTTTAAATTGTTTGTAGAGGGATCATTCTAAATGTTCTGTAGAGGGGATCATTCTAAATGGGTCTGTAGAAGGGATCATTCTAAATGGTCTGTAAGGGATCATTCTAAATGGGTCGTAGAGGGGATCATTCTAAATGGGTCTGTAAGGGATCATTCTAAATGGGTCTGTAGAGGGGATCATTCTAAATGGTCTGTAAAGGGATCATTCTAATGGGTCTGTAGAGGGATCATTCTAAATGGGTCTGTAAAGGGGATCATTCTAAATGGGTCTGTAGAGGGGATCATTCTAAATGGGTCTGTAGAGGGGATCATTCTAAATGGGTCTGTAGAGGGGATCATTCTAAATGGGTCTGTAGAGGGATCATTCTAATGGGTCTGTATAGGGGGATCATTCTAAATGGGTCTGTAGAGGGGATCATTCTAAATGGGTCTGTAGGGGATCTTCAAATGGTCTGTAGAGGGGATCATTCTAAATGGGTCTGTAGGAGCATTCTAATGGGTCTGTAAGGGGATCATTCTAATGGGTCTGTAAGGGGATCATTCTAAATGGGTCTGTAGAGGGATCATTCTAAATGGTCTGTAGAGGGATCATTCTAAATGGGCTGTAGAGGGGATCATTCTAAATGGGTCTGTAAGGGATCATTCTAAATGGGTCTTAGAGGGGATCATTCTAAATGGGTCTGTAAGGGGATCATTCTAAATGGGTCTGTAGAAGGGGATCATGTTCGAAAAAGTCACTATTCACTATTGGCAGGTTGATTTGAATTTCCTATTCCTCATTTCATTTCCTCTGTGTTTTTGGGTCTAGGTGTTTACCAGTTACATAGATTGCTATACCCCACAGAGGATCGACAGGACAGACTTCTGGATTCCTATTTCTTTACCTGTGATTGCAAAGAATGTGCAACAAAGAAGGTAGAGGGGATTCTTCGTTCTATTGAATACATCCAGTCTCTCTCTAGATAAAATGATAAATAAAAGCAAATTTAACTATTCATTACATTCTTGTTTTAAAGTGGTGTTTTTTTTTTAAAATGAGAAAAGTGGTGCTGAACTAATGAACGTTGGGCCCCCTTGTGGCTTTCAGACCCCTCTGACTTCCTACTTTGGAATCCCAATTTATATGTCATATTAGAGCGGTGATGTTGAACCTTGGCACACCCCAGCATGCCTCAGTTAGAGAATTCAACTAACTCTACACTTGTACTACACTTGATCTGAAAAGATCATCCTTTGTTGACCTGGTGCTAAAAATGACTTACATGCATAATATATTAGCTTTGTGCCATACATTTATATCTGACCATGCACTATCCTGATATAGGTAATCAAATATTAGGATATCGATTTGCGTTCATCGAAGATCTTATCTGGCCACTTAATTAACTTACCTGCCAGCATTCCCGCAATGTTGCCCTGTCACTGCGCCTGATATCAATTGTAAAATAATCTCAATAGCTAGCAAACTTTTATCGAGATCATAAAGTTAAAAATCGTGGGTAGAATATTCCAATTCAATACAAACCTTTCCAGTTTCATTCATCTCTACCGTGGACCAATAAAAGCTAAATCTCTATGCCACCTCTAGTAATTGTTTTATGGCCCTGGAGTCGGGAGCTGGGAGCCTGGGATCATAAAGGTGCAGTCTGGACTACTGCTCGACTAAAAGGATATTTCAGCCCAATCGACTGGCCCCGTCTCACAGAAATGTCGTCTGCCCCACTTTTCTTATTGACCAATAGGCCAATCCAATCAGTTTTTTGATCCGTTGTCTGTCGCTCTGAAAGGAGGTCCGAGTCCCCCAGCCTAGCACAACCTTTTACATTCCTTCCTTTTCTTTCTTCAGAATCCCAAAGACATTGCTAATAATGTCCTGATTCAAATGTTCCTCGTGCAATGCCATAGTTCATTGATTTAATCTTAATCCTTTCTTTGCAGAATCCAGCAAAACTGGAAATCCGAAAACTGAGCACCCTCCAGCTCGCAGTCTGTACGAGACATGATCAAATATGCTCGCAATGTAGTGGAAGAGTTCCGAGGGCAAAGCACTATAAAAAATATCCTTTTCATTTATGAGCTCACCGTATTACTCATACATCACTATATGGGAGATTTTATCAGCAAGAGCACGGCAATGTCATATTATTTATGAGACTGATCAGATGGGCTCTAATATAGGGATCTTACTGGTTGTGCCCTGTATTAACCTGTCATTTTTTCTGCTGCTTGGTTCTTTTTATAAAGCTTTGCCAGTTAACACATTTACATTGTTTGGCTGCTCCTAGTCCTGGAATCCACCTCACCCCCTCCCCATGTCTTTTTACCTCTCGGTTAAAAAGCGTTATTGTATGTTAGGGGCCGCCCATATGAAGAGTGACCCTAACAAGTATGAGCTTGATTGTTTTCAAAGACGTTTTTCTTGACTATTTCACCTCCTAGTGATTGCTGGAGATCTGTGAGCTGAGTTTAGATAAAATGGGATCCGTTTTCGAGGAAAGCAATGTGTACATGTTACATATGATGTCCCAGGCCATGGGTATCTGTCTGTCACACACAACTGGAAGGAGCCCTTAATATGGTGAAAAGATTATCAAACCGTACAGGTAAAGAGGAAAGGGTGCCTAATAATGAAATTTAATTATTTATTCACTGTATTGGCTATTAATGTACAGAGATTGATGGGAGCATTGGCCTGTGTAAGCCAAAGTATACAGGGCTTTGTCATGAAATCTTGTTCAAAAGGTATGGAATTAAAGAGTAGCAATTATAGTCCATTTAAATTGAATGGGTGAGCGTCCACTAGCAGTAATGTGCACCAAAACCAGCAAGATTCCCGATTACCTTTTGGTAAGAGTTTTCTGACTTACTCCTCCCCTCCCTTAGGCTAAATGGAGAATTGCATTGAGCATGTCTGACCCCACTGAGTTAGGAAAGGGGTAGTGACTGCAGAGCTCTCTGTACTATAAGGTCTGACTTCGTGTCTTTGAGTAATGATAATAGATCACTATTTGTAAGTAGCTGTTTCTTGCCTGTATATTAGGGAAAATGTGCTTTGGGCAGACTTCTCTTTTTATTCATTTGGAAGACCTCCGCCATCCAAAATTAAATAGTAGTACCTGATGAAAGAATTCTTGTACATGGTCTGAACACCCCTGTAGCTCACTAGCTCACGTTTTACTTTCCTTGTCTGTAGACACATTCACAATGGCAGCTTATATAAGGACATCTAGTCAGAGATTTGCTCTTTATAGAGATGATGAACCTTTTTATAGCTTTGACTAAATGTGTAACTATAGGACTATGTGAATGTATATGACTATATGATGCTATAGGACTATGTGACTATATGAATATATGATGATATTGGGATATGTGACTTACTATTGATGCTCTATATATGACTATATGATGCTATAGGACTATGTGACTATATGAGGCTATATGATTATGATGCTCTATATGGACTATATGATGCTATAGGATTTAGTACTATGTGACTGTTATGACTAAGATGCTATAGGACGATGTGACTATATGATGCTATAGGATTATGTGACTGTATTGACATGATATAGGACTATGTGAATATATATGACTATATGATGCTATAGGACTATGTGGCTATATGACTATATGATGCTATAACGACATGTGACTGTATAGGACTATATGATGCTATAGGACTATGACTATGATGCTATAGGACTTTGTGACTACATGATGCTATAGGACTATGTGACTAGATATGACTAAATGATGTTATAGGACTATGACTATATTGACTACATGATGCTATAGGACTATGTGACTACATATGACTATATTATGCTATAGGACTATGACTATATATGACTATGATGCTATAGGACTATGACTATATAGGACTATATGATGCTATAGGACTTTGTGACTATATGAATATATGATGCTATAGGACTTTGTGACTGTATATGACTATATGATCTATAGGGTTTTTGACTCTATATGACTATATAATGCCATAGACTATGACATAGATGCCATAGGCTATGGGACTATATGATATGATGATGCTATAGGACTGGACTATATGACTATATGATGCTATAGGACCTGTGACTATATATGACTTTATGATGCTATAGACTATTTGACTATATGATACTATAAGACTGTGACTACCGGTAAATATGACTATATGATGCTATAGACTATGCGACTTTATGATGCTATAGGACTATGTGACTGTATATGAGGCTATAGCTATGACTATATATGACTATATGATGCTATAGGACATGCTATATGATGCTATAGGACTATGACTGTATATGACTATATGATGCTATAGGACTATGACTATATTGACTATATGATGCTATAGGACTATGTGACTGTATATGATGCTATAGGACTATGACTGTATATGACTATATGATGCTATAGGACTATGACTATATATGACTAATGATGCTATAGGACTATGTGACTGTATATGATGCTATAGGACTTTGTGACTTTATATGACTATATGATGCTATAGGACAATGTGACTGTATATGACTATATGATGCTATAGGACTATGTGACTGTATATGATGCTATAGGACTTTGTGACTATATATGACTATGATGCTATAGGACTATGTAACTGTATATGATGCTATAGGACTATGTGACTGTATATGATGCTATAGGACTAATCTATATATGACTATATGATGCTATAGGACTATACATATATGACTATATGATGCTATAGGACTAGTGTGACTGTATATGATGCTATAGGACTTTGTGACTTTATATGACTATATGATGCTATAGAGGACAATGTGACTGTAATGACTATATGATGCTATAGACTATGTGACTGTATATGATCTATAGGACTTTGTGACTATATATGACTATGATGCTATAGGACTATGTGACTGTATATGATGCATAGGACTATAGACTATATGATGCTATGGACTATGAATATATGATCCATAGGACTTTGTGACTATATATGACATAGATCTATAACTTGTACTATATGATGCTATAGGACTATGACTATATGATGCATAGGACTATGTGACTATATATGACTATATGATGCATAGGACTTTGTGACTATAGGATGCTATAGGACTATGACTATATGATGACATAGGACTTTGTGACTATATATGCTATATGATGCTATAGGACTATGTGACTGTATATGACTATATGATGCTATAGGACTACGACTATATGATGCCATAGTACTTTGTGACTAATATGACTATATGATGCTATAGACTATTACTGTTGACTATATGATGCCATAGGACTTTGTGACTATATATGACTATATGATGCTATAGACTTTGTGACTATTATGACTATAGGATGCTATAGGACTATGACTATATGATGCCATAGGACTTTGTGACTATATATGACTATGTGATGATATTGGACTATATCACTATGTGTAACGTGTAGCTGTGCAATTACTGTTTTTTTAATGTGATTTTATTGCTTTTAGTAAACACTATCCACCATATTCCCTGAATGTTGCATCAATGTGGCTGAAACTAGGACGTCTGTATATGGGCCTGGAAAGGAACAATTGGGATTAGTCTTTGAGAAGGTAAATAATAAAGTGGCAGGCAAACAATGGCTCTCTGCAAAGGGAAACTAATCACCAAAACTGACTCAAGCCGATGGACTTCCCCCTTTATGGGGACCTGAATTCCTCTATTTCCAACTTCCAAACCATATCTATATTATGAAAAACATGGCCCTTCTTTCAACCCCTCGCCCTGAGAATTATTGACATTGTTCCAATTTAAATGGTTTGGCTGCTGAGGGATGTTCCTTGTTTCAGAGGAGGATGGGTAGAAGTGCAGGGGATCTATGTGTTTGTTAGAGAAAATGGGAATCCTTCAGGATACAGGTTTGTAGTTGTCTTGACCCTGAATAAACACTGTAGAAGACACTCACGGACCGGCTAATACCATACTACAGTTCACAAGCACGCTATAGTTTAGTTTTACCCAAAGTTGTTGGGACCTTTCAGAGGAATCAGCGAGGGTGCAAGCTTGCGGGTAAGTTTTTACATTCTTCGTTCCTCACTCCTGTTACATTAGATTGCAGTCCTCTTATTTAAATGATTTCAAGATATTTTTATGTGTCATAAAATCTTGACCAACTCTGCAATTCTTGGAGGCCAATGGTGTAACTAGGAATCACTACTTTATAACTTTATTTAAGGATCTTTATTTCCCCCCACACAACCATAATTCACCGCAGATTGATCCATGTTGGTCCATGTTAACTACCCATCAGTGTGTAAGAATCTTATTAGCAATACATCAGTTTTTGCTGCCAGGAGATTTGTTCCTAATATTCTCACCAGAATTCCAGTGCTCCTATTAATGAATCTTACCTTGTATCTTAATACACATATTTGTTTCACCCTATGCCTTGACATCTGCCCATTCCCTTCCTAACACAAAAATACTTTGGGCTTGGATGGGCAGCCTGTATTTTTATCTATCCCCTATGTAATGTTTATTTTTCCTTTTCCCTTGATCCCCTATACAGACCCAGTTAGAATGATCCCCTCTACAGACCCAGTTAGAATGATCCCCTCTACAGACCCATTTCCAATGATCCCCTCTAGAGATCCATTTAGAATGATCCCTTCTACAGACCCATTTAGAATGATCCCCTCTATAGATACAGTTCTAAACTCATTTATATTCAATTGAAAACTAAAATAAGAAACCATAAGCAATTTGAAAGTGAAGTACTTTTGAAGGCAGATGTCATCATAGGTCATTACTCCGGACTGACACCCATTGCTGACACAATACATTTATAAAAACAAAAAGCCATTTAATAGCAGCAACACGTTACCAACCGCTGTATGGGAAGTTCTAATTCTTTATATTTCCTAACTGTGCCCACTTCTTACAGGGCAGTCTAGTTTCTAGGGATCTGTACTACACAACTGTGAGAGGCACCGTGACATGCCCGTCCATATCCACCCTCTCCAGTAACCTACTTCTTGGCAACATTTCTTTGCCAAGGATTCTCCCCAATCTTTTCATGATGAAGAGCTCATTTACCAATGTCTATTTATATTTACAGAAAATATAGAAAATTGGGCTGTTGTACATCCATATTAAAGTGCAACTAGAGACCAAAAATATAATACGTACAAAAAACAGAATTCTAGTGCACGGACAATTCTAATTGCATATTGGCTACCTCCATAAGGTTCTACTACAAACAGTCTGCTAAACCCTTTAAAGTACTTTAAACTAGAGAGTCAGCCTCAAGCATCCAGGCCACACAGGAGAAGCTGTCAGCTCATGTAGCCAAAAAGGCAAGTACCAGTAGGTTAGGACCCAGTTAAATAAAGTAACCTTGACATGGTGACTGGGCTTAAAATAATTTGGCCAATTTATTGAACTAATTGATTTTATTTATCCAGGGTTTAGCAGACTGTTTGTAGTCGCAACCTTATGGAGGTAGCCAATATGCAATTAGAATTGTTTGTGCACTAGAATTCTATTTATATTTACCTCCTCTCCTGGGTTTATCTTTTGCACGGCCCTGACTTCTGCAGTGGTTCCCTTATAAGTGACAATGACATTGGGACAGCAGCTGTGATTCATAAGCGCAACACTAAAAAAGGAAAAGAAATGGTTAAATGAGCTGGGAATTCAGATTTAGTAGATAAACGGCATGTCGACCCCACAAAACTTAAATTTGTCCCAGTGCTAGCCCCACTGTGTAGTACTACACAGTATTCAAAAATCCATACCTTTCTCCTCTGGTCGTTATGGTTCTCCTGCAATGCTGGTCCCCCCAACTGCCAGAATTAGACATACCAAACATCGTTCCCTCGGCTCTCTCCAGAACTGGCAGCCACGCCAATTACATGTGGCTGCTGGTGCAGCCCCTATTGCTACCCAGGTGACATATGTATATATAGGGGCAAAGATATCTTTATATAAATTAATATGTAGGGTTGAGATGGCAGCTATCCCAGGTGATATATATATATATAGGGATTAAAGATATGTTTATATAAATTAATATGTAGGGCGGAGATGGCAGCTATCCCAGGTGATATGTATATATAGGGATTAAAGATATGTTTATATAAATTAATATGTAGGGTAGAGATGGCAGCTATCCCAGGTGATATATATATAGGGATTAAAGATATGTTTATATAAATGAATATGTAGGGTAGAGAGATGCAGCTATCCCAGGTGATATATGTATATATAGGGGTTAATGATATATTTATATAAATGAATATGTAGGGTAAGATGGCAGCTATCCCAGGTGATATATGTATAAATAGGGGTTAATGATATATTTATATAAATGAATATGTAGGGTAGAGATGGCAGCTATCCCAGGTGATATGTATATATAGGGGTTAATGATATATTTATATAAATGAATATGTAGGGTAGAGATGGCAGCTATCCCAGGTGATATGTATATATAGGGATTAATGATATATTTATAATAATGAATATGTTGAGATGGCAGCTATCCCAGGTGATATGTATATATAGGGGTTAATGATATATTATATAAATGAATATGTAGGGTAGAGATGGCAGCTATCCCAGGTGATATATGTTATATAGGGGTTAATGATATATTTATTAAATGAATATGTAGGGTAGAGATGGCAGCTATCCCAGGTGTTATGTATATATAGGGGTTAATGATATATTTATATAAATGAATATGTAGGGTAGAGATGGCAGCTATCCCAGGTGATATGTATATATAGGGATTAATGATATATTTATATAAATGAATATGTAGGGTAGAGATGGCAGCTATCCCAGGTGATATATGTATATATAGGGGTTAATTATATATTTATATAAATGAATATGTAGGGTAGAGATGGCAGCTATCCCAGGTGATATATGTATATATAGGGATTAATGATATATTTATATAAATGAATATGTAGGGTAGAGATGGCAGCTATCCCAGGTGATATATGTATATATAGGGATTAATGATATATTTATATAAATGAATATGTAGGGTAGAGATGGCAGCTATCCCAGGTGATATGTATATATAGGGATTAATGATATATTTATATAAATGAATATGTAGGGTGGAGAGGGCAGCTATCCCAGGTGATATATGTATATATAGGGATTAATGATGTATTTATATAAATGAATATGTAGGGTTGAGAGGGCAGCAATCCCAGGTGATATGTATATATAGGGATTAATGATGTATTTATATAAATGAATATGTAGGGTTGAGAGGGCAGCAATCCCAGGTGATATGTATATAGGGATTAATGATATATTTATATAAATGAATATGTAGGTTGAGAGGGCAGCAATCCCAGGTGATATGTATATATAGGGGTTAATGATATATTTAATAAATGAATATGTGGTTGAGAGGGCAGCAATCCCAGGTGATATGTATATAGGGATTAATGATATATTTATATAATGAATATGTGGTAGAGAGGGCAGCATCCCAGGTGATATGTATATATAGGGATTAATGATATATTTATATAAATGAATTGTAGGGTGGAGAGGGCAGCAATCCCAGGTGATATGTATATATAGGGATTAATGATATATTTATATAAATGAATATGTAGGTAGAGAGGGCAGCTATCCCAGGTGATATATGTATATATAGGGATTAATGTATATTTATAGAAATGAATTGTAGGGCAGAGAGGGCAGCTATCCCAGGTGATATATGTATATATGGGATTAATGATATATTATAGAAAATGAATTGTAGGGTAGAGAGGGCAGCTATCCCAGGTGATATATGTATATATAGGGGTTAATGATATTTTATATAAATGAATATGTAGGGCAGAAGGGCGCTATCCCAGGTGATATATGTATATATAGGGATTAATGATATATTTATATAAATGAATATGTAGGTGAGATGGCAGCTCTCCAGTGATATTGTATATATAGGGGTTAATGATATATTTATATAAAATGAATATGTAGGGTGGGAGGGCAGCTATCCCAGGTGATATATGTATATATAGGGATTAATGATATATTTATAGAAATGAATATGTAGGGCAGAGATGGCAGCTATCCAGGTGATATGTTATATATGTTAATGATTATTTTAATAATTAATATGTAATAATATGTCTTATAATAAAATCAATGGCTTGTGAGGTTGTTGGAACCCAATGAACTAATGAGTAGTCCAAGGCCATAGGTGTAGATGGAGAAAAGAAAGGACTGAGGGGGTGAGGAGTGGAGCTTTTCAAGTGAAAAACACTAAAGGTCCACCAGAGAGATAGGAGATAGCCAAGAAAGTGCAGTGTCCTTGATACCCAAGGAGGCCAGGATCTGAAGAAGTAGAGTGATCAACAGTATCAAAAGCAGAGGACAGATCAAGAAGAATGAGCCAGAGCAGTGACCTTTAGATTTAGCACTAAGTAGATCATTGGTCACTTTAGTGAGAGGCAGTTTCCGTGGGGTGGTTAGGGCGGAAGCCTGACTGGAGGTGGTCAAAGAGAGAGTTAGCAGACAGGTGACACACCAGGTCAGCATAGACATTCTTTCCAGTAGTTTGGAAAAAAAGGGAGAAGGCAGACAGGCCGTAGCTGGAAAGAGCAGACGGGTCAAGGGAGGGTTTTTTAGTATAGGGGATACCACAGCATGTTTAATATCGAGGAAAAATACCAGTGGATAGGGACAAGTTAAGAGAGATTAGGGCTGAATGAAGGAAGAGGAGAGTGGGGGATGAGAGGAATGGGGTCGAGGCATATGGTGAGACGTTCCGGATAGGAGAGATGTCCCTGTTTTGTTATAGTGGTGAAGATCGTTAGGGGGCAAGTAAAGGTAGGCTAGACAGTGCAGTGGTAGGGGTAGAGATGGAGGGAGTGAGCAACGAAGGGAGGTTGGGCAGTGCAATGGTAGTGGTTGGAAGCTGTAGGGAGAAGCTAGGGCGACACGGAAAATCAATTCGTGTTTTTTGATTTTCTTTGTGAAATATAATTTATTTCATCAGCCCGATAAATGGGGTAGGCGGAGGAGGTGAACAGAGCAGGCAGTTTGACTTTAAAGAGCTGTTTGGGGTTATGGGATTGGGAGGATATGAGTGAAGAGAAGTAGTTTTGTTTGGCTAATGACTTTAGCACCAGCATCGCTCGGCTATACGGGATTGCCTTTTCAACTTTTTAATCTGTCCGTAAGCCATAGTTGTGGGTTCTTGCGACCAAGGCGACGGTGGATAAGGGAGCAACAGAGTCGAGGGCATTGCAAACAGTGTTATGGTAGTGGACAGCTGCAAGGTTAGGGTCAGAGAAGGAGGGCATAGAGTAAAGTTGTTGGAGAGGGATAGAGAGTGAATGGGGGTCAAGATTACGCAGGTCCCTGCATCTGTACGTATGTTTACTGTATTAGGGTTTATGGCCGGGACAGATGACACAAGATTAAATTTGAGAAGATATCGTCAGAAAGAGGAAAGGGGAGTTGGAGAAGTTACGGAACAGAGGCAGGTAAAGACCAGATCCAGTGTGTGCCCATTTCAATGGGTCTGGGCAGAGGACCATGGGTAAGGCCAAGGGAGGAGGTAAGAGAGAGAAGTTTAGTAGGCAGTAGAGGTGTTGGTACCGATGGGGATATTGAAATCCCTAAGATAATTGAGGGATGTCAGTGGATAGAAAGTGGGACAACCAAGCAGAGAAGTGGTTGAAGGAAGAGGTGGTCGATAAATAATTCAATCTGTAGTGGTGTGGAAGAGTAAACACGGACTGAGTGGAACTCAAAAGATAGTCGGGAGAGGGCAGGTAAGGGCGTGATGGGTTTGAAAGTACAGCGCTCAGAGAGAAGAATACCAACTCCCCCACCACATTTATTATCGGGCCTAGTGTGTGTGACTGAGTGTAGGCCACCATATGAAAGCGCGGCAGGTGAGACAGAGTCAGAGGGTGACAGCCATGTTTGGTAAGACCAAGAAAAGTGAAGCAGTTAGAGATAAATAGGTCGTGTACGTGTGCAATTTATTACACACCGTGCGTTCCAAGGGCCCCAGATATAGGAGCAGGGGGAAGGGAAGGAGAGAGGTACATTAGTGATAGTGTGTGTGTTTAGGGTACCAGTAGATGAAGGAGCGTTACGAGCAGTAGACATTAGGGTGGGGATGGGTTGATCATACAGGTGCGGTTGGGAGTGGGGCCGGGATTAGGGAGATATCACCAGCTGCAAGTAGAAGCAGGAGAGAGAATGAGAGGAGGTGAGAGTGGGATTTAAATGGACCATGTGTTTGTCTATTGTGAGGAAGCTGGAGGGTGTTTGACAATGGAAAGGAGTTCATGGTGGGAAAGGAGGGGAGAGATAAAATGGAGAGTGCGATGTAAATAGACTTACCAACAGTGGGGTATATTATTAATATACGTGTATGTCTTGTTGGTATATAGTCTGTTATACTGATTATATTACTGTATTACTGTATTATTATATACTGTATTATATATAACTGTATGTCTTTTTTGTTATAGTCTGTATACTGTATTATTATATAATACGTATTATATAACTGTAGGTCTGGTTTGGTATATAGTCTGTATTACTGTATTATATATATACGCTATTATTTATATATACTTGTATATCTTTTTGGTATATAGTCTGTATTACTGCATTTTATACTGTATTATATACTGTATGTCTTGTTTGGTTATATGTCTGTATTAACTATAATTATATATATTGTATTAATTATATTAACTGTGGTCTTGTTTGGTATATAGTCTGTATTACTGCATTATATACTGTATTACTGTATTATTATATATACTGTATTATATATACTGTATTAATTATATATACTGTATGTCTTTTTGGTATAGTCTGTATTACTGCATTATATATACTGTTATTACTGCATTATATATCTGTATTACTGTATTATATATACTGTATAGACATTGTAGATGGCAGCTATCCCAGGTGATATATGTATATATAGGGGTTAATGATATATTTATATAAATGAATATGTAGGGTAGAGATGGCAGCTATCCCAGGTGATATGTATTATATAGGGTTAATGATATATTATATAAATGAATATGTAGGGTAGAGATGGCAGCTATCCCAGGTGATATATTATATAGGGATTAATGATATATTTATATAATGAATTGTTGGGTAGAGATGGCAGCTATCCCGGTGATATGTATATATAGGGGTTATGATATATTATATAATGAATATGTAGGGTAGAGATGGCAGCTATCCCAGGTGATATATGTATAATAGGGGTAATGATATATTTATAAATGAATATGTAGGGTAGAGATGGCAGCTATCCCAGGTGATATGTATATATAGGGGTTAATGATATTTTTATAAATGAATAGTAGGGTAGAGATGGCAGCTATCCCGGTGATATGTATATATAGGGATTAATGATTTATAAAATGAATATGTGTAGGGTAGAGATGGCAGCTATCCCAGGTGATATATGTATATATAGGGGTTAATTATATTTATATAAATGAATTGTAGGGTAGAGATGGCAGCTATCCCAGGTGATATATGTAATAGGGATTAATTATATATTATATAATGAATATGTAGGTAGAGATGGCAGCTATCCCAGGTGATATGTATATATAGGGATTAATGATTATATTTATAAAATGAATATGTAGGGTAGAGATGGCAGCTATCCCAGGTGATATGTATATATAGGGATTAATGATATATTTATATAATGAATATGTAGGGTGGAGAGGCAGCTATCCCAGGTGATATATGTATATGGGATTAATGATGTATTTATTAAATGAATAGTAGGTGAGAGGGCAGCAATCCCAGTGATATGTATATATAGGGATTAATGATGTATTTATAAATGAATATGTAGGTTGAGAGGGCAGCAATCCCAGGTGATATGTAATAGGGGATTAATGATTATTTTATATATGAATATGTAGGGTTGAGAGGGCAGCAATCCCAGGTGATATGTATATTAGGGGTTAATGATATATTTATATAAATGAATATGTAGGGTTGAGAGGCAGCAATCCCAGGTGATATGTATATAGGGATTAATGATATATTTATATAAATGAATATGTAGGGTTAGAGGGCAGCATCCCAGGTGATATGTATATATAGGATTAATGATATATTTATATAATGAATGTAGGGTGGAGAGGGACGCAATCCCAGGTGTTATTAATTAGGGATTAATGATATATTTATATAAATGAATATGTAGGGTAGAGAGGGCAGCTATCCCAGGTGATATAGTATATATAGGGATATGATATATTTTAGAAATGAATATGTAGGGCAGAGAGGGCACTATCCCAGGTGATATGTATATATAGGGATTAATGATATATATAGAAATGAATATGTAGGGTAGAGAGGGCATATCCCAGTGATATATGTATATATAGGGGTTAATGATATATTTATATAAATGAATATGTAGGGCAGAGAGGCACGCTATCCCAGGTGATATATGTATATATAGGGATTAATGATATATTATATAAATGAAATGTAGGTTGAGATGGCAGCTATCCCAGGTGATATATGTATATATAGGGGTTAATGATATATTTATATAAATGAATATGTAGGGTGGAGAGGGCAGCTATCCCAGGTGATATATGTATATATAGGGATTAATGATATATTTATAGAAATGAATATGTAGGGCAGAGATGGCAGCTATCCCAGGTGATATGTATATATAGGGGTTAATGATATATTTATATAAATTAATATGTAATTAATATGTCTATATATAAATCAATGGCTTGTGAGGTTGTGGAACCCAATGAACTAAGAGTAGTCCAAGGCCATAGGTGTAGATGGAGAAAGAAGAGGACTGAGGGGGTGAGGAGTGGAGTAATTTCAGAGTGAAAAACACTAAAGGTCCTACCAGAGAGATAGGAGGATAGCCAAGAAAGTGCAGTGTCCTTGATACCCAAGGAGGCCAGGATCTGAAGAAGTAGAGTGATCAACAGTATCAAAAGCAGAGGACAGATCAAGAAGAATGAGCACAGAGCAGTGACCTTTAGATTTAGCACTAAGTAGATCATTGGCACTTAGTGAGGGCAGTTTCCGTGGTGGAGTTAGGGCGGAAGCCTGACTGGAGGTGGTCAAAGAGAGAGTTAGGCAGACAGTGACACACCAGGTCAGCATAGACATGTCTTTCCAGTAGTTTGGAAGCAAAAGGGAGAAGGCAGACAGGCCGTATGCTGGAAAGAGCAGACGGGTCAAGGGAGGGTTTTTTAGGTATAGGGGATACCACAGCATGTTTAAATCTCGAGGGAAAAATACCAGTGGTAGGGACAAGTTAGAGAGAGTTAGGGGCTGGAATGAAGGAAGGAGAGTGGATGAGAGGGGAATGGGGTCGAGGCATATGGTGAGACGTGTCCTGGATAGGAGAATGTCCCTGTTTTGTTATAGTGGTGAGATGCGTTAGGGGGCAAGTAAAGGTAGGCTAGACAGTGCAGTGGTAGGGGTAGAGATGGAGGGAGTGAGCTCGAAGGGAGGTTGGGCAGTGCAATGGTAGTGGTTGGAAGCTGTAGGGAGAAGCTAGGGCGCACAGGAAAATCAATTCGGATGTTTTTGATTTTCTTTGTGAAATATTTATTTCATCAGCCGATAAATGGGTAGGCGGAGGAGGTGAACAGAGCAGGCAGTTGAATACTTTAAAGAGCTGTTTGGGGTTATGGATTGGGAGGATATGAGTGAAGAGAAGTAGTTTTGTTTGGCTAATGACTTTAGCACCAGCATCGCTCGGCTATACGGGATTGCCTTTCAACTTTTTAATCTGGTCCGTAAGCCATAGTTGTGGGTTCTTGCGACCAAGGCGACGGTGGATAAGGAGCAACAGAGTCGAGGGCATTGCAAACAGTGTTAGGTAGTGGACAGCTGCAAGGTTGGTCAGAGAAAGGAGGGCATAGAGTAAAGTTGTTGGAGAGGGATAGAGAGTGAATGGGGGTCAAGATTACGCAGGTCCCTGCATCTGTACGTATGTTTACTGTGTATAGGGTTTATGGCCGGGACAGATGACACAAGATTAAATTTGAGAAGTGATCGTCAGAAAGAGGAAAGGGAGAGTTGAGAAGTTACGGAACAGAGGCAGGTAAAGACCAGATCCAGTGTGTGCCCATTTCAATGGGTCTGGCAGAGCCATTGGGTAAGGCCAAGGGAGGAGGTAAGAAGAGAAGTTTAGTGGCAGTAGAGGTTGTTGTTACCGATGGGGATATTGAAATCCCTAAGATAATTGAGGGGATGTCAGTGGATAGAAAGGGGACAACCAAGCAGAGAAGTGGTTGAAGGAAGAGGTGGTCGATAAATAATTGCAATCTGTAGTGGTGTGGAAGAGTAAACACGACTGAGTGGAACTCAAAGATAGTCGGGAGAGGGCAGGTAAGGGCTTGATGGTTTGAAAGTACAGCGCTCAGAGAGAAGATACCAACTCCCCCACCACATTTATATCGGGCCTAGTGTGTTGACTGAAGTAGGCCACCATATGAAAGCGCGGCAGGTGAGACAGAGTCAGAGGTGTACAGCCATGTTTTGTAAACCAAGAAAAGTGAAGCAGTTAGAGATAATAGGTCGTGTACGTGTGCAAGTTTATTACACACCGTGCGTTCCAAAGGGCCCCAGATATAGGAGCAGGGGGAAGGGAAAGGAGAGGTACATTAGTGATAGTGTGTGTGTTTAGGGTACCAGTAGATGAAGGAGCGTTACGAGCAGTAGACATTAGGGTGGGGATGGGTTGATCATACAGGTGCGGTATGGGAGTGGGGCCGGGATTAGGGGAGATATCACCAGCTGCAAGTAGAAGCAGGAGAGAGAATGAGAGGAGGTGAGAGTGGGATTAATGGACCATGTGTTTGTCTATTAGTGGAGGAAGCTGGAGGGTGTTGACAATGGAAAGGGTTCATGGTGGGAAAGGAGGGGAGAGGATAAAATGGAGAGTGCGATGTAAATAACTTACCAACAGTGGGGTATATTATATATATACTGTATGTCTTGTTTGGTATATAGTCTATTACTATATATATTACTGTATTACTGTATTATTATATAATACTTATTATATATACTGTATGTCTTGTTTGTATTAGTCTGTATACTGTATTATTTATATACGTAGTATATATACTGTATGTCTTGTTTGGTATATAGTCGTATACTGTATATATATATACTGTATTATTATATATATACTGTATATCTTGTTTGGTATATGTCTGTATTACTGCATTATATATACTGATTATATATACTGTATGTCTGGTTTGGTATATAGTCTGTATACTATATTATTAGATTACTGTAATTATTATATAACTGTATGTCTTGTTTGGTATATAGTCTGTATTACTGCATTATATCTACTGTATTACTGTATTATTATTATACCTGTATTATATATAACTGTATTAATTATATATACTGTATTCTTGTGTTTTTGTGTAGGGTAGAGATGGCAGCTATCCCAGGTGATATGTATATATAGGGGTTAATGATATATTTATATAAATGAATATGTAGGGTAGAGATGGCAGCTATCCCAGGTGATATGTATATATAGGGATTAATGATATATTTATATAAATGAATATGTTGGGTAGAGATGGCAGCTATCCCAGGTGATATGTATATATAGGGGTTAATGAGTTATATTTTATAAATGGAATATGTAGGGTAAGATAGAGAAGGAAGCTATCCCAGGTGATGGTGATATGTATATATAGGGATTAATGATATATTTATATAAATGAATATGTAGGGTAGAGATGGCAGCTATCCCAGGTGATATATGTATATATAGGGGTTAATGATATATTTATATAAATGAATATGTAGGGTAGAGATGGCAGCTATCCCAGGTGAATATGTATTATAGGGATAATGATTATATTTATCTAATGAATAGGTGGGTAGAGATGGCAGCTATCCCAGGTGATATGTATATATAGGGATTAATGATGTATTTATATAAATGAATATGTAGGGTTGAGAGGGCAGCAATCCCAGGTGATATGTATATAGGGATTAATGATATATTTATATAAATGAATATGTAGGGTTGAGAGGGCAGCAATCCCAGGTGATATGTATATATAGGGGTTAATGATATATTTATATAAATGAATATGTAGGGTTGAGAGGGCAGCAATCCCAGGTGATATGTATATATAGGGATTAATGATATATTTATATAAATGAATATGTAGGGTAGAGAGGGCAGCTATCCCAGGTGATATGTATATATAGGGATTAATGATATATTTATATAAATGAATATGTAGGGTGGAGAGGGCAGCAATCCCAGGTGATATGTATATATAGGGATTAATGATATATTTATATAAATGAATATGTAGGGTAGAGAGGGCAGCTATCCCAGGTGATATATGTATATATAGGGATTAATATCTGTAACATCCATTCCATCCAGGTAACGAGGTATATCTGTAATATTCACCATCCAGGCCATGGTATATCTGTAACTATTATTCATCCAGGTCAGGTTATCTGTAATATTCATCCATCCAGGTCATGGTATATCTGTAATATTCATTATCCAGGTCATGGTATATCTGTAATATTCATCCATCCAGGTCATGGTATATCTGTATATTCATTCATCCAGGTCATGGTATATCTGTAAATTCATTCATCCAGGTCATGGTATATCTGTAATATCATCCATCCAGGTCATGGATATACTGTAATATTCATTCATCCAGGTATGGTATATCTGTAATATTCATTAATCCAGGTCATGGTATATCTGTAACATCCATTACATCAGGTCATGGTATATTCTGTTTGTATCAGTTGAATCAACTGAATTAAAGTTAATTCTTGAAGACATTTCATAGTCATCCGACTGGATCTCTCAATTCAGATGACAAGAATGTACAAGAATCGTTGGCAATTATGTACCTGGAAAGTCCCAAAGTTTGATAACGATGTGTTTTATAAATTTCGCAAAAAGGTAATCAATCTTTAGCTACCAAAAATAAATATGCCCCTCACCCCATTTCCCCAGCAGACAACACAAATGCGCAGTAGGTGGATCTTATTTTTATTATTATCACACATGCAGTGTTACACTGGTGATAAAATAAGCAGGCAAACCTTAATGACTTTAGTCTCAGACAAAAAAAAAAAAAACAAAGCATTAAATTAAACAAAACAAACAAAATAGGAGAAAACCCTGTCAATGTTTCAGACAAACCGTAAAAACAACTGTTGAAGGAATCAGTGCATGTAAAGCAGGGATAGGAAGCGGTAGCCTTCCACATGTTCGAAAACTACAACTTCCAGTATTCCCCTACAAGCATCTGACACAACAAAGGCCGCAGCTTGGGGATGCTGGGAATTGTGGTTTTTTAAACATCTGGAGAGAGGTACTGCATGCCAATGCCTGGTTTAAAGGGGCAGTCACCCAGTAACCAGAAATCCAGTCTGTTTTAGTGCAGGAATGCAGTTCGCCTGGTGGGTTTGTTGCCCATAAGGAACAGGAGAGATTAGTAACGATTTGTAGGAAAATATATACTGGGTGTCGGACGATAGATTATTTCAAGCATTGTAGAAAGAGAATAGAAAGAACTGACCAGCTGACGTGTAATAAATATGTTTCTATTTCCTATTCGGCCTTATTGGGTAAAGCAGCCGGGTCCCACATCCCAAAGATGGAGATGGCTGTAGTTTAAGAGCACCTGGAAATCTACAAGATGGATGTCCCTAAGGCTAGCATTAATGAGAAGGCACCAATATCATTGGGACGACAACTCCTGTGATCTCAGGCCATCATTAACGGAAGGAAAGGTAGGACAATCGCTGTGGCGAGGACATTGGCTTGGCATTCCAGACAAGTTGGGGTGGATTCTGGGACACTGCTCAATTCCTTTTTGACCTCGCAATGTAATGGTGATCGGCCACGTGGGCTATTCCATTATGGCAATGGCCTAGGGAAAAGGAAAAAAAAAAACATACATAGGGGATAGATAAAAATACAGGCTGCCCATCCAAGCCCAAAGTTATTTTGTGTTAGGAAGGGAATGGGCAGATGTCAAGGCATAGGGTGAAACAAATAATGTGATTAAGATACAAGGTAAGATTCATTAATAGGAGCACTGGAATTCTGGTGAGAATATTAGGAACAAATCTCTGGCAGCAAAAACTGATGTATTGCTAATAAGATTCTTACACACTGATGGGTAGTTAACATGGACCAACATGGATCAATCTGCGGGTGAATTATTGGTGTGTTGGGGGGGAATAAAGATCCTTAAATAAAGTTATAAGTAGTGATTCCTAGTTTCCCCATTGGCCTCCAGAATTGCAGAGTCTGGTCAAGATTTTATGACACATAAAAATATCTGAAATCATTTAAATAAAGAGACATGCAATCTAATGTAACAGGAGTGAGGAACGAAGAATGTAAAACTTACCCGCAAGCTTGCACCCTCGCTGATTCCTCTGAAAGGTCCCAACAACTTGGGTAAAACTAAACATATAGCGTGCTGTGAACTGTAGTATGGTATTAGCCGGTCCGTGAGTGTCTTCTACAGTGTTTATTCAGGGTCAAGACAACTACAAACCTGTATCCTGAAGGACTTCCCATTTTCTCTAACAAAAACATAGATCCCCTGCACTTCTACCCATCCTCCTCTGAAACAAGGAACACCTCCAGCAGCCAAACCATTTAAATTGGAACAATGTCAATAATTTCATCAGGGCGAGGGGTTGAAAGAAGGGCCATGTTTCATAATATAGATATGGTTGGAAGTTGGAAATAGAGGAATTCAGGTCCCCATAAAGGGGGAAGTCCACTCGGCTTGAGTCAGTTTGGTGATTTGTTTCCCTTTGCAGAGAGCCATGTTTGCCTGCCACTTTATTATTTACCTTCTTCAAAAGACTTAATCCCAATGTGTCCTTTCCAGGCCCATATACAGACGTCTAGTTTCAGCCACATTGATGCAACATTCAGGGAATGGTGGATAGTGTTTACTAAAAGCAATAAAAATCACATTATAAAAACAGTAAATTGCACAGCTACACGTTACAATAGTGATTAGTCCCTATCATCACATAGTCATATATAGTCACAAAGTCCTATGGCATCATATAGTCATAGTCCTATAGCATCCTATAGTCATATATAGTCACAAGTCCTATAGCATCATATAGTAATATAGTCACACAAGTCCTATGGCATCATATAGTCATATACAGTCACATAGTCCTATAGCATCATATAGTCATATATAGTCACAAAGTATATAGGCATACTATAGTCGTAGTCCTATGCATCATATAGTCATATACGTCACATAGTCCATAGCATCAATAGTCATATATAGTCACAAAGTCTATGTCATCATAGTCATAGTCCTATAGCATCCTATAGTCACAAAGTCCTATAGCATCATATAGTCAATATAGTCACATAGTCCTATGCATATATAGTCATAGTCCTATAGCATCATATAGTCACAAAGTCCTATAGCATCATATAGTCATTAATAGTCACAAAGTCCTATGGCATCATATATTCATAGTCCTATAGCATCATATAGTCATAGTCCTATAGCATCATATACAGTCACATAGTCTATAGCATCATAGTCAATAAGTCACAAAGTCCTATAGCATCATATACAGTCACATAGTCCTATAGATCATATAGTCATATACAGTCACAGTCCTATAGCATAATAGTCATATAAAGTCACAAAGTCCTTATAGCATCATAACAGTCACATAGTCCTATAGCATCATATAGTCATATATAGTCATAGTCCTATAGCATCATATAGTCATTAGTATAGCATAGTCCTATAGCATCATATACAGTCACATAGTCCTATAGCATCATATACAGTTACATAGTCCTATAGCATCATAGTCATATATAGTCACAAAGTCTATAGCACATATACAGTACATAGTCCTAAGCATCATATAGTCATTCAGTCACATTGTCCTATAGCATTATATAGTCTAAAAGTCACAAAGTCCATAGCATCATATACAGTCACATAGTCCTCTAATAGCATAATATAGTCATATATAGCATAGTCCTATAGCATCATATAGTCTATACAGTCATAGTCCTATAAGCATCATATACAGTCACATAGTCCTTTAGCATCATATAGTCATATATAGTCATAGTCTATAGCATCATATGTCATATACAGTATAGTCTATAGCATATATAGTCATAGTCCTATAGCATCATATAGTCATATATAGTCATAAGTCCTATAGCATCATATACAGTCACATAGTCTATAGATCATAAAGTCGCCTGTCCATAGCATCATATAGTCACTATTTACCGGTAGTCACAGTCTTATAGTATCATATAGTCAAATAGTCCTATGCATCATAAAGTCATATATAGTCAAAGGTCTAAGCATCATATGTCATATAGTACAGTCCTATAGCATCATAAATAAATAGTCCCATAGTCCTATGGCATCATTAAGTCATAGTCCTATGGCAATATATAGTCATATAGAGTCAAATAACCTATAGCATCATATAGTCATATACAGTCACAAGTCCTATAGCATCATATATTCATATATAGTCACAAAGTCCTATAGCATCATATGTCATATATAGTCATAGTCCTATAGCATCATAGTCATATATAGTCATAGTCCTATAGCATAATTAGTCATATGTAGTCACATAGTCCTATAGCATCATGTAGTCAATATAGTCATAGTCCTATAACCTCATTAGTCATATCTAGTCACATAGTCCTATAGCATCATGTAGTCACAAAGTCCTATAGCATCATAGTCATAGTCCTATAGCATCATATAGTCCATACAGTCACATTGTCGTTAGCATTCATATAGTCATATAGCCACATAGTCCTATAGCATCATATATAGCATATATATTCACATAGTCCTATATCATGTCATATACAGTCACATAATCCTATAGCATCATATAGTCACATCGTCCTATAGATTAGTCAATACAGTACATAGTACAAATCTATAGCATCATATAGTCCTATATAGAGCATCATAATCATATAGCCTCATATAGTCAAATAGTCCTATAGCATCATATAGTCATATATAGAGCACATATAGTAAGTCACATATCCCCAAATATTCATATATTCATATATAGTCACATAGTCCTATAGCATCATATAGTCATATACATTCACATAGTCCTATAGTTACACATTTAGTCAAAGTCCTATAAAAAGGTTCATCATCTCTATAAAGAAAAATCTCTGACTAGATGTCCTTATATAAGCTGCCATTGTGAATGTGTCTACAGACAAGGAAAGTAAAACGTGAGCTAGGGAGCTACAGGGGTGTTCAGACCATGTACAATGAATTCTTTCATCAGGTACTACTATTTAATTTTGGATGGCGGAAGTTCTTCCAAATGAATAAAAGAGAAGTCTGCCCAAAGCACATTTTCCCTAATATACAGCAAAGAAACAGCTACTTACAAATAGTGATCTATCATCATACTCAAAGACACGAAGTCAGACCTTAAGTACAGAGAGCTCTGCAGTCACTACCCTTTTTCTAACTCAGTGGGGTCAGACATGCTCAATGCAATTCTCCATTTAGCCTAAGGGAGGGGAGGAGTAAGTCAGAAAACTCTTACCAAAAGGTAATCGGGAATCTTGCTGGTTTTGGTGACATACTGCTAGTGGACGCTCACCCATTCAATTTAAATGGACTATAATTGCTACTCTTAATTCCATACCTGAACAAGATTCCATGACAAAGCCCTGTATACTTTGGTTACACAGGCCAATGCTCCATCACATCTCTGTACATAATAGCCAATACAGTGAATATAATAATTAAATTTCATTATAGGCACCCTTTCTTCTACCTGTACGGTTTGATAATCTTTTCACCATATTTAAGGTCCTTCCCAGTCTTGTGTGTACAGACAGATACCCATGGCCTGGTACATCATATGTAAATGTACACGCTTCCTCGAACACGGATCCATTTATCTAAACTCAGCTCACAGATCTCCAGCAATTACTAGGAGGTGAATAGTCAAGAAAACGTCTTTGAAAACAATCAAGCTCAATGTTAGGGTCACTCTCATATGGGCGGCCACAAATACAATACGCTTTTTACCGAGAGGTAAAAGACACTGGGGGGGGTGAGGTGGATTCCAGGACTAGGAGCAGCCAACACTGTAAATGTGTAACTGGCAAGCTTTATAAAACAGAAAAAATGACAGGTTAATACAGGGAACCAGTAAGATCCCTATATTAGAGCCCATCTGATCATCTCATATAATAGACATTGCCGTGCTTGCTGATAAATCTCCCATATATGGTATGGTATCGGTGGCTCTAATGAAAGGTTTTTTATAGTGCTTTGCCTCCGGACTCTTCCATACGCGAGCATATTGATCATGTCTCGTCAGACTGCAGCTGGGGTCGCTACTTTTGTATTTCCGTTTTGCGGTTGCAGAGGACTGTTAATCAGAACCATGGCTCATTGCCGGGCTGATCGGATTTTGGCATGTTTTGTGAGAGACTTCTGGCCACGCCGCTGATCAGCGGTGCGCGCCGACGTCCGGACACCACATGGTTTTGTCTGAGAAGCAAAGAGGATAGGCAAAGACTGACAGGGATTCGCAGCACGTCGACACCAGTGCCGCCACAGGCCAAAACAGTGCAAGACACTACCTCAATCTCTGTTTGTGCTCTGAGGAGAATAGTTAAGAAAGGAAAGAGAGAGACATGAATTGGACAGGGTGCTCAGTGACTCCCGAAGCAAAGACGGGAGGGTACAAGGGAGAATAAGAGGACGGCGGCCAGTCGATTGGCTGAAATATCCTTTTAGTCGAGCCAGTAGTATCCGATGCACCTTTATGATCCAGGCTCCCAGCTCCGACTCCGGGCCATAAAACAATTACTAGAGGTGCATAGAGATTAGCTTTTACTTAGAGGATGAGAATGAAACTGGAAAGGTTTGTATTGAATTGGATATTTTCCGATTTTAACTTTTGATCTCGTAAAAGTTTGCTAGCTATTGAGATTATTTTACAATTGATATCAGAGCGCAGTGACGGGCAACATGCGGGAATGCTGGCAGGTAAGTTAATTAAGTGGCCAGATATTAGATCTTCGAGAACGCAAATCGATATCCTAATATTTGATTTACCTAATATCAGGAAGTGCATGGTCAGATATAAATGTATTGGCACAAAGCATATATATATATGCATGTAAGTCATTTTAGCACCAGGTCAACAAAGGATGATCTTTTCAGTCAGTGTAGTACAAGTGTAGAGTTAGTTGAATTCTCTAACTGAGGCATGCTGGGTGTGCCAAGGTTCAACATCACCGCTCTAATATGACAATATAAATTGGGATTCCAAAGTAGGAAGTCAGAGGTGTCTGAAAGCCACAAGGGGCCCAACGTTCATTAGTTCAGCCACCACTTTTCTCATTTTAAAAAAAAAACACCACTTTAAAAACAAGAATGTAATGAATAGTTAAATTTGCTTTTATTTATCATTTTATCTAGAGAGACGGATGTATTCAATAGATACTGAAGAATCCCCTCTACCTTCTGCTTTGTTGCACATTCTTTGCAATCACAGGTAAAGAAATAGGAATCCAGAAGTCTGTCCTGTCGATCCTCTGTGGGGTATAGCAATCTATGTAACTGGTAAACACTAGACCCAAAAACACAGAGGAAAGAAATGAGGAATAGAAATTCTAAATCAACTGCCAATAGTGAATAGTGACTTTCTGAACATGATCCCCTTCTACAGACCCATTTAGAATGATCCCCTCTACAGACCATTTAGAATGATCCCCTACAGACCCATTTGAATGAAACTTTACAGACCCATTAGAATGATCCCTCTACAGACCCTTTAGAATGATCCCCTTACAGACCCATTTAGAATGATCCCCTCTACAGACCCATTAGAATGATCCCCTTTACAGACCCATTTAGAATGATCCCCTCTACAGACCCATTAGAATGATCCCCTTTACAGACCCATATTAGAATGATCCCCTCTAAGACCCCATTGAATGATCCCCTACAGACCCATTTAGAATGATCCCCTCTACAGACCATTTAGAATGATCCCCCTCTACAGACCCATTTAGAATGATCCCCTCTACAGACCATTTAGAATGATCCCCTCTACAGACCCATTTAGAATGATCCCCTCTACAGACCCATTTAGAATGATCCCCTCTACAGACCCATTTGAATGATCCCCCTCTACGACCCATTTAGAATGATCCCCCCACAGACCCATTTAGAATGATCCCTTTACAGACCATTTAGAATGATCCCCTCTACAGACCCATTTAGAATGATCCCCTCTACAGACCCATTTAGAATGATCCCTTAGACCCTTAGATGATCCCTTTACAGACCCATTTAGAATGATCCTTCTACAGACCCATTTGAATGATCCCTCTACAGACCCATTTAGAATGATCCACCTCTACAAACACATTTAAAATGATCCCCTCTACAGACCCATTTAGAATGATCCCCTCTAAGATCCATTAGAATGATCCCCTCTACAGACCCATTTAGGATGACCCTCTACAGATCCATTTAGAATGACCCCCTATACAGACCCATTAATTTATCTCCTCTACTGATCAATTTAGAAGATCCCCTATACAGACCATTTAGATGATCACTCTATAGATCCATTTAGAATGATCCCCTTACAGACCCATTTAGAATGACCCCTAAACAGATCCATTTAGAATGATCCCCTCTACAGACCCATTTAGAATGATCCCCTCTACAGACCCATTTAAAATGATCCCCTATACAGACCCATTTAGAATGATCCCCTCTACAGATCCATTTAGAATGATCCCCTACAGACCCATTTAGAATGATCCCTATACAGACCCATTTAGAATGATCCCTCTACAGACCCATAAGAATGATCCCTCTACAGATCCATTTAGAATGATCCCCTCTACAGACCCTTTAGAATGATCCCTATACAGACCCTTAGAATGATCCCTTCTACAGATCCATTTAGAATGACCCCCTCCGAGACCCATTTAGAATGATTCCCTTACAGAACATTTAGAATGATCCCCTATACAGACCCAGTTAGAATGATCCCCTCTACAGACCCATTTAGAATGATTCCCTCTACAGACCCATTTAGAATGATCCCCTCTACAGACCCATTTAGAATGATCCCCCTCTACAGACCCATTTAGAATGATCCCCTCTACAGATCCATTTAGAATGATCCCCCTAGAGACCCATTTAGAAGATTCCCCCTACAGACCCATTTAGAATGATCCCCTCTACCGACCCATTTAGAATGTCCCCTATACAGACCCAGTTAGAATGATCCCCTCTACAGACCCAGTTAGAATGATCCCCTCTACAGACCCATTTCCAATGATCCCCTAGAGATCCATTTAGAATGATCCCTTCTACAGACCCATTTAGAATGATCCCCTCTATAGATACAGTTTCTCACTTTAATTCAATGAAAACTAAAATAAGAAACCATAAGCAATTTGAAAGTGAAGTACTTTTGAAGGCAGATGTCATCATAGGTCATTACTCCGGATGACACCCATTGCTGACACAATACATTTATAAAAACAAAAAGCCATTTAATAGCAGCAACACGTTACCAACCGCTGTATGGGAAGTTCTAATTCTTTATATTCCTAACTGTGCCCACTTTAAGGGCAGTCTAGTTCTAGGGATCTGTACTAAACAACTGTGAGAGGCACCGTGACATGCCCGTCCATATCACACCTCTCCAGTAACCTACTTCTTGGCAACATTTCTTTGCCAGGATTCTCCCCAATCTTTTCCTGATGAAGAGCTCATTTACCAATGTCTATTTATATTTACAGAAAATATAGAAAATTGGGTGTTGTACATCCATATTAAAGTGAACTAGAGACCAAAAATATAAATACGTACAAAAAAACAGAATTCTAGTGCAGGACAATTCTAATTGCATAATGGCTACCTCCATAAGGTTCTACTACAAACAGTCTGCTAAACCTTTAAAGTACTTTAAACTAGAGAGTCAGCCTCAAGCATCCAGGCCACACAGGAGAAGCTGTCAGCTCATGTAGCCAAAAGGCAAGTACCAGTAGGTTAGGACCCAGTTAAATAAAGTAACCTTGACATGGTGACTGGGCTTAAAATATTTGGCCAATTTATTGAACTAATTGATTTTATTTATCCAGGGTTAGCAGACTGTTTGTAGTCGAACCTTATGGAGGTAGCCAATATGCAATTAGAATTGTTTGTGCACTAGAATTCTATTTATATTTACCTCCTCTCCTGGGTTATCTTTTGCACGGCCTGACTTCTGCAAGTGGTTCCCTTATAAGTGACAATGACATTGGGACAGCAGCTGTGATTCATAAGCGCAACACTAAAAAAGGAAAAGAAATGGTTAAATGAGCTGGGAATTCAGATTTAGTAGATAAACGGCATGTCGACCCACAAAACTTAAATTTGTCCCAGTGCTAGCCCCACTGTGTAGTTACTACACAGTATTCAAAAATCCCTACCTTTCTCCTCTGGTGTTATGGTTCTCCTGCAATGCTGGTCCCCCAACTGCCAGAATTAGACTACCAAACATCGTTCCCTCGGCTCTCTCCAGAACTGGCAGCCACGCCAACTTACATGTGGCTGCTGGTGCAGCCCCTATTGCTAACCAGGTGACATATGTATATATAGGGGCAAAGATATCTTTTATAAATTAATATGTAGGGTTAGATGGCAGCTATCCCAGGTGATATATATATATAGGGATTAAAGATATGTTTAATAAATAATGTGGGCGGAGATGGCAGCTATCCCAGGTGATATGTATATATAGGGAATAAAGATATGTTTATATAAATTAATATGTAGGGTAGAGATGGCAGCTATCCCAGGTGATATAATATAGGGATTAAAGATAGTTTATATAAATGAATATGTAGGGTGTAGAGAGAGCAGCTACCAGGTGAATATGTATATTATAGGGGTAATGATATATTTATATAAATGAATATGTAGGGTAGAGATGGCAGCTATCCAGGTGATATATGTATAATAGGGGTTAATGATATATTTATATAATGAATATGTAGGGTAGAGATGGCAGCTATCCCAGTGTGATATGTATATTAGGGGTTAATGATATATTTATATAAATGAATATGTAGGGTAGAGATGGCAGCTATCCAGGTGATATGTATATAGGGATTAATGATATATTTATATAATGAATATGTGGGTAGAGATGGCAGCTATCCCAGGTGATATGTATATATAGGGGTTAATGATATTTATATAATGAATATGTAGGGTAGAGATGGCAGCTATCCCAGGTGATATATGATATATAGGGGTTAATGATAATTTAATAAATGAATATGTAGGGTTAGAGATGGCAGCTATCCCAGGTGATATGTATATTAGGGGTTAATGATATTTTAATAAATGAATAGTAGGGTAGAGATGGCAGCTATCCGGTGATATGTAATATAGGGATTAATGATAATTTATATAATGAATATGTAGGGTAGAGATGGCAGCTATCCCAGGTGATATATGTATATATAGGGGTTAATTATATATTTATATAAATGAATATGTAGGGTAGAGATGGCAGCTATCCCAGGTGATATATGTATATATAGGGATTAATGATTATATTTATTAATGAATAGTAGGGTAGAGATGGCAGCTATCCCAGGTGATATATGTAATATAGGGATTAATGATATATTTATATAAATGAATATGTAGGGTAGAGGATGGCAGCTATCCCAGGTGATATGTATATATAGGGATTAATGATATATTTATATAAATGAATATGTAGGGTGGAGAGGGCAGCATCCCAGGTGATATTGTATATATAGGGATTAATGATGTATTTATATAATGAATATGTAGGGTTGAGAGGGCAGCAATCCCGAGTGATGTATATTTAGGGATTAATGATGTATTATATAAATGAATATGTAGGGTTGGAGAGGGCGCAATCCCAGGTGATATGTATATGGGATTAATGATATATTTATATAAATGAATATGTGGGTTGAGAGGGCAGCAATCCCAGGTGATATGTATATATAGGGGTAATGATATAATTATATAAATGAATATGTAGGGTTGAGAGGGCAGCAATCCCAGGTGATATGTATATATAGGAGGATGAATATTTATATAAATGATATGTAGGGTAGAGGGGCAGCTATCCAGGTGATATGTATATATAGGGATTAATGATATATTTATATAAATGGAATATGTAGGGTGGAGAAGGGCCAGCCTTTGGTATATAGTCTGTATTACTGTATTATTATATATACTGTATTATTATATATACGTTATTACTGTATTATATATACTGTGTCTTTTTTGGTATATAGTCTGTATTACTGCATTATTATATATACTGTATTATATAGCTAAGCTTCCCTCTCCAACCTCTCATATTCATATTATATAAATATATCATTAACCCCTATATATACATATATCACCTGGGATAGCTGCCATCTCACCTACATATTCTTTCTATAAATATATCATTATCCCTATATATACATATACACCTGGGATAGCTGCCCTCTCTCCCTACATATTCATTATTATAAATATATCATTAACCCCTATATATACAATATCACCTGGGATAGCTGCCCTCTCTAACCCACATATTCATTTCTATAAATATATCATTAATCCCTATATACCATATATCACCTGGGATAGCTGCCCTCTCTGCCCTACATATTCATTTCTATAAATATATCATTACTCCCTATATATACATATCTCACCTGGGATAGCTGCCCTCTCTACCCTACTATTCATTTACTAAATATATCATTAATCCCTATATATATATCACCTGGGATCTGCCCTCTCCACCCTACATATTCATTTATATAATATATCATTATCCCTATATATACATATCACCTGGGATAGCTGCCCCTCTCTACCCTACATATCATTTATATAAATATCATATTCCCTATATATACATATCACCGGGGATTGCTGCCCTCTCAACCCTACATATTCATTTATATAATTATATCATTACCCCTATATATACATATCACCCTGGGATTGCTGCCCTCTCAACCCACATATTCATTTATATAAATATATCATTAATCCCATATACATATCACCTGGGATTGCGGCCCTCTCCAACCCTACATATTCATTATATAATACATCATTAATCCCTAATATACATCACTCGGGATTGCTGCCCTCTCAACCCTACATATTCATTATATAAATACATCATTAATCCCTATATATACAATATCACCTGGGATGCTGCCCTCTCCACCCACATATTCATTTATATAAATATATCATTAATCCCTATATATACATATCACCTGGGATAGCTGCCATCTCTACCCTACATATTCATTTATATAAATATATCATTAATCCCTATATTACATATATCACCTGGGATAGCTGCCATCTCTACCCTACTATTCATTAATAAATATATCATTAATCCCTATATACATATATCACCTGGGATAGCTGCCATCTCTACCCTACATATTCATTTATATAAATATATAATTAACTCCCTATATATACATATATCACCTGGGATAGCTGCCATCCTACCCTACATATTCATTATATAAATATCATTAATCCCTATATTACATATCACCTGGGATAGCTGCCATCTCTACCCTACTATTCATTTATTAAAATATCATTTAACCCCTATATACATATCACCTGGGATAGCTGCCATCTCTACCCTAACATATTCATTTATTAAATTATCATTAACCCCTATATATCATATATCACTGGGATAGCTGCCATCTCTACCCTACATATTCATTATATAAATATCATTAACCCCTATATATACATATCACCTGGGATAGCTGCCATCTCTACCCACATATTCATTTATATAAATATATCATTAATCCCTATATATACATATCACCTGGATAGCTGCCATCTCTACCCTACATATTCATTTATATAAATATATCATTAACCCCTAATATACATATCACACTGGGATAGCTGCCATCTCTACCCTACATATTCATTATAATAAATATATCATTAACCCCTATTATACATATATCACCTGGATAGCTGCCATCTCTACCCTACATATTCATTTATATAAATATATCATTACCCCTATATAATACATATTCACCTGGTAGCTGCCTCTCTCTACACCCTACATATTCATTTATAAAACATATCTTTAATCCCTATTTATATCACCTGGGATAGCTGCCATCTCTACCCTACATATTAATTTATATAAACATATCTTTATCCCTATATATACATATCACCTGGGATAGTCTGCCATCTCCGCCCACATTATTTATATAAACATATCTTTATCCCTATATATTATATATCACCTGGGATAGCTGCCATCCAACCCTACATATTAATTTATAAAAGATATCTTTGCCCCTATATATACATATGTCACCTGGTAGCAATAGGGGCTGCACCAGCAGCCACATGTAAGTTGGCGTGGCTGCCAGTTCTGGAGAGAGCCAGGGAACGATGTTTGTATGGTCTAATTCTGGCAGTTGGGGGACCAGCATTGCAGGAGAACCATAACGACCAGAGGAGAAAGGTATGGATTTTTGAATACTGTGTAGTACTACACAGTGGGGCTAGCACTGGGACAAATTTAAGTTTTGTGGGTGTCGACATGCCGTTTATCTACTAAATCTGAATTCCCAGCTCATTTAAACCATTTCTTTTCCTTTTTAGTGTTGCGCTTATGAATCACAGCTGCTGTCCCAATGTCATTGTCACTATAAAGGGAACCACTGCAGAAGTCAGGGCCGTGCAAAAGATAACCCAGGAGAGGAGGTAAATATAAATAGAATTCTAGTGCACAAACAATTCTAATTGCATATTGGCTACCTCCATAAGGTTGCGACTACAAACAGTCTGCTAACCCTGGATAAATAAAATCAATTAGTTCAATAAATTGGCCAAATATTTATAAGCCCAGTCCCATGTCAAGGTTACTTTATTTAACTGGGTCCTAACCTACTGGTACTTGCCTTTTTGGCTACATGAGCTGACAGCTTCTCCTGTGTGGCCTGGATGCTTGAGGCTGACTCTCTAGTTTAAAGTACTTTAAAGGTTTAGCAGACTGTTTGTAGTAGAACCTTATGGAGGTAGCCATATGCAATTAGAATTGTCCTTGCACTAGAATTCTGTTTTTTGTACGTATTTATATTTTTGGTCTCTAGTTGCACTTTAATATGGATGTACAACACCCAATTTTCTAATATTTCTGTAAATATAAATAGACATTGGTAAATGAGCTCTTCATCAGAAAAGATTGGGGAGAATCCTTGGCAAAGAAATGTTGCCAAGAAGTAGGTTACTGGAGAGGTGTGATATGGACGGGCATGTTCACGGTGCCTCTCACAGTTGTGTAGTACAGATCCCTAAACTAGACTGCCCTGTAAAGTGGGCACAGTTAGGAATATAAAGAATTAGAACTTCCCATACAGCGGTTGGTAACGTGTCTCCTATTAAATGGCTTTTTTGTTTTTATAAATGTATTGTGTCAGCATGGGTGTCACCGGAGTAATGACCTATGATGACATCTGCCTTCAAAAGTACTTCACTTTCAATGCTTATGGTTTCTTATTTTAGTTTTCATTGAATTAAATGAGTAAATGTATCTATAGAGGGGATCATCTAAATGGGTCTGTAGAAGGGATCATTCTAAATGGATCTCTAGGGATCATTGGAAATGGGTCTGTAGAGGGGATCATTCTAACTGGGTCTGTAGAGGGGATCATTCTAACTGGGTCTGTATAGGGGACATTCTAATGGGTCGGTAGAGGGGATCATTCTAAATGGGTCTGTAGGGGGATCATTCTAAATGGGTTCTCTAGGGTGGATCATTCTAAATGGATCTGTAGAGGGGATCATTCTAAATGGTCTGTAGAGGGGGATCATTCTAAATGGGTCTGTAGAGGGGATCATTCTAAATGGGTCTGTAGAGGGAATCATTCTAAATGGGTCTGTAATGGGGATCATTCTAATGGGTCTGTATAGGGATCATTCTAAATGTCTGTAAGGGAATCATTCTAAATGGGTCTCGGAGGGGGTCATTCTAAATGGATCTGTAGAAGGGATCATTCTAAATGGGTCTGTATAGGATCATTCTAAAGGGTCTGTAGAGGGATCATTCTAAATGGATCTGTAGAGGGATCATTCTTATGGGTTGTAGAGGGAATCATTCTAAATGGGTCTGTATAGGGGATCATTCTAAATGGGTCTGTAGGGGATCATTCTAAATGGATCTGTAGAGGGATCATTCTAAATGGGTCTGTATAGGGGATCATTTTAAATGGGTCTGTAGAGGGGATCATTCAAAATGGGTCTGTAGAGGGGATCATTCTAAATGGATCTGTTTGGGGTCATTCTAATGGGTCTGTAAGGGGATCATTCTAAATGGATCTATAGAGTGATCATTCTAAATGGTCTGTATAGGGGATCTCTAAATTGATCAGTAGAGGAGATAAATTAATGGGTCTGTATAGGGGTCATTCTAAATGGATCTGTAGAGGGTATCCTAAATGGGTCTGTAGAGGGGAATCATTCTAATATCTTAGAGGGGATCATTCTAAATGGGTCTGTAGAGGGGATCATTTTAAATGTGTTTGTAGAGGTGGATCATTCTAAATGGGTCTGTAGAGGGTCATTCAAATGGTCTGTAGAAGGATCATTCTAAATGGGTCTGTAAAGGGATCATATCTAATGGGTCGTAGAGGGGATCATTCTAAATGGGTCTGTAGAGGGGATCATTCTAAATGGGTCTGTAGAGGGGTCATTCTAAATGGTCTGTAAAGGGGATCATTCTAAATGGGTCTGTGGGGGATCATTCTAATGGTCGGTAGAGGGGGATCATTCAAATGGGTCTGTAGAGGGGATCATTCTAAATGGGTCTGTAGAGGGGATCATTCTAAATGGTCTGTAGAGGGGATCATTCTAAATGGTCTGTAGAGGGGATCATTCTAAATGGGTCTGTAGAGGGGGATCATTCTAAATTGGTCGTTAGAGGGGATCATTCTAAATGGGTCTGTAAGGGGATCATTCTAATGGGGTCTTAGAGGGGATCATTCTAAGTGTCTGTAAAGGGGATCATTCTAATGGGTCTGTAGAGGGGATCATTCTAAATGGGTCTGTAAAGGGATCATTCTAATGGGGTCTGTAGAGGGGATCATTCTAAATGGGTCTGTAAGGGGATCATCTAATAGGGTCTGTAGAGGGGATCATTCTAAATGGGTCTGTAAGTCTCATTCAAATGGGTTCTGTAGGGGATCATTCTAAATGGTCTGTAAGGGGATCATTCTAAATGGGTCGGTAGAAGGGGATCATGTTCAGAAAAGTCACTATTCACTATTGGCATTTGATTTAGAATTTCCTATTCCTCATTTCATTTCCTCTGTGTTTTTGGGTCTAGTGTTTACCAGTTACATAGATTTGCTATACCCCCACAGAGGACGACAGGACAGACTTCTGGATTCCTATTTCTTTACCTGTGATTGCAAAGAATGTGCAACAAAGCAGAAGGTAGAGGGATTCTTCAGTATCTATTGAATACATCCGTCTCTCTAGATAAAATGATAAATAAAAGCAAATTTAACTATTCATTACATTCTTGTTTTTAAAGTGGTGTTTTTTTTTTTAAAATGAGAAAAGTGGTGGCTGAACTAATGAACGTTGGGCCCCTTGTGGCTTTCAGACACCTCTGACTTCCTACTTTGGAATCCCAATTTATATTGTCATATTAGAGCGGTGATGTTGAACCTTGGCACACCCAGCATGCCTCAGTTAGAGAATTCAACTACTCTACACTTGTACTACACTGACTGAAAAGATCATCCTTTGTTGACCTGGTGCTAAAAATGACTTACATGCATATATATATATGCTTTGTGCCAATACATTTTATCTGACCATGCCATTCCTGATATTAGGTAAATCAAATATTAGGATATCGATTTGCGTTCTCGAAGATCTAATATCGGCCACTTAATTAACTTACCTGCCAGCATTCCCCGCAATGTGCCCGGTCACTGCGCTCTGATATCAATTGTAAAATAATCTCAATAGCTAGCAACTTTTACGAGATCAAAAGTTAAAAATCGGGGAAAATATCCAATTCAATACAAACCTTCCAGTTATCATTCTCCATCCTCTAACGTACCAAAAAAAAGCTAATCTCTATGCACCTCTAGTAACTTGTTTTAGGCCCGGAGTCGGAGCTGGGAGCCTGGATCATAAAGGTGCAGTCGGGAACTACTGCTCGATCTAAAAGGATATTTCAGCCAACTCGACTGGCGCCGTCTCAACTTAGTTCTCCCCACTTTATCCCTGGCCCAGTTGATCCTATCTGCGCTCGAGGAGGTCACTGGCACCCCTGCACTTTGTCCTCCGTTGCTCCTTCTCTCTAACTTGCTTCAGAGCACACAAGATTGTAGGCGCTAGGTTGCTGTGCATCTGATTTGTGGCCGTTGGCGGCACTGGTGTCCGAACTGCGCTAGCGAATCCCTAGATGCGTTTAGCCTATTCCTCTTTGCTTCTGCAGACAAAACCTAGTGTTTGGCTGTCCGGGACTGCAGGCGCGCAGCACGCTGATTCATGGCGTCGCCGTGTGGCTCAGAAGTTCTCACAAAACATGCGCAAAATCCGGTCAGGCCGCGGCAATGAGGCATGGTTCTGATTAAGCGAGATCCTCTGGCAGGCCGCAAACGGAAATCACAAAATACACCCCTGCAGTCTGACGGACATGATCAATATGCTCGCGTATGGAAGAGTCCGGAGGGCAAAGCACTATAAAAGAACCTTTCATTAGAGCCACCGATACCATACCATATATGGGAATTTATCAGCAAGCACGGCAATGTCTATTATATGAGATGATCAGATGGGCTCTAATATAGGGATCTTACTGGTTCCCTGTATTAACCTGTCATTTTTTCTGCTGGTTTATAAAGCTTTGCCAGTTACACATTTACAGTGTTGGCTGCTCCTAGTCCTGGAATCCACCTCACCCCGCCCCAGTGTCTTTTACCTCTCGGTAAAAAGCGTATTGTATTTGTGGCCGCCCATATGAGAGTGACCCTAACATTGAGCTTGATTGTTTTCAAAGACGTTTTCTTGACTAGTTCACCTCCTAGTGAATTGCTGGAGATCTGTGAGCTGAGTTTAGATAAATGGGATCCGTGTTCGAGGAAGCGTGTACATTTACATATGATGTACCAGCCATGGGTATCTGTCTGTACACACGACTGGGAAGGACCTTAAATATGGTGAAAGATTATCAAACCGTACAGGTAGAAAAAGGGTGCCTATAATGAAATTTAATTATTATATTCCCTGTATTGGCTATTATGTACAGAGAGTGATGGAGCATTGGCCTGTGTAACCAAAGTATACAGGCTTTGTCATGGAATCTTGTTCAGGTAGGAATAAGAGTAGCATTATAGTCCATTTAAATTGAATGGTGAGCGTCCACTAGCAGTATGTCACCAAAACCAGCAAGATTCCCGATTACCTTTTGGTAAGAGTTTTCTGACTTACTCCTCCCCTCCCTTAGGCTAAATGGAGAAGCATTGAGCATGTCGACCCCACTGAGTTAGAAAAAGGGTAGTGGACTGCAGAGCTCTCTGTACTTAAGGTCTGACTTCGTGTCTTTGAGTATGATGATAGGATCACTATTTGTAAGTAGCTGTTTTTCTGCTGTATATTAGGGAAAATGTGCTTTGGGCAGACTTCTCTTTTATTCATTTGGAAGAACTTCCGCCATCCAAATTAAATAGTAGTACCTGATGAAAGAATGTCATTGTACATGGTCTGAACACCCTGCTGTAGCTCCCTAGCTCACGTTTTACTTTCCTGTCTGTAGACACCATTCACAATGGCAGCTTATATAAGGACATCTAGTCAGAGATTTTTCTTTATAGAGATGATGTAACCTTTTTATAGGACTTTGACTAAATGTGTAACTATAGGACTATGTGAATGTATATGACTATATGATGCATAGGACTATGTGACTATATAGAATATATGAATATTTGGGGATATGTGACTTACTATATGTCTCTATATATGACATATGATGCTATAGACTATTGACTATATGAGGCTATATGATTATGATGCTCTAATTAGGACTAATATGATGCTATAGATTTGTACTATGTACTGTATTGACTAATCCTATAGGACGATGTGACTATATGATGGCTATAGGATTATGTGACTGTATATGACATATATAGGACTATGTGAATATATATGCTATATTATGCTATAGGACTATGTGGCTATATGACTATATGATGCTAACGACAATGTGACTGTATGGACTATATGATGCTATAGGACTATGACTATGATGCTATAGGACTTTGTGACTACATGATGCTATAGGACTATGTGACTAGATATGACTAATAGTTATAGGACTATGACTATATGACTACATGATGCTATAGGACTATGTGACTACATATGACTAATTATGCTATAGGACTATGACTATATATGACTATGATGCTATAGGACTATGACTATCATATGAACTATATGATGCTATAGGACTTTGTGACTATATATGATATATGATGCTATAGACTTGTGACTGTATATGACTATATGTGCTATAGGTTTTTGACTCTATATGAGCTATCATATTGCCATAGGACTATGACTTAATGATAGCCATAGGACTATGGGACTATATATTATGATGCTATAGGACTGTGACTATATGACATATGATGCTTAAGGACCTTTGACTATATATGACTATAGATGCATATAGGACTATTTGACTATATGATACTATAAGACTGTGACTACCGGTAAATATGACTATATGATGCTATAGGACATGCGACTTATGATCTATAGACTATGTGACTGTAATGATGCTATAAGGACTTAGACTATATATGACTATATGATGCATAGGACTATGACTATATATGCTATAGAACTATAACTGTATATGACTATATGATGCTATAGACTATGACTATATTGACTATATGATGCTATAGGACTATGTGACTGTATATGATGCTTTTTTTTATAGGACTTGACTGCTATTGACTATATGATGTGCTATAGGACTATGCACTATATATGACTGATATGTATGCTATTAGGGACTATGTGACTGTATATGATGCTATGGACTTGTGACTTTAACTATATAATGCTATAGGACATGTGAACTGAATGACTATATGATGCTTAGGACTATGTGACTGTATATGCTGCTATAGGACTTTGTGACTATATATGACTATGATGCTATAGGACTATGTAACTGTATATGATCTATAGGACTATGTGACTGTATATGATGCTATAGGACTTGCTATACATAATGACTATATGATGCTATAGGACTATGACATATATGACTATATGATGCTATAGGACTATGTGACTGTATATGATGCTATAGGACTTTGTGACTTTATATGACTATGTATGCTATAGGCACTGGTGACTGTATATGATATATGATCTATAGGACTATGTGCTGTATATGATGCTATAGGCTTTGTGACTTATTGACTATGATCTTGGACTATGTGACTGTATATGATGCTATAGACTATGACTATATGTGCTATAGGACTATGATATATGATGCCATAGGACTTTGTGCTATACTATAATGACTATATGATGCTATAGGACTTTGTGACTATATGATGCTATAGGACTATGACTATATTGTGCGATAGGACTATGTGACTATATTGACTATATGATGCTATAGGACTTTGTGACTATAGGATGCTATAGGAACTATGACTTATGAATGACATAGGACTTTGTGACTATATATACTATATGATGCTATGGACTATGTGACGGTATATGACTATTGATGCTATAGGACTACGACTATAGTATGCCTATATACTTTGTGACTATATATGACTATATGATGCTTATAGGACTATGTGACTGTATATGACTATATGATGCCATAGGACTTGGTGACTATATTGATATAGATTGCTATAGGACTTGTGACTATATATGACTATAGGATGCTATAGACTATGACTATATGATGCCATAGGACTTTGTGACTATATATGACTATGTGATGATAGGACTATATCACTATGTGTAACGTGTAGCTTGCAATTTACTGTTTTTATATGTGATTTTATTGCTTTAGTAAACACTATCCACCATTCCCTGAATGTTGCATCAATGGTGGCTGAAACTAGGACGTCTGTATATGGGCCTGGAAAGGAACATTGGGATTAATTTTTGAAGAAGTAAATAATAAGTGGCAGGCAAACATGGCTCTCTGCAAAGGGAAACAAATCACCAAACTGACTCAAGCCGAGTGGGACTTCCCCCTTTATGGGGACCTGAATTCCTCTATTTCCAACTTCCAACCATATCTATATTATGAACATGCCCTTCTTTCAACCCCTCGCCCTGATGAAATTTTGACATTGTTCCAATTTAAATGGTTTGGCTGCTGGAGGTGTTCCTTGTTTCAGAGTGAGGATGGGTAGAAGTGCGAGGGATCTATGTTTTTGTTAGAGAAAATGGGAAGTCCTTCAGGATACAGGTTTGTAGTTGTCTTGACCTGAATAAACACTGTAGAAGACACTCACGGACCGGCTAATACCATACTACAGTTCCACAGCACGCTATAGTTTAGTTTTACCCAAGTTGTTGGGACCTTTCAGAGGAATCAGCGAGGGTGCAAGCTTGCGGGTAAGTTTTCATTCTTCGTTCCTCACTCTGTTACATTAGATTGCATTCTCTTTATTTAAAATGATTTCACGATATTTTTAGTTGTCATAAAATCTTGACCAACTCTGCAATTCGTGGAGGCCAATGGGGGGAAACTAGGAATCACTACTTATAACTTTATTTAAGGATCTTTATTCCACCCCCAACACACCAATAATTCACCGCAGATTGATCCATGTTGGTCCATGTTAACTACCCATCAGTGTGTAAGAATCTTATTGCAATACATCAGTTTTTGTCTTGCCAGAGATTTGTTCCTATATTCTCAACCAGAATTCCAGTGCTCCTATTAATGAAATCTTACCTTGTATCTTAATCACATGTATTTGTTTCCGCCTATGCCTTGACATCTGCCCATTCCCTTCCAACACAAAATAACTTTGGGCTTGGATGGGCAGCCTGTATTTGTTTTTTTATCTATCCCCTATGTATGTTTTTTTTTTTCCTTTTCCCTGTAGGCCATTGCCATAATGGAATAGCCCACGTGGCCGATCACCATTACATTGCGGAGGTCAAAAAGGAATTGAGGTCTGTCCCAGAATCCACCCCAACTTGTCTGGAATTCCAAGCCAATTCCTCGCCACAGCGATTGTCCTACCTTTCCTTCCGTTAATGATGGCCTGAGATCACAGGAGTTGTCGTCCCAATGATATTGGGTGCCTTCTCATTAATGCTAGCCTTAGGGACATCCATTTGTAGATTTCCAGGTGCTCTTAAACTACAGCCATCTCCATCTTTGGGATGTGTGGACACCGGGTGCTTTACCCAATAAGGCCGAATAGGAAATAGAAACATATTTATTACAAGTCAGCTGGTCAGTTCTTTCTATTCTCTTCTACAATGCTTGAAATAATCATCGTACCGACACCCAGTATATATTTTCCTACAAATCGTTACTAATCTCTCCTGTTCCTTATGGGCAACAAACCCACCAGGCGAACTGCATTCCTGCACTAAAACAGACTGGATTTTCTGGTTACCTGGGTGACTGCCCCTTTAAACCAGGCATTGGCATGGCAGTACCTCCTCTCCAGAGTTTAAAAAAACCACAATCCCAGCATCCCCAAGCTGGGCCTTTGTTGTGTCAGATGCTTGTAGGGGAATACTGGAGTTGTAGTTTTCGAACATGTGGAAGGCTACACGCTTCCTATACCCTGCTTACATGCACTGATTCCTTCAAAGTTGTTTTTATAACGGTTTGTCTGAAACATTGACAGGGTTTTTCCTCCTATTTTGTTTGTTTTGTTTAATTTAATGCTTTGTTTTTTTTTTTTTTTTGTCTGAGACTAAAGTCATTAAGGTGTTTGCCTGCTTATTTTATCACCAGTGTAACACTGCATGTTGATAATAATAAAAATAAGATCCACCTACTGGCGCATTTGTGTTGTCTGCTGGGGAATGGGGTGAGGGGCATATTTAGTTTTTGGTAGTCTAAAGATGATTACCACTTTTTTGCGAATTTAATAAAACACTCGTATCAAACTATTGGGACGTTTCAGGTACATACTTGCAAACAGTTCTTGTACATTCTTGTCACTGAATGTGAGAGATCCAGTCGGATGACTGTGGAAATGTCCTTCACAGAATTAAACTTTAATTCCAGTTTTCAAACTGATACAAACATATACACATGACCTGATGTAATGGATGTTACGATATACCATGGACCTGATGATGAATGAACCGTACAGTGACCGTGAATATTACAGATATACCATTGACCTGGATGAGATCTACAAGATGAATGACTGATATAAATGATTCCATGCTGATGAATTACAGATCATGACCTGGATGGATGAATTTACAGAATACCATACCTGGATGAATGATTTGACAGATACAATGACCGATGAGACTTACGGATGACATGACGGATAATTACAGATATACCATGGCCTTGATGGATGATCTACAGATATACCGTGACCTGGATGATGATTATAAGAAGGATATGATGACAGATATAACCATGACCTGGATGGATGAATATACCAATACCGACCATGACCTGGATGATAGGATGTTACAGATATACCATGGCCTGGATGGTAATATTACAGATATACCGATTACCTGGAGGTGATAGTACTGACTGGATGTAATTACAGATTATCCCAGGTGATATATGTATATATAGGGATTAATGATATATTTATAGAAATGAATATGTAGGGCAGAGATGGCAGCTATCCCAGGTGATATGTATATATAGGGGTTAATGATATATTTATATAAATTAATATGTAATTAATATGTCTATATATAAAATCAATGGCTTGTGAGGTTGTTGGAACCCAAATGAACTAATGAGTAGTCCAAGGCCATAGGTGTAGATGGAGAAAAGAAGAGGACTGAGGGGGTGAGGAGTGGAGCTAATTTCAGAGTGAAAAACACTAAAGGTCCTACCAGAGAGATAGGAGGATAGCCAAGAAAGTGCAGTGTCCTTGATACCCAAGGAGGCCAGGATCTGAAGAAGTAGAGTGATCAACAGTATCAAAAGCAGAGGACAGATCAAGAAGAATGAGCACAGAGCAGTGACCTTTAGATTTAGCACTAAGTAGATCATTGGTCACTTTAGTGAGGGCAGTTTCCGTGGAGTGGTTAGGGCGGAAGCCTGACTGGAGGTGGTCAAAGAGAGAGTTAGCAGACAGGTGACACACCAGGTCAGCATAGACATGTCTTTCCAGTAGTTTGGAAGCAAAAAGGGAGAAGGCAGACAGGCCGGTAGCTGGAAAGAGCAGACGGGTCAAGGGAGGGTTTTTTAGGTATAGGGGATACCACAGCATGTTTAAATATCGAGGGAAAAATACCAGTGGATAGGGACAAGTTAAAGAGAGAGGTTAGGGCTGGAATGAAGGAAGAGGAGAGTGGGGGATGAGAGGGAATGGGGTCGAGGCATATGGTGAGACGTGTCCTGGATAGGAGAGATGTCCCTGTTTTGTTATAGTGGTGAAGATCGTTAGGGGGCAAGTAAAGGTAGGCTAGACAGTGCAGTGGTAGGGGTAGAGATGGAGGGAGTGAGCAACGAAGGGAGGTTGGGCAGTGCAATGGTAGTGGTTGGAAGCTGTAGGGAGAAGCTAGGGCGCACAGGAAAATCAATTCGGATGTTTTTGATTTTCTTTGTGAAATATAATTTATTTCATCAGCCGATAAATGGGGTAGGCGGAGGAGGTGAACAGAGCAGGCAGTTGAATACTTTAAAGAGCTGTTTGGGGTTATGGGATTGGGAGGATATGAGTGAAGAGAAGTAGTTTTGTTTGGCTAATGACTTTAGCACCAGCATCGCTCGGCTATACGGGATTGCCTTTTCAACTTTTTAATCTGGTCCGTAAGCCATAGTTGTGGGTTCTTGCGACCAAGGCGACGGGTGGATAAGGGAGCAACAGAGTCGAGGGCATTGCAAACAGTGTTATGGTAGTGGACAGCTGCAAGGTTAGGGTCAGAGAAGGAGGGCATAGAGTAAAGTTGTTGGAGAGGGATAGAGAGTGAATGGGGGTCAAGATTACGCAGGTCCCTGCATCTGTACGTATGTTTACTGTATTAGGGTTTATGGCCGGGACAGATGACACAAGATTAAATTTGAGAAGATGATCGTCAGAAAGAGGAAAGGGAGAGTTGGAGAAGTTACGGAACAGAGGCAGGTAAAGACCAGATCCAGTGTGTGCCCATTTCAATGGGTCTGGGCAGAGGACCATTGGGTAAGGCCAAGGGAGGAGGTAAGAGAGAGAAGTTTAGTGGCAGTAGAGGTGTTGGTACCGATGGGGATATTGAAATCCCCTAAGATAATTGAGGGGATGTCAGTGGATAGAAAGTGGGACAACCAAGCAGAGAAGTGGTTGAAGGAAGAGGTGGTCGATAAATAATTGCAATCTGTAGTGGTGTGGAAGAGTAAACACGGACTGAGTGGAACTCAAAAGATAGTCGGGAGAGGGCAGGTAAGGGCGTGATGGGTTTGAAAGTACAGCGCTCAGAGAGAAGAATACCAACTCCCCCACCACATTTATTATCGGGCCTAGTGGTGTGACTGAAGTGTAGGCCACCATATGAAAGCGCGGCAGGTGAGACAGAGTCAGAGGGTGACAGCCATGTTTTGGTAAGACCAAGAAAAGTGAAGCAGTTAGAGATAAATAGGTCGTGTACGTGTGCAAGTTTATTACACACCGTGCGTTCCAAAGGGCCCCAGATATAGGAGCAGGGGGAAGGGAAAGGAGAGGTACATTAGTGATAGTGTGTGTGTTTAGGGTACCAGTAGATGAAGGAGCGTTACGAGCAGTAGACATTAGGGTGGGGATGGGTTGATCATACAGGTGCGGTATGGGAGTGGGGCCGGGATTAGGGGAGATATCACCAGCTGCAAGTAGAAGCAGGAGAGAGAATGAGAGGAGGTGAGAGTGGGATTTAAATGGACCATGTGTTTGTCTATTAGTGGAGGAAGCTGGAGGGTGTTTGACAATGGAAAGGAGTTCATGGTGGGAAAGGAGGGGAGAGGATAAAATGGAGAGTGCGATGTAAATAGACTTACCAACAGTGGGGTATATTATTATATATACTGTATGTCTTGTTTGGTATATAGTCTGTATTACTGCATTATATATATGTATTTAACTTTATTAAGATACGTATTATATATACTGTATGTCTTGTTTGGTAATAGTCTGTATACTGTATTATTATATATACTGTATATATATACTGTATGTCTTGTTGGTATATGTCTGTTGTATACTGTATTTTATAATACTGTATTATTATATATATGTATATATCTTGTTTGGTATATAGTCTGTATTACTGCATTATATATACTGTATTATATATACTGTATGTCTGTTTGGTATATAGTCTGTATACTAGTATTATTATAGATACTGTAGTATGTATATTACAATTGTATGTCTTGTTTGGTATATAGTCTGTATTACTGCATTATATATACTGTATTACTGTATTATTATATATACTGTATTATATATACTGTATTATTATATATACTGTATGTCTTGTTTGGTATATAGTCTGTATTACTGTATTATATATACTGTATTACTGCATTATATATACTGTATTACTGTATTATATATACTGTATGTCTTGTTTGGTTAGTCTTTCATTACTGTATTTATATATACTTGTTATTTTACTGTATATTATATATAATGATGTCTGTTGGGTTATATAGTGTAGTACGTATTAGTTATATATACTGTATGTCTTGTTTGGTATATAGTCTGGTATTACTGTATTATTATATTCACTTTATTACTGTATGTTTTGATATATCTAATGTATTACGTATTATTTATAGAGACTGGATGGATATGGACGGGAGGGGGGGGGGGGAGATAGGCGGGAGTAAGGGGAGGGAGAGGAGACTGGAGTAGGAAGAGACGTGAGGACGGGTATTATGCTATATAGACGGGGATGAGTGAGAGTGATACTTTTATTACTGATTATATATATAATGTTATCCGTATTTTATTATACTTATTTTATGTATTATAATAATCCTGTATTTACTGTATTATTATATATACTGTAGTTTATAATATACTGTATGTCTTGTTTGTCTATATAGTCTGTATTACTATATTATTATAGATTACTTGTATTATTATATATACTATTACGGTTATTACTATACTGTATTACTGTATTATATATATATGTTGATTACTTATATTATTATATATACGTATTTTATTATATATTCTATATACTGTTTTATTATATAGACTGTATGACTGTATTATTATATATACTGTATTATTGTATTAATATATACTGTATTTATCGTATCGTATACCTGTATTATTATATATACGTATTGCTGATATGTTATATATACTGTATGTCTTGTTGGTATATAGTACTGTATATACTGTTTAGTATTATATATACTGATTATATTACTTATCTTCATGATACTGTATTACGTATTTTATATTAGCATGTTTACTATTATTACGTTTACGGGCTTATTTACTACTTATACTGTCATTACTCCTTCTTTTATATATACTGTATCTCTATACTGTCGTATTATTACGTATTCATTCTCTATCTTATGTATATATATATGTCACTGTATTATTATATATACGTCTCTGTGCTTAGACGTATGGATTATGTTATGAGTATTACTCGTCCTAGTCTTATTATCACACTGTTTATATCTAGTACCATGTATGCCGCTATATGATACTGTTGAATAGTGGTATTATCTCTGATTTACTGTATTTCTCTGTAGATATTATATCACTCGTTATTACTAGTATTATCTTACTATTACTGTATTACTATATATCCTGTATTACGTATTTGCATTATAACTACTTAGTTACTGTGAGTTGAGTAATAGACGGTAGTAGGTAGAGGAGCTGTATTAGAAGGGATATATTTAACTTGTATTAAATCTATGTATGGATTCTGTATTATATATATATGACTACGTATATACTGATTATTATATATACTGTATAGCTGTATTATTATATATACTGCTATGTCGTTGTTTGGTATATAGTCTGCATTACTGTATTATAAATACTGTATATATATAAGTATGTACTGTATTATTAATAACTGTAGTACTGATTATATTATATATTACTGTATTATTATATATAATTATACTGTATTATCATTATATATCATACTTATCATATATATACTTTATACTGTATATTAATATTATACTGTCTTAACTATTTAGACTGTATTACTGTATTATTATATATACTGTATTATTATATATACGTTATTACTGTATTATATATACTGTGTCTTTTTTGGTATATAGTCTGTATTACTGCATTATTATATATACTGTATTAATGAATTATATAACTGTATTACTGTATATATATTTACTGTATGCTGTTTGGTACTAGCTTATACTGTATTATTATTATACTGTATTACTGTATTATTATAATACTGTATGTCTTGTTTGGTTATATAGTCTGTAATTACTGTATTAGTATTATATTACTGTATGTCGTGTTTGGTATAAGTCTGTATTACTGTATTATATAGATACTATTATACTTGTATTATTATATCTGTAAGTATTACTGTTATTCTTATATAACGATATAATATAACTGTATGTCTGTTTGGTATATAGTCTGTATTACGTATTATATATACTGTATTATTATATATACTTATTACTGATTTATTATATATACTGTATTATTATGATATATGTATTACTGTATTATATATATTATTTATGTATATTCTGTATTATATATACTTTATTACTGTATCTATTATATTATACTGTATTACTGTATTATTATATATATACTGTATTATATATATACTGTATGTCTTGTTGGTATATAGTTGTATTACTTATTCTTATATATACTTTATTATTATATATACATTATTACGGTATTATAGTATACTGTATTACTGTATATATATAATATGTTTATACTGTTTATTATATATACGTATTGGGTATTATTATATATACTGTATATTATATATACTGTATTACTGTATTATTATATATAGTATTACTGTATTATTATAATACTGTAGTATATATTACGTATATTAGATATCTTATGCTGTATTATATATACTGTAGCTGTTTGTTATAGCTGTTACGTATTATATATATTATGGTTTATATACTGTATGTCTTGTTTGATATAGTCTGTATTACTGTATTATTATATATTACGTGCATTATTATATATACGTTATGTACTGTATTATTATATATACTGTATTTACTGTATTATTATATACTGGTATTATTATATATTACTGATATTATATATACTGTATTATTAATATACTTTATATTTATTACTGTATTACTGTTATTTTATATATACTGTATTACGTAATTATATATACTGTATTACGTATATGTAGATATATATACGTATTATTATATTAACTGTATATTATATATACTGTATTATTATATATACTGTATCTGTAATTATATAACTGTATTATATATACTGTATTATTATAATACTGTATTATGATATAATATATATATCTATTACTGTATATTATATACGTATTACTGTATTAGTTATATACTGTAGGATTTTATATATACGTATTACTGTATTATTATATATACGTATTTACTGTATATGATTATATATACTGTATTATTATATCTACACTGTATTATTATATTACTGTATTCTGTATGATTATATATACTGTAGTTATAATACTGTATTATTATAATATACTGTATTACTGTATTATTATATATATGTATGTCTTGTTTGGTATATAGTCTGCATACGTATATATTACTGTGTATTATATATACGTTATTACTGTATTATTATATATACTGTATTACTGTATTATTATATATACTGTATTACTGTATTATTATATATACTTTATTACTGTATTATTATATATATATGTTATTACTGTATTATATATACTTTATTACTGTATTATTATATATACTGTATTACTATATATACTGTATTACTGTATTATATATACTGTATTGCTGTATTATTATATATACTGTAGTATCTTGTTTGGTATATAGTCTGTATTACTGTATTATTATATATACTGTATTATATATACTGTATGTCTTGTTTGGTATATAGTCTGTATTACTGTATTATTATATATACTGTATTATTATATATACGTTATTACTGTATTATATATACTGTGTCTTTTTTGGTATATAGTCTGTATTACTGCATTATTATATATACTGTATTATTATATAATGTATGCTTGTTTGGTATATAGTCTGTATTACAGTATTATTATATATACTGTATTATTATATATACACTGTATGTCTTTTTGGTATGTGTATACATATATTATATATACTGTATTATATATACTGTATGTCTTGTTTGGTATATAGTCTGTATTACTTATTATTATATATATTATTCTATATAATGTAGTATTGTTGGTATATAGTCTGTATTACTGCATTATTATATATACTGTATTATTATATATACTGTATGTCTTGTTTGGTATATAGTCTGTATTACAGTATTATTATATATACTGTATTATTATATATACACTGTATGTCTTTTTTGGTAATAGTCTGTATACGCATTATATATACTGTATTAATGATTATATATTACTGTATTACTGTATAATATTTAATGATGTCTGTTTGGTATAGTATTTATTACTGTATTATTATTATACTGTATTACTGTATTAGTTATATTATACTGTATGTCTTGTTTGGTATTACTAGTCGTATTACTGCTATTAGTATATATTACTGTATGTCGTGTTGGTATAGTCTGTATTACTGTATTATATAATACTATTATACTTGTATTATTAATTATAAGTATTACTGTTATTTTATATAGACGGATATAAATAACTGTATGTCGTTTGGTATATAGTCTGTATTACGGTATTATATATACTGTATTATTAATATACTTATTACTGTATATTATTATATATACTGTATTATTAGTATAATGTATTACTGTATTATATATATATATGTTATTACTGTATTATATATACTTTATTACTGTATTATTATATATACTGTATTACTGTATTATTATATATACTGTATTATTATATATACTGTATGTCTTGTTTGGTATATAGTCTGTATTACTATATTTTATATATACTTTATTATTATATATACATTATTACTGTATTATATATACTGTATTACTGAGTATATATATAATATGTTTATACTGGTTTATTATATATACGGTTATTGGGTATTATTATATATACTGTTATTATATATACTGTATTACTGTATTATTATATATAGTATTACTGTATTATTATATACTGTAGTATATATTACGTATATATAATATCTGTATCTGTATTATATATACTGTATGTCTGTTTGGTTATAGTCTGTTACGTATTAGTATATATTACTGTGTTTATATACTGTATGTCTTGTTGTATATAGTCTGTATTACTGTATTATTATATATACTGTGCATTATTATATATACGTTATGACTGTATTATTATATATACTGTATTTACTGTATTATTATATACTGTATTATTATATATTACTATATTATATATACTTATTATTAATAACTTTATGATTTATTACTGTATTACTGTTATTTTATATATTACTGTATTACTGTAATTTATATATACTGTATTACGTATATGTAGTATTATATATACGTATTATTATATTATGTATATTATATATACTGTATTATTCATATATACTGTATCTGTAGATTATATAACTGTATTATATATACTGTATTATTATAATACTGTATTACTGTATTATATATATATCGTATTACTGTATATTATATACTGTATTACGTATTAGTATATATACTTAGATTTATATATACGTATTACTGTATTATTATATATACGTATTACTGTATGATATTATATATACTGTATTATTATATTACACTGTATTATTATATTACTGTATTACTGTATGATTATATATACTGTAGTTATATGATACTGTATTATTATAATATACTGTATTACTGTATTATTATATATATGATGTCTTGTTTGGTATATAGTCTGCATACGTATTATTACTTGTATTATATATACGTTATTACTGTATTATTATATATACTGTATTACTGTATATTATATATACTGTATTACTGTATTATTATATACTGTATTACTGATTATATATATATGTATTACTGTATTATATATACTTTATTACTGTATTATAATATACTGTATTACTATATATACTGTATATTACTGTATTATATATACTGTATGCTGTATTATATATATACTGTAGTATCTTGTTTGGTATATAGTCTGTATTACTGTATTATTATATATACTGTATTATTATACGATGTCTTGTTGGTATATAGTCTGGATTACTGTATTATTATATATACTGTATTATTATATATACGTTATTACTGTATTATATATACTGTGTCTTTTTTGGTATATAGTCTGTAACTGCATTATTATATACTGTATTATTATATAATGTATGGCTTGTTTGGTATATAGTCTGTATTACAGTATTATTATATATACTGTATTATTATATATACACTGTATGTCTTTTTGGTTATGTGTATACATATTATTACTATATATGTATTATATATACTGTATGTCTTGTTGGTATATAGTCTGTATTACTGTATTATTATATATACTGTATTATATAATGTAGTTTGTTTGGTATATAGTCTGTATTACTGGTATGATTATATATACTGTTATTATATATATGTAGTGTCTTGTTGGTATATAGTCTGTATTACGTATATTATATATACTTTATTACTGTATTATTTATATACTGTATGTCTTTTGGTATATAGTCTGTATTACTGCATTATTATATATATGTATTATTATATATACTGTATGTCTTGTTTGGTATATAGTCTGTATTACAGTATTATTATATATACTGTATTATTATATATACACTGTATGTCTTTTTTGGTATTGTCTGTTTTAGTGTTTACATCGTGATGTTCATTTGAGTCACTGGTTTTGTATGCTTGTGAAGGTTCTCATTCATCCAGGTCATGGTATATCTGTTGTATTCAATTAGATCAACTGGACTTGAAATGTAGTTCTTGAAGAACTAGTTCTTTCAAGAACTACATTTCAAGTCCAGTTGATCTAATTGAATACAACAGATACTGGTTTTGTATGTATACGAGATTTTTTTTGGGGGGGAGGGGCTGTTTTATAGTGTTTTATGCTCATATTGCTGGGTTGATTGATTGTTTAGCACTACAGCATTTGACTATGTTTGCTACATGGTGTATATAGTGTGGGTGAGGGAGTGTGTGATATACAGTACTGCACAGGAGCTTTGGTTTGGTTGGGTGTGTGCCTTTGAGTGTCAGATGAGGTGTAGCAGCTCCTACAAATCACAGCATATTCAGAGGCTTATATCTCAGGGACTATGAAGAATTTAAAGAAACTAAAAGGTACCCTGGTGGTTGGCATGACATATAGGATATATTATCATTCTCACTATAATTGCCCTTTAAACCTTCTATCAAGTATATTGAGTTGAAGCTATTCCACTTAATTCCACCAGGTGGCATATCAGAACCCTTCTTAACAGATCTTTCTGATTTGCTAAGTTAACCATACAATTCCGATCTCCAAACATTTGCAAGTGGGGTTGAGGTTTCTTGTTTCTCTGATGTAGAAAGCTGCCATTATTCTGCATTGCTTAAATACATTTCCACAGCCTTAGGGGCTAGACTGCAGCGATTCTTCACGATTCTGTACAGCGATAGAATGCACAGTTTCTAAAGACCCCTTTGCAGGTAAGTGCTTTCTCCTCAGCCAAGCCTGCAATTAACTTTGTAATAAGAGATATGTACACACAATGTCTACATTATGGTTGTTTATTGTCACAGAGCTCTGCACAACGTTTGGATTGTGATATCTTTCATCAGGTGCAATTGTTTTGTCGGGAACCTCATCTTAAACATTGTGTAGAGCTTTGTTACAATGAACCATAGTAAAAACAACACATCGTTTACACATGTAATAACCCATTTATGGTTAATGTAGAGAAACATACTCCGGAAATATTGCCGATCCCAAGTGTGAGAGCTCCTCATCTTCAATGGTGAACCCATTACAGTTAACCTACAATAAACAAATAAAACTCATTAGTCATTTCCCATAATCCTTTAAAGGACATTTCCACAAATAAAACTGGTGACTTGTCAGTTATCTGCCCACTACCCCAACTGCTATTTTCCCCAGTTTATTACATGCATTTAATGATAAGTTCTATTCCTTTCTGGCAAAGATTTATGCCTCCTCTCTCTGCTCAATGAGCTTTTTATAGACTTGAGCATGTGCAGAAGAGGCAGCAGGTGAAACAGCAGTCAATCATTGGTTGTGATGTCAGCAGTCACAGCCTTGATTGACTGCATGGAGGGAGGGGCCAGCTTACTCTGCCAGAATGTGGACAATAATAATCTTTAAATATCTGGTTAGTAATGCAGGTAATAAAGTGCAAAATATATCAGTTGGGGGCAGTTTACGGACAATTGACCAGTTTTTTGTTTTATGGGTGAAGATTCCATTTAAAGGATATTTATTGGAAATGATTCGTTTACAGAACCACCCAAGGGATCAATGTTCAGTTCCTTCCTGATCCATTCATTACGGATGACAAACAAGTGTGCAGGCTGGTAAATGTGATTGTACTATTATAAAGTTTATATGGTTCTGATTAACTATATTGTGCATTATCGTGCATGCGCGCTATAGCTAATCAGAACCAGGAAGCAGTCGGGACCTGTCAGTGTGACAGCGGTGAATCGAGTGAAAGGTAAGTTTCTTCTATCTTCGTTCCTGGTTCCACAGGCATTGATTACAGAACGGAAGGTAAGACATAGCTCCTTATCCTCCCGGTCTTCAATCAATGCATTAAAGGAACAGTTCACTTTTACAGTGAACTATTCCTTTAAAGTGTTCCTGTTTAAAAGGAAAGGTGTCAATTCTATTCGGATCTAAATGGAGCTCATTATATACAGTACCTGGGCAAACACGAATTCTAGAGTTGCATTATCTGAATAGTGCAAATTCTTGGAGTAAAAATGATGCAAGGCAGCAATGTCATTTTGGATTAACTCTTTCTTCTCGTTGTCAAGTTTATCAAGGTCTGTAGAGAAACATAAATAAAAAGAGGTTTATTTATCGAGCCAGGGAACGTCCGTACGTAAGAATCACTGGGGCAATAGAAATTACAGTCAATTTGACATTCGTCTAACTAGTGTAGGGTCACCAGCTAGACACACACTGGCCAACTGCTGCAGATCCCCCCCCCCATTATATAAGCCACACAGCCCATATTTTGACCCAGAGATTACATTATTCATTTTGGCCATTAGCTGCAGTATCCCCCCCCCCCCCCCCCCGGCCTCTGCTACTGTGTGCATAATGTTGTAACTATTGTATTGTAACCCCTGTTTTTTTCCTGGGGCCCAGGAATAGGTATTGCTGTGTGGGCAGTTAGTTTTCTTACACTTCCAATGCTCAGCAACCCTTAATCTTCCCTTAATATAGCAACTGTACAGAGTGATTGATAGTGAACACACACTGTGCACTTACAATCTAAAGGAAAGGCAAACAACAGGAAGTATAAGAAAATGTTCTCACACTGGAGCACATGGAGAGGAGGGGCAGACAGGAAATATTTAGATTTATATGTGTGGGGGACCGTAGTGCCCAAGCTGCCCCCTCCAGGCAACTGCCTTGGATGCCTTACCAGTAATCCAGCTCTGGAGCCTCTCAGTGGCAAAATTCCAGGAACTTTACAATCTAGATATGTTATAAAAATAATTTAAAAAAAGCCAGTTGCCAGGATTACTACCAAGGCAGGGTGATGCTATCATGGCTTATAAGTAAATTCACCCAATATACAGCAATGCAAAAACATGACTTGTGTGACTTCCCATTTGTGTTAACATACGGCTTAATTAAAGGGAAACTATAGTGCATATGAAGTTTTTTTAAAAACAGTTAAAATAAAAAGAACGTGAGGCAGGGAGGTAGGATTGGTGCTTTTTACCTCCCAATATCATTTCTATGAGGAGCAGCAGGATGAAGAAAACTGCTTCTGCCAGTCTTCCTGTATGCTTCAGCACTATCTTTAATATAGAATGGCCCAGGGCCATAACTTAGCAGATGAAAAGTGTATGTGCTGTAGCTCCTCAACAAAACAATATTGGGAGGTCGGAATAAACAATCCTATCTTCTTGCCCTTGGTACTTTTCATTTTTAAAAAGTTAATTTTTACAGTATAGTTGTCCTTCAAGGAATTAATATCTTCAGGAACGTCGGAGAGGTAAGTACACATTGCAGTCTTGGGGTTGAGGTAAGTATCAATTTTCATATGGGGGTAGGAAATTGATTATTTAAAATAAACAACACAAAGTAAAAGTGAAACGTTTTAATGCTTACGAGATTCAAACTCCTTAACCGACAGGAATCTCTCGGACGCCGACCTCTCTGTCTGTGTTTTCTAAGGTGTAAAGAAAAAACACTTTTAATGGATATGACATTGGAAGCCACAAAGACAGACAGGGACACAACGCATTGCCACAAGCGTTATTCAGAATGTCGTCCATTTGCATGCAAGAACGCAAGAAATTAGCAGGGTTTATTTAAATACCGAATTTTCCTTATGCATGCGAATGAGAAACTTGCTGCCTACACTTTGAGCAAAGAGAATAGTCTCACCGATGGCCGAATATAAACGTGGTGCTCAGATGTTGGCCTCAGGCCTGTTTCTTTGTAACGCTGCCCATTGAATCCGGCTTCACAGGTGGCCCAGAATTCACATAAAGGCGCGTATAACTTTGCATATTAAACTTTCCTGCAGCCTTTCCCTAAAAGCTAGCAATTACAGAATCTATCCAATCATTTAGTCTCGGGAACAACAGGCGATCTATAACCTTATGCCATTGGAGGAGTTTTTGTTCAAACATTTCAAACCAGGTTAAAAAAACCTACCAAACTGTTTAACAGCGCTATAGAAAAGCATTGACTCATTCACGTGGAATTGGTAATACACTGTGCTAAACTTCATACAGTATCGACCTTGAAAAGCGGCATTTTAATTACAGGACTGCAATGAGCTGGGCTACAGTAATTAATTGGCTTTTTTTTTTGGAAGGTGAAAGGGGTTTCCATTCAGCATGTATTACTGTTGGAGAAGAATCTAATTTAACAGAAATGTGGGTGTTGCCGTACAGCTTGTCTATAGAGATCATTTTGGGAAATGTATCCACTTAGTTACAAGGACAAACCAATGAGTTAGTATTTGCCAATCGGAAATGCCAGATTTCGCGCCTTATCAGCTCAGACGGCTTCTTTGGCCCTAAGGTTCGATTTAGAAAATACAAATAAAATGGCGTTCGCACTGCATTTAAACACACTCTTATGTAAACACATTTAATGTGCACAGGTCCATTTGTTTATAAATTGAAAATAAACTGTTACATTTATGGTTCCTACGAGAGGATTATCAGACCATTTTCCATTTTAAATATCAACCTAAAGCCTATTTAAAGGACAACTACACTGTGATTTGTTTTGGTTTTTTTTAATTACCTGGGGCAGGGATGTAGGATTCATTATTCCTACCTCCCAATTATTTTGTTGGAGTGCAAGCAAGTACAGTTTTCATCTTCCAGGTTTGTTTCCTGGGATTTCCTGTGTTAAAGATAGTACTGAAGTACTGAGAAAGTCTGGCAGAAGCCATTTTGTTCATGCTGGCTCTCCTCGCAGCAACAATATTGGGAGGTAGAGGTACTTTTCATTTTAAAGTTGTTTTTTTTAATGTATTTATACGCACTATAGTTCTCCTTAAATTTGACCAGATAAATCAAAATTAAACAAAATATATCTGAATTGAGATATGAATAGTACAGACACTGAATCCTTCCTACCAAGGATAATAGTGGCCAATACAATATTTGTAAAATTTGACCCACACATATATGCTGGGAGATTTCGACAGCCAAACAGTAGACATTCAGCAGTTACCAGCACTGGAGGCCGTTATTATAAGAAAAACAGATGGGTCTAGTTGGATTATGGGAAATTTAGTTATTTTGTAATAATTTAGTCATCAATTAAATTAATCAATGGGTCACCTTATTATTTTTGTAATAAAATAAATCAATTAACCAGCCTGAGTCAATTGATATTTTTAATCCCAGGGAGATGTTTTTGGTTGCAGGACTAGTAGCAGTGGGTCATCAGAGACATCCAGTGGTCCAGATGTGGCCCTCGGGCAGTACTTAGCCCAGGTCTGAGCTAGTTTCTAGAACTAAGCTTGTGACTACAACCATTTATCTTTATCTATTCTGTGAACCTTTATGTTGGAAGGTATCTGTGGTTTTGAGTTAGAAGTGTCCCACTCAGCATAAAACAGCCAGGTGTTAGGGGCCTTGCTCCAGGTTATTTATTGCCAACAGATTCCTGTACAAGTCATTCTGAATTGAGAGATCCAGTCAGATGACTAGTGAAACATCTTCAAGAACTAAACTTTAAGTCTAGTTGATCTAACTGAATACAATAGATATACCGTGACCTGGATGAATGAATATTACAGATATACCGTGACCTGGATGAATGAATATTACAGATATACCATGACCTGGATGGATGAATATTACAGATATACCATGACCTGGATGGATGAATATTACAGATATACCCTGACCTGGATGAATGAATATTACAGATATACCATGACCTGGATGAATGAATAGACAGATATACCATGACCTGGATGAGAATATTACAGATATACCATGACCGGATGGATGAATATTACAGATATACCATGACCTGATGAATGATTTACATATATACCGTGACCTGATGGAGGAATATTACAGATATACCGTGACCTGGATGAATGAATATTACAGATATACCGTGACTGGATGAATGAATATTACAGATATACCATAACCTGGATGAATGAATATACAGATATACCATGACCTGGATGAATGAATATTATAGATATACCATGACCTGGATGAATGAATTTACGATATACCATGACCTGGATGAATGAATATTACAGATATACCATGACCTGGATGATGAATATTAAAGATATACCTGACCTGGATGAATGAATATTACAGATATACCATGACCTGGATGGATGAATATTACAGATATACCATGACCTGGATGAATGAATATTACAGATATACCATGACCTGAGGATGAATATTACAGATATACCATGACCTGGATGAATGAATATTACAGATATACGTACCTGGATGAATGAATATTACAGATATCCCATGACCTGGATGGATGAATATTACAGATTACCCCATGTGTGAAATATAAAAAAACCTGGATATGAATATTACTATATACCATTACCTGGATGGATGATATTCAGATATACCATGACCTGGATGAATGAATATTACAGATATACCATGACCTGGATGAATGAATATTACAGATATACCATGACCTGGATGAATGAATATTACAGATATACAGTGGTGTGAAAAACTATTTGCCCCCTTCCTGATTTCTTATTCTTTTGCTTGTTTGTCACACTTAAATGTTTCTGCTCATCAAAAACCGTTAACTATTAGTCAAAGATAACATAACTGAACACAAAATGCAGTTTTAAATGATGGTTTTTATTATTTAGTGAGAAAAAAAACTCCAAATCTACATGGCCCTGTGTGAAAAAGTGATTGCCCCCCTTGTTAAAAAATAACTTAATTGAGATCTACAAGTCTGGTAAAGCTTATAAAGCCATTTCTAAAGCTTTGGGACTCCAGCTAACCACAGCGAGAGCCATTATCCACAAATGGCAAAAACATGGAACAGTGATGAACCTTCCCAGGAGTGGCCGGCCGACCAAAATTACCCCAAGAGCGCAGAGAAAACTCATCCAAGAGGCCACAAAAGACCCCAGGACAACATCTAAAGAACTGCAGGCCTCACTTGCCTCAATTAAGGTCAGTGTTCACGACTCCACCATAAGAAAGAGACTGGGCAAAAACGGCCTGCATGGCAGATATCCAAGGCGCAAACCACTTTTAAGCAAAAAGAACATTAAGGCTCGTCTCAAGTTTGCTAAAAAACATCTCAATGATTGCCATTTGGGAAAATACCTTGTGGACCGACGAGACAAAAGTTGAACTTTTTGGAAGGTGCGTCCCCCGTTACATCTGGCGTAGAAGTAACACAGCATTTCAGCAAAAGAACATCATACCAACAGTAAAATATGGTGGTGGTAGTGTGATGGTCTGGGGTTGTTTTGCTGCTTCAGGACCTGGAAGGCTTGCTGTGATAGATGGAACCATGAATTCTACTGTCTACCAAAAAATCCTGAAGGAGAATGTCCGGCCATCTGTTCGTCAACTCAAGCTGAAGCGATCTTGGGTGCTGCAGCAGGACAATGACCCAAAACACACCAGCAAATCCACCTCTGAATGGCTGAAGAAAAACAAAATGAAGACTTTGGAGTGGCCTAGTCAAAGTCCTGACCTTAAAAAGGCAGTTCATGCTAGAAAACCCTCAAATAAAGCTGAATTACAACAATTCTGCAAAGATGAGTGGGCCAAAATTCCTCCAGAGCGCTGTAAAAGACTCGTCGCAAGTTATTGCAAACGCTTGATTGCAGTTATTGCTGCTAAGGGTGGCCCAACCAGTTATTAGGTTCAGGGGGCAATTTCTTTTTCACACAGGGCCATGTAGATTTGGAGTTTTTTTTCTCACTAAATAATAAAAACCATCATTTAAAACTGGATTTTGTGTTCAATTATGTTATCTTTGACCAATAGTTAACGGTTTTTGATGAGCAGAAACATTTAAGTGGGACACACATGCAAAAGAATAAGAAATCAGGAGGGGGGCAAATAGTTTTTCACACCACTGTACCATGACCTTCCAAAGCACTGACTTGCTGTATACAGGAGCCCTAACAATGTCCGTTATGGTCTCAGTCCCATTTCCAGAAAGTGGTGCATCCCTAAGACACCTATCTTATTCATAGTAGGCACAGTGATTACACGATATAAAGTAAATATGGAGATCTGTGAGCAGGTAAAATAGACCACTGATTAACACATACATCATCCAATGACACGGAGCGGAACTCGTCCGTAACAGATTTAGCTAATAACATCTCCATGACGCGGATAATTATCACGCTGAACAAATACACAAAAGGGCAAATCTCTCTAGTAAACTAGATCATCCCAAGTTGATCCTGGGATTATACCCATTGCCATGAGGAGCCAATAAGATTGTCTAATTAAAGTAAAATAAATAGTATATAAACCCCAATTTCTGCACATTATTTTGCATTAAGTTTTTATTAAAAGATATTTTGGTTGTTTCTTCTTCTCCTTTGTATAAACTCACCTGTTTGGCCAGTAGCCTTGCTGTGATCCTTACAGTTTCCGAGGGGCTCCACTTCTCTCCATAAGAACACATTGAGGAGCACTCCAGCTTGTGCATTAGCCAATCTCCTTTCTGATTGGATAGAAACGATAAACGTCACTGGCAAGGCAATAAAAACCAGGATGCAGTCGTCTTTCTCGATACAAAAATGTCAAGTGAAACACGTTTCCTCCCAGGATGTAGAATAACAAGGATTAAACAACTAAAACAATCGTTCATTTAATAAAAAGCAAATGCAGTGTACCCCCATTTACCTGAATACAGTGAGCACAAATAAAGCACTAAAAGTGAATTATTAGTCAGTTTCCTAAATACTGTAGTTGTTTCATAGGTTAGAGAGTGACTATTCACAGCTTAGAGACATCTTGTCATTACCATTGGCCTCACTTTGATTCACACTTTGAGCCAATCAGACATCCTGCACTTATTTTAATAGACTGGCAATGACAATCTCAATGTATACAGTAGCTTTGCTATTAAACAGCAAGGAGTTCAGCAGCTGCTGGAGACAGCTGGTTTCCCCCATGACAGCTGTTCACGGTACTAGATAGATTGCACAAACATAATTTGCTATTTTAGGGATGACAGCATTGCTAGAAAGACAGAACCATGGACTGGGGAACACTCACCAAAGAATCCTCTGTAAGTCATCAAAACATGGGGAAGGCTCCATAGGATACAGACCACCCATATGCAATGGCACCTGTGAATAAAGCTTTGGCACTCAGGGCCTCTTCTCTATTGAGGCAGAGTGAGATATTTGCCTCAGGTGGCACCTCTAGGTGGTAGTGAAAAGAAAAAACTGCATCTTAAAAAAAAACTGCATGTGCTGGGAGCACTCGGGGCACCATTCAAGTGCCCCCCTTCGCCCGAAACTGAGGGGATCACTGTTAATTTACTCTGTAGTGCTGGGAGCCTGTTCCCCTGCAGAGCTGAAGAGGTAAGGCAGTCCCCATGACATAAGATTTTCATAAAATTAAAAAAAACTGCCCTTTTTAAAGTTGCACAAAAACTGCCCGCGCTGTGTGGTGCACTTATATTATAGTTAATTTAGCTCCCGGGGCCCTCTGCTGCAGGGTCTGCCCCCCTGGTAGTTATGACCCTGTAGCACTTACATTCGAAAACAATTTGTCTATCCTGATGAGTCAATCTTTCTGTCGTCTGGTTATTCAATTCTAAATGCTCATTATCATGTTCCTCAAATTATTGATACAAAATCAAATTTACATGAGCGCACACACCATCTGGGGAAGTAAAACTTTTTATTCGCGATATTGCTGCTCACACAATGTTATTTGCCATTTAGTGGTACATGGCCCAATGAGTCAGCAGAGGACTGCTAGTATGTGCGGTATCTTTTACCGATTTTTCTATATATTCCACCTCAAATTACTCACTTTTATTTAATGGGAATGTCCACCCCAAAAAGTAAAATCTATACTTCCCCTTCCCCCCTTAACCCAAAGATCATTATACTATACTTACCTGCCTGCCGTTCCTAAAGCCTATTACCTCTCCCCGCCAGCATATGCCTACCCGGTAATCACCTCCCCGGTACTCACATCTCACACAGCTGCAGAGCAGCTGGTCTGCAGCTGTCAGTCATTGGCCGTGATGCCAAACTTCACAGCCTTAAGTGGCAACTGCAACAGAGAGAATTATTAGGACCTTTTAGAACTGGGGGAGTAAGAAAATGTAACAATCCCAGGGCTTGGGGAATGGGGAAGGTAAGTATTGTTTGTAGAGGTGGGGTGGACATGCCCTTTAAAGAAGAACTAAGATCTTTATAGAAGGCAGATTTATTTTACTTACCTTCTTAAATTCCTAACCAAAGATGGAATGGAATCTATGGAACGATCCCCATACATACAAGCTGCTTGGTAACAGTGGAGCAAATACTCTTGTACTATGGGGAGACTGCCCGTGACATGGGAGATGAATGCCCATTGCTCCCTGATATCCTTAAATAATCTGCCTCTCTCTTCACCCCATTTTATAACAAATTACAAGGAGTGAAAGTTCAATTCTTTGACCAGCCAAACATTGCCCTTCTCTGTACACTACTGTATATATTTTTGATGTATCGGTGGACTGTATAGTATTTTTCTGTATGCTCTGCAATGTGCTAAAGATTAACACAGCACCCCCTAGTGGTTCTATTCAAGTATAACAAACAATAAAGCAACATAATAGGTACAGGGCACAGTCAGATTTCAGAGACCTTACCTGACATTCCACGTTGCAGTAAAAGGCCTGTTTACATTTTCCACATTTCGACAATCCTTCTTTCCTAAAATTAAAAGAAAATAAGTTATTACTTGAGGTCACTGATAATTACCATGGACCGTGCAAAGGATGTGACCCTCTCCACCTACTAACTTCCCCTTTAAAAAAAATGGGGGGTTAGGATGTACAAACTTTTGTATGTTTTATTGCCTCAGCCCGTTATGTGTAGACCAGGTTAGACAAGAGATTGGGATAGTAAAGATACTCACTGTGGTGATAATTTGCACACATTATTTTGTCACTGTTTTTTTTATTAATTTCCAGTTACTTGGTGTGTCAGGTGTGTGTCCACATGGCTCATTTCATATTTACACCTTCCCAGTCTCTGGGATGAACTCCCTTTTTTCAGACAGTAGAAAATAACTAATCAGGTACATAGTGTTTAAATTTGAAAGGTCCGAGTGTGCATGCTAGGAATAGGATTAGAGGAGGTAACCATAGTTATCCGAGTGTGTGTGCTAGGAATAGGATTAGAGGAGGTAACCATAGTTATCCGAGTGTGTGTGCTAGGAATAGGATTAGAGGAGGTAACCATAGTTATCCGAGTGTGTGTGCTAGGAATAGGATTAGAGGAGGTAACCATAGTTATCTGAGTGTGTGTGCTAGGAATAGGATTAGAGGAGGTAACCATAGTTATCCGAGTGTGTGTGCTAGGAATAGGAATAGAGGAGGTAACCATAGTTATCCAAGTGTGTGTGCTAGGAATAGGATTAGAGGAGTAACCATAGTTATCCGAGTGTGTGTGCTAGGAATAGGAATAGAGAGGTAACCATATTTATCCGAGTGTGTGTGCTAGGAATAGGAATAGAGGATGTAACCATAGTTTATCCGAGGTGTGTGTGCTAGGAATAGGAATAGAGGGTAACCATAGTTATCCGAGTGTGTGCTAGAACATAGGAATAGAGGGGTAACCATTTTATCAAGTGTGTGTGCTAGGAATAGGGATAGAGGAGGTAACCATAGTTATCCGAGTGTGTGTGCTAGGAGGAATGAAGGAGGTAGCCATAGTAATCCAAGTGTGTGTGCTAGGAATAGGATAAGGAGGTAACCATAGATATCGAGTGTGTGGTGCAAGGAATAGGGATAGAGGAGGTAACCATAGTTATTAGAGTGGTGTGTGCAGGAATAGGAATAGAGGAGGTAACCATAGTTATTAGAGTGTGTGTGCTAGGAATAGGATTAGAGGAGGTAACCATAGTTATCCGAGTTGTTGCAAGGAATAGAAATATAGGAGGTAACCATATTTATCTGAGTGTGTGTGCTAGGAATGAATAGAGGAGGTAACCATAGTTATCAGAGTGTGTTGCTAGGAATAGAAATAGAGGAGGTACCCATAGTTATCGGAGTGTGTGTGCTAGGATAGGAATAGAGGAGTAACCATAGTTATCGGAGTGTGTGGTGCGAGAATAGGAATAAGGAGGTAAAATAGTTATCCGTGTGTGTGTGCAGGAATAGGATAGAGGAGGTAACCATAGTTATCGAGTGTGTGTGCAAGGAATGGAATAGAGGAGGTAACCATAGTAATCCGAGTGTGTGTGCTAAAATGAATAGAGGAGTAACCATAGTTATCCGAGTGTGTGTGCAGGAATAGGATAGAGGAGGTAACCATAGTATCCGAGTGTGTGTGCTAGAATAGGAAAGAGGAGGTAACCATAGTATCCAAGTGTGTGTGCTAGGAATAGGAATAGAGGAGGTAACCATAGTTATCCGAGTGGTGTGTGCAGGAATAGGAATAAGAGGAGGTAACCATAGTTATCCAGGTGTGTTGCAGGAATAGGAATAGAGAGGTAACCATAGTTATCCGAGTGTGTGTGTGCTGACGAATAGGAATAGAGGAGGTAACCATAGTTATCCGAGTGTGTGTCGGGAATAGGAAGAGGTTAGACGCTATAGTTCTCCTAGTGTGTGTGCTAGGAATGAATAGAGGAGGTAACCATAGTTATCTAGTGTGTGTGCTAGAATAGGAATAGAGGAGGTAACCATAGTTATTAAGTGTGTGTGCTAGAATAGGAATAGAGGAGGTAACCATAGTTATCGAGGTGTGTGTGCTAGGATAGGAAATAGAGGAGGTAACCATAGTTATCAGAGTGTGTGTGCTAGGAATAGGATTAGAGGAGGTAACCATAGTTATCCGAGTGTGTGTGCTAGGAATAGGAATAGAGGAGGTAACCATAGTTATCCGAGTGTGTGTGCTAGGAATAGGAATAGAGGAGGTAACCATAGTTATCCGAGGGTGTGTGCTAGGAATAGGAATAGAGGCGGTAACCATAGTTATCCGAGTGTGTGTGCTAGGAATAGGAATAGAGGAGGTAACCATAGTTATCAGAGTGTGTGTGCTAGGAATAGGGATAGAGGAGGTAACCATAGTTATCCGAGTGTGTGTGCTAGGAATAGGAATAGAGGAGGTAGCCATAGTAATCCAAGTGTGTGTGCTAGGAATAGGGATAGAGGAGGTAACCATAGATATCCGAGTGTGTGTGCAAGGAATAGGGATAGAGGAGGTAACCATAGTTATTAGAGTGTGTGTGCAAGGAATAGGAATAGAGGAGGTAACCATAGTTATTAGAGTGTGTGTGCTAGGAATAGGATTAGAGGAGGTAACCATAGTTATCCGAGTGTGTGTGCTAGGAATAGATAGAGAGGTACCATATTTTCTTGAGTGGTGTGCGCTAGGAATAGGAATAGAGGAGGTAACCATAGTTATCAGAGTGTGTGTGCTAGGAATAGAAATAGAGGAGGTAACCATAGTTATCGGAGTGTGTGTGCTAGGAATAGGAATAGAGGAGGTAACCATAGTTATCGGATGGTTGTGCTAGAATATGGAATAGAGAGGTAAACATAGTTATCCGAGTGTGTGTGCAAGGAATAGGATAGAGGAGGTAACCATAGTTATCGAGTGTGTGTGCAAGGAATAGAATAGAGGAGGTAACCATAGTAATCCGAGTGTGTTTGCTAGAATAAGGAATAGAGGAGTAACCATAGTTATCCGAGTGTGTGTGCAAGAATAGGAATAGAGGAGGTAACCATAGTAATCCGAGTGTGTGTGCTAGGATAGGATAGAGGAGGTAACCATAGTAATCCGTGTGTGTGCTAGGATAGAATAGAGGAGGTAACCATATTATCCGGGTGTGTGTGCAGAATAGGAATAGAGGTAACCATAGTTATCAAGTGTTGTGTGCTAGGAATAGGAATAGAGGAGGTAACCATAGTTATCCGAGTGTGTTGTGTGCTAGAATAGGAATAAGAGGAGGTAACCATAGTTATCGAGTGTGTGTGCTAGGAAGAATAGAGGAGGTAACCATAGTTATCCGAGTGTGTGTGCAGGAATAGAATGAGGAGGTAACCATAGTTTATCCGAGTGTGTGTGCTAGGAATAGGAATAGAGGAGGTAACCATAGTTATTTAAGTGTGTTGCAGGAATAGGAATAGAGGAGGTAACCATAGTTACTGAGGGTGTGTGCTAGGATAGGAATAGAGGAGGTAACCATAGTTATCAGAGTGTGTGTGCTAGAGTAAGGGATAGAGGAGGTAACCATAGTTATCCAGTGTGTGTGGCTAGGAATGGAATAGAGGAGGTAACCATAGTTATCCGAGTGGTGTGGCTAGGACATAGAGGAGGTAACCATAGTTATCTCGAGTGTGTGCTAGTGGAATAGAGGAGTAACCAATTTTCTGGAGTGTGTGTGCTAGGAATAGGATAGGAGTAACCATAGTTATCGGAGTGTGTGTGGCTAGGAAGGAATAGAGGAGTAACCATAGTTATCCGAGTGTGTGTGCTAGGAATAGAAGAGAGGAGGTAACCATAGTTATCCGAGTGTGTGTGCTAGGAATAGAGGGGTAACCATAGTTATCCAAGAGTGTGTGTTAGATAGAAATAAGGAGGTACCATAGTTATCCGGAGTGTGTGTGCAGGGAATAGAGGAGGTACCATAGTTATCCGAGTGTGTGTGCAAGGAATAGAGGAGGTAACCATAGTTATCCGAGTGTGTGTGCATAGAAACAGGAATAGAGGAGGGTAACCATAGTTCAGAGTGTGTGTTGCTAGGAATAGATAGAGGAGGTAACCATAGTTACGAGTGTGTGTGCTAGGAATAGGATGAGAGGTAAACCATAGTTTATCCAAGTGTGTGTGCTAGGAATAGGATAGAGGAAGGTAACCATAGTTATCCGAGTGTGGTGTTGCTAGGAGAAGTAGGTAACCATATTTTATCCTAGTGTGTGTGCTAGAACAGAATAGAGGAGGTAACCATAGTTTATCCAGTGTGTGTGCAGGACAGGAATAGAGGAGGTAATCCATAGTTATCCGAGTGTGTGTGCTAGGAATAGGAATAGAGGAGGTAACCATAGTTATCCGAGTGTGTGTGCTAGGAATAGGAATAGAGGAGGTAACCATAGTTATCCAAGTGTGTGTGCTAGGAATAGGGATAGAGGAGAAAACCACAGCGAACAGTTACTAGTCTTCTCAATAGAAAATGCAAAAAAAAGGAACACTTTGTAGTCTGGGATTAGACAGGAAATAGACAACGTTACACACAGGCCAATCTCTCTGCAATCTGACCTTTTGATCGACAAGGGATAATTTATAATCCCTGCAGCAATAATCATTCATTTTAGGGGATCTTTCCGGTCCGTAAATCATGGGCAATTACATGTTAACATGCAAAAAATGTTAACCCATGCCAGTCTTACACAATGTGGGTGGCCTTACCGTGTGCACTGCAATCCATTTTTGGAGCGCCATTTTTTTAAATAAAGTAAAATTAGCAGAATTGCAGTGCAAGCGCATGGTAATATGCGGAAAAGGCGCAGCGATGTGTTTGCGCATTTAACTCGTGTTACCATGCTTTGTAGTAAGTAATGGTGCTAATTTTGCGTCAACCAATCAGATATTAGCTTTCAAATGGTGAATAACATCTGATTGGTTGGGGCAAAATAAGCACCATTATTAATGATAAGAACTTTTATTTCATCTCCCTGTAGGTGTCTTTTGATTGGCCAGTCCCTGGACACAATTGAACCAGGCCCGGCAATCATAACTTCAGTAACAAGTGTAGCATCAAGCAACATTTTTCCCCTTTAATTAAATAAGCCCCAAAGTTTAAGTGTACATACAAGTCTTTGCACATTACAGATAACAAAAGTAGAGCTGTAATCCCAGTGGAATCAGTGTGCGGCTGCCTTTAGCTACGTAATGAAACTAAACTAATCAACTAATAGCTCTATACAAATACAAGGTTTGCCTTTTTTTCTATTGTATTTGTTGATTACCTTGGGGCAATCAACAATTTGTGCTGTGACAGTTCCTCCCCCGTACTGTATGTTACACTGAGCCTCTCCGCTCACCCAGTAAGGGGCCTAGTTTAAAAATGGAAACCTGCTCCTGACACATGGTTGTCGATGGGACATTAAGTATAAGGTGTCGATCTTGACTAAGACATCTGTTTGCAATAGGAAGAACAGCTGAAACATCGAAACCCTATGTACAAACTGCCAGCAGGTTTGCAGCAGAAGAAGGGAATATTCTACCCCTGATACCATTATAATTTATTTATTGCATTATATACATTTGCTTATACATAGTTAGCTTTACATATGTGATATTGTTGCTGGTAGAAAGTACCGTATATACTCGAATATAAGTCGAGATTTTCAGGCTTTAAAATTAGCCTGAAAACCTAACCTCAGCTTATACTCGGGTCAAGTCCTAATTTAGATCCAAATGCTGCAATTGCGGATAGTAACCAGTAGGTGGCGCGGTGTTAAAAAAATCTTCCACCTGCATAGAAAGTTACAGGAGCTGATCTGCCTTTACAATCCTTCCTGCTTCCTGTAGTCTGGCTGCTGGACTAAGCACTGTCACTGCTCATCTGAATGCTGTAAATCTGATTCAGTTTGGGGCTGCTAGTTCAATGCAAGTGACAGCTTGAAACTACAACTCTCAGGTGACACTTAACTATTGGGGTCAGAGGGCCCTTTACTCTATGGGGGTCAGAGGGCCCTTTACTATATGGGGGTCAGAGGGCCCTTTACTCTATGGGGGTCAGAGGGCCCTTTACTCTATGGGGGTCAGAGGGCCCTTTACTCTATGGGGCTCAGAGGGACCTTTACTCTATGGGGGTCAGAGGGCCCTTTACTCTATGGGGGTCAGAGGGCCCTTTACTCTATGGGGGTCAGGAGAATTGTAAATGATGGTAAGCTTAATTAAAAGTTTATTGAACATTGCCACTCCACATGTTTATAAACTACAATTCCCAGCAACCAAAGCATGCTGGGAGTTGTAGTTTCCAAACATCTCGAGTGCCAAGGAATTGGGGGTTACTGGTACTGGATTTGGCTATTACTGTATGGGATTTATATATGGGAATGCTGCTGTCCATTTAAAGGACAACTTAAGCCACAAAACAATACAAAATCAGAAGGAGTAGGGTCATAATTTCTACCCTCGGCTTTTACCTGAAAAATCAGGTTTTACTAATTTTTCAGGTAAAAATAGGTGCTTCGCTTATACTCAGATATACTTATACTTGAGTATATGGTAATTTACAGCAATCATTCCATCCACAACTCTGTGACTCATGGCCCTCTCCATTCCTTCATAGGGAAATTGTGGTTAGGTTGTCCCTACCCTGTTGTAACTATTAAAGGGGTGATGTTGGAGGGTATGTCACTTGCTGCTCTGGACCATGTTGTAAGTATAAGTGTAACTATTAAAGGGGTGATGTTGGAGGGTGTGTCACTTGCAGCTCTGGTACACATTATTAGTATAAGTGTAACTATTAAAGGGGTGATGTTGGAGGGTATGTCACTTGCTGCTCGGGTACACATTGTTAGTAAAAGTGTAACTATTAAAGGGGTGATGTTGGAGGGTATGTCACTTGCTGCTCTGGTACACATTGTTAGTAGAAGTGTAACTATTAAAGGGGTGATGTTGGAGGGTATGTCACTTGCTGCTCTGGTACACATTGTTAGTAGAAGTGTAACTATTAAGGGTGATGTTGGAGGGTATGTCACTTGCTGCTCTGGTACACATTGTTAGTAGAAGTGTAACTATTAAAGGGGTGATGTTGGAGGGTATGTCACTTGCTGCTCTGGTACACATTGTTAGTATAAGTGTAACTATATAAGGGGTGATGTTGGAGCATATGTCACTTGCTGCTCTGGTACACATTGTTAGTAGAAGTGTAACTATTAAAGGGGTGATGTTGGAGGGTATGTCACTTGCTGCTCTGGACCATGTTGTTAGTATAAGTGTAACTATTAAAGGGGTGATGTTGGAGGGTATGTCACTTGCTGCTCTGGTACACATTGTTAGTATAAGTGTAACTATTAAAGGGGTGATGTTGGAGCGTTGCCACTTGCTGTTTGGTACACATTATTAGTATAAGTGTAACTATTAAAGGGGTGATGTTGGAGGGTATGTCACATGCTGCTCTGGTACACATTGTTAGTATAAGTGTAACTATTAAAGGGGGGATGTTGGAGCGTATGTCACTTGCTGCTCTGGTACACATTATTAGTATAAGTGTAACTATTAAAGGGGGGATGTTGGAGGGTATGTAACTTGCTGCTCTGGTACACATTATTAGTATAAGTGTAACTATTAAAGGGGGGATGTTGGAGGGTATGTAACTTGCTGCTCTGGTACACATTATTAGTATAAGTGTAACTATTAAAGGGGGGATGTTGGAGCGTATGTACGATCATTTTTGGTTTAATTAAAAAAAAATAGTTTCCAGAAATCAGTTCTACCTCCTGACACATTTTCAATTTCCGAGATCAGGATGAAGGTTGGGAATGGGGAGGTTGTGCCATCTTGCCTTAAAGGTAGCAGGGCAAAAAAATACTTTTCAACGAACTAGGTTACCAGACTGTATTAAGCCTCTGCCGTCGGGCACAGTCCCACCAAAATCAGTCTGGAAACCTTGACCATGATTCGCATCGTAATGTGCAAAATAATTAAGGCAGTGGTGCAGCCCCCTTGATACTCAGATGTTTGGAAATGCAGAATGTAAACAAGGCATGCTGGGAGTTGTAGTTTCTAAAACACCTGTACCACCGTTTGACACCGCTACCTTAGATTATTTTTATTTTAAAAAAAATACAAGAAAAAACTATAATAAAAGGGGGTGGGGTGAGGAAAAATTACCATTTTCGGCAACCAGAATCTCCAATGCAGAGCACCAGCACCACAGGGAATTCTGGGTTGTAGGTCTAGTGTGTATATCTAGAGCCACAACTGAATTCAGATCACAAGCCACTACCCTTTAACATTTTTGTTTAAATAAAACCTACTTTTTTTCACAGATTTTAGTCTGTGCCTTTCATATGCTACACTTGTTACTTTACTTACTTACCCTTAACATTACAATGGAAGGCAATTGAAACATTAATCTTCTAGGGCAAAAAAAGACACAGAGGGAGGGCTCTAAGACCCGGAATCCACCTACTCTTGACCGGTGCCCACAGTGCCGCTTTACCGTAATTTCCGACTGCCCGGGCCCTCATGTGTCCTATATAATGGAATATAGAGCGCGGTCACCTGGTGAAGCAGTACTCGCAGTGGTTCCCCCGCTCGTAACCGTCAGTACGTAGCGTAGGCCGGGCATGTGAACAGCAGCTCTCCCAGGGCGAAGTGTCGCGTTGCCCGCAGGCCTCGTCCTTCCCTGGCTGTCAAACCGCTCCAGACCCTCGGGCTGCCCATAGCTTAATCTGGGGTGTGGGACCAGACACGAACTGTGCGCACTGACTCACCGATCGACTAGCAAGTCTGGGACAGCTGGGGAGCCTGCCGGAGCCGCGCGGTCCTAAACGCCTCCAGATTGCAAGTCACCATAAACAGTGATCACCTGTCGGATGGGGGATGTTGAAGTTGCAGTTGGAGAATTTCACCTAATCCTTTGTTCCCTGGATTCGAAACTGGAATATTCAACCAGCAACCTCCACATGGGTAGAAACTACAAGTCCCAGCATGCCTTGTTTGTGTTTTGCTAAAAGGGCATGTCAAACTGCCTGGCCCTCTGATTGCGCGGAAACTGCAAGCAGGGGTGGCGGGGCCGTGGGCCACGTCTGTGATTGTCTGAGAGGCAGCCAATCATGGACGCGGGCTGCCGGTAGTTCTGAACGTCGGAGGAAAGAGGGAAGGTAAGTAAAGATTGGGGAAGTTTCTGGCAATAAAAATATTGCGGTTGGGGCTGGGGGACGAAGCAGAACTTGATATTAAAGGGATTTGAGCTGGGGGAGGGAGTCCAAAACGGCAGGGAGGGGAGAATGACTGCAGTGCGCATGCCAAACTTCTCCCAGAGAATAGACATGAGGCAGAGTCCTATATGGACTTTGGGATGTTTTGGGGACTTTGGGGGGGATCCAGGAGAACATATGGAGCTGGGATGTAAGGTAAGGATTTTTATAGGTAACAAAGGTCCATATGCACACTAACCCTGAATGGGTGCAAAAAGTCCAATTCCCCTACTTCAAAGGGAATGAAGTACTGAAGAGAAACAAGTAGACTTGCATCCAAATGGGTGCAAGTCTACTTTGTTTCTCTTAAGGATTTTTATACACTACAGAGTGGGGCCAGTAGTGGGGGGATTTAGTTTTGGGGGTACACATGCCTTTAAAATATGTTGATATATCCCACTTTGTCCTCTAAATTCATTAGCCATTAATGGATCGCACACGCAGCACTCAGTTGCGCACTAGTGTGGCCAAATCAACTGGGCATGTATTCAGACTAGGCTGTGGTCAACCACAAAGAACCAGTGCACATAGGGCAATTTCAGCAGTAGGCAGGTGCAGTCACTCCCACAGTCCCCGCAATGCAATACACAAGAATAGACACAGGGAAAACGCAACTGCAAGTCAAACTTGGTTTATTCAACATCACAAAAGCACAATGTTTCAGGGTACTAGCCCCTTCATTAGGTGCACGTCAGGAAGGGGCTTGTTGCCTGAAACGTGCACATGCGATGTTTGAATAAACCAAATTTGACTTGCAGTGGGCATCTTCCCAATGTCTATTCTTGTGTATGGCGTGTGGTCAGTCGATATTACCCCATTACCATGAATTCACAAATTTTTGATAGTGATAAAAACATAGAAACTTGTTTTTATGTTTTACAGATGCTTTTTTGCTTTTATACATTTTATACAATACTTTTACTATTTGGCTTCTTATTTAGGGGGATTTTATACAGATTTTTAGTACATTTTTATGGATATTAGTTTAATTAATGTAGGGTCACCCAAAATTGACTTACAGGGTTAGGACAGGAAACATCTTTATGACCTTGGTTGGCTTTAATATGTTGTTTGTGTGTGTGTGTTGCAGTACACTTCACAAGAGCTGCCAATCTGTTACAGCTCTAGATGCTGCCTCTCTATGACACCGAACCGGGATTTCAGTGTAGATTTTTGTAAACATATAAGCACTGCTGTCCCTGACAATTAGACAAACTTTGCTTTTCATGCAAAAAAGAAATGTAATCTTTGCAGATTGACTTTTAGCTAACATGGATGTAAGAAACAGAAAATTAAAATGTTAGTAAAAATAAAAGTTTGGGGACTCAACCTTATGTACTCTCTCCTGCTAAAAGCAGAACACAAACATTTCCCACCAGAGCTAATATACTGTATATACCGTATATACTCGAGTATAAGCCGACCCGAGATAAGCCGAGGTACCATATTTTTACCTCAAGTAAGAACCCATTATTGACTCGAGTATAAGCCGAGGGTTGAAATTATGGGAACTCTGCTGTCCATAAAAAAGCCTCATTCCTTGGCACTCCAGATGTTTTGGGAAACTACAACTCCCAGCATGCTTATTAGTTGGGAGTTGTAGTTTCCAAACCCCTTTAGTGCCAAGGATGAGGCTTTTTTTATGGACAGCACCCCCCAGGAAAGGCCCAAAACATTCACATGTGGTAAATCAGGGTAAATTGCAAAAATCTGCTGCTGCTTACCGGTACCGTACTTCTCTATGTAACAGCTACAGTAACTTAATTCTCTGGATCCTGCTGCGCTGCATGTCCGTACTCGGGCTGTACTGTCCGGCGCCGAGTAGGGATCCTGCCTGCTGGCACTCTGCAGCTGCTCTGCATGTCCGTACCGCCGGCTGTCTAACTTACTGCCCGGCCGCCGAGTAGTGACGTCACTACTCGGCGCCCGGCAGTAAGTTAGACAGCCGCCGAGTACGGACATGAGAGCAGCGTGTAGAGTGCCAGCAGGATCCACTACTCGGCGCCGGACAGTACAGCCACAGAGTACAGACAATGCAGCGCAGCAGGATCCAGAGAATTAAGTACACGTAGCGTGTACATAGAGAAGTACGGTAAGCAGCAACAGATTGTGAAAATTTACCATGACCCGAGTATAAGCCGAGGTTGGGTTTTGAGGCTATTTTTAAAGCCTGAAAACCTCGGCTTATACTCGAGTATATACGGTAATAACTAGCAAAAGTGTGCCCGTTGGTGCACAATGTAAATTGTGTGTGCATTTTTGCTATGTGTGGGTATAGTGGATATAGAATCTATAGGATATAGAATACACAGGTATTTCAAAACTGTTACTCAGACAGTCACCAGCTTCCAGATGAACAAATAGGAAATCCTGCAGGTCTGAGAGTAGACCCAGGCAATCCTGCCACACTGTGTGGTTGTGACTAATCATGCTAGGTTAATACTTATTAGTATTCACCACGGCAAGTGTGATGGTACTCATATATTATAACAGAAGGTACCTCACAGCATCATGTTGTTATAAATAGTATTGCACTAATAATCTAATGTATAAACAAACATTTCACATTCCCAGTTTACTCTAAAGAAATTGATTTATCCTTTATATACTTTTATACAGATCTAATTGAAAAAATAGCTTCAGAGCAATTTTCAATAACTGATAACTGCTTTTTATTTCAGTATTACAGTAAATCTTTGCAATAGTTGAGGTTTATACCGTGTTAGCCATAATAAGAGAAGAGAAGTAGATGATACTTTATTGGCTAACTAGATAAAAAAATTAAGCAAGCTTTCGGGAGTCCCCGGTACATCCAGCCTGAAGAAGGGGGCTTAGGACTCCCGAAGCTTGCTTAATCACAGTAATTCCTTGGTATACCTGCCTGGCTGTACCACAAGCAAAAGGCTAAGGACTTTCAAGCGAGCACCTTCATCCTAACCATTAATAGTGGCTGCCAATTCAAATTGTTCTAGCCAATCAGTCCACTACCTAGTTACCCCATCAAATGGATCAGTGTAAAAAATAGGTTTGACAATTAGGGGCCTGTAGAGCTACTGAGTCTAAATGGGGAATCTGCAGGTACAAGGACAGGAGGATTTAAATCAATACTATCAGTAGCAGCCTCCATAGCGTTAATACAGAGAACAAACATAAATGAATAAATGGTATTACCAGCACCGCTGCCACCAATTTGTACCAGATCACTGCTTTATGGAAGGATTATGGGTAGCATGGCATACAGTGGGTTACCTTGGTGGTCTGGCACAAAGCAGACAATGCACATAAACAGGTTCCCCACATAACATGTGCAGTAATCAGGGGTGTCCTGTTCTGGTGCACCACTTTGAATATTGACCAGGCCTGTATACTGTGTGTCCTTGTAAGTTGGTGTACACTTATCTGCTGTCTCAGAGTTTGTATCCAATAATTTAACTTGTCTGTCCAATAATCTGTCCTCCCAACAGGTGGCAACAGAATCTTATACACAGGGTCTATAAACAGGGTCTTGAGTTGCAGTCAGTATCCCTCCATAAAACACACACAATCTACTTTCACTTTCTCTCTCCTAGCCATAGAGAGCAGGCATGTCTTGTCCTTTATCACTCACTGACACCACCTGCAGGCTGGAGGTGGTATATATGGAGCCTTGGTGTATATGTCCATTACAATACACATCAAATCCTGTGTAGCAGACTTAAACTTTTTTGGATTAAACTTCCTTTCACATGGAGCAGACACGGGTGTGGTTTAAGCTGCCATTGGACCATCCATTTTAAAATAGGGATCTCAGCTCTGTAAGTAAGTTTGTGTATTTTGTATATTTTGTGTTGTACCTAATATAAGTCAGTGCTATTCTTTATATACATTTACTGATGGTCATTTAATGGTAATAGTGAGATAGTATACATATACACCTTTCCTATATGTGATATCCTATACCCCCACCTCATTGGAAATAATATATTTATATAATATATAAGGGATAATACATTTAGAAATGGCTGTTTCTAAATTATTAAACAGCTGTTTTTATGGAGGCACCTGCTAAAAAATACATAGAGACCATGGACACTGGGGTCAGGGGGCATGGCCATAGGTGCACATGCTTGCAAGGCTCTTTGAAGACTACATGGGCTGTGACTCGTACTGGCAACAACATGGATGCCTTTACTAACAGAATCTACTTCTTAAGGGGTCATACACATGCAATTTGTACAGTATGTGTATCGACAGATCACATTAGTCGGCACACATGCTGTGGGAACCGCATACACATACCTGACCAATCCCATGTGCAGTATGGGGGTCGGTTGGTCATGTGCCATACATGGTACAATGGTATCGGCTTCCTTTAATAAAGTAAAGAGATGATGATAACGAGCCGATGGAAATGTTCTGTCTTTCCGATGACCGCAGTGGCGACTACAGTCATTCATCGGCACCCTGGTTGGTCAGGAAAAGCGCATACACATGAACAATATTGGGAAAATCCTGTCGTGGAACATAACTTGACGTATTGGATTAAGTGAAATCACAGGGGTGAGGACCTAGCAGTTTAGATCTTCACCCTGGTACTATTTGGAGAGGTGGTTTTGTGCGAGTTATGCCACACTATAGTTCTCCTTTAATTATGTGTCCATTTAGCCTGAATGGGGGTAAAACATCAGGAAATTCAACAATAACTCTGAAGCCCTTCCATGGATTCCTTCGTAGGTAATAGCTTCTAATGTGTCCTGCACATCTGTACCGAATTTCATGTCTCTAGTTCACAAACTGTTGGAGATACAGTCCAAAAATATGATGGAATGATAAAAGAAGTAGAAACAGTCATTTGGCTTTATCAAGCTGCATTAAAGGGCACCTATACCCTTTCCCCTCTCCCTTTCACTGAAGTTCCCACCTCTCAGCTTGTGTCTGGAACCTGGCCAATCGAAACACCTCCTTAAGAGAGCGTGCCTTCCGATTGGCCAGCCCTGGGCTGAAGCCGGCGTGTGGGTCTAAGGAAGCCAGTTATCACAACTCTCCCTCTGGTCCCAATCAATCTCAATCACAGTGTAAGAAATATAAAAACTTTTTTCTCATATCTTTATTCATACAGATAAATATGGCATAAAAACAGGCATTTACAGTGAGGTGCAGGGCGCATCGCTCTTTTCATGGTTAAAGTCGGGCTAACTGATTTATGTGCTGTGCCCATGTAAGATTTAACGTTAGCTGATAGCTGGAACTAATACTTACGTGTAGGTGAGATTCACCCAGAACCACGCAACCTCTGGTAAATCTGACGGGAGATTTTCCCAGAGAAGTGCGTCTCTAGGTGAATTTCCCTATAGTGTTTTGATCTAAGCCCCCGTAGACTAACCCTGAGTCTTTGCTCTCCACCCCCTTTAAAATGTCACATATACATACATACCTCCCTGACCAATAGAATTACCTTCAATATTAACCCCATATACAGGCGCGTGAGAGGAGCAGTCACAGAGGGGACTGCAGCCACCAGGAGTAATGTGAGGTCCTCATCCTGGGTACACCCCTAATACCAAATTTTATGTAGACAAATCACCCTCCCCCAATTGTGGAAACCATATTCTTACAGCTTCTTCATACAGATATCCTGCCCGACTGATCCTCTCCTCCTCTAAGGTTTGTAGCTCTTGGGACTTTTCCAGGTACATTGCGGCCAATGACGGCAGCATTTCCTTCAGGAGATTTATCCTGAATGTCGTGAAAGATCACCAAGCCTGCGTGAAATGAGGGGAACATGGCAATCGGGCAGGATATCTGCTGTAAAAGCTGTTCTGACAAGTTTAACAGTGTTCCGTTAAAATAAAAGTACCTGGGGCAGGGAGGTAAGATTGATATTCCTACCTCTCAATATCATTAATGTCAACATGGAGAAAAATGCTTTTGCCCTACTTCCTCTGTGCTTCAGCCTTATTTTAATACAGGAAAGCTCAGAACACTAATCTGGCAGATGAAAACTGTAGTTCTGGTGCTCATCAACAAAAAAGTTATTGGGAAGTAGGAATAATCAATCCAACCTCCCTTTCAGAAAAGTTTTATTAAAAGTATATTTTCACAGTGTCGTAATAAAAAAAAGAATAATAGCATGGCAACGTGGTATCTGGGATTTGCCTTGAATAAATAAAATCTCCTTTCTGTGAGAGAATGCTTGAGGAAGACAAAAATAAAGAGAAAAAAACATTAACACCATAAATAAAGATCAGGTGAGAAAAGACGTCAACTCTCCTTTCTGGAAAGGAATTTCATCAGCCTCCTGAAAAAAACTTTTCCTGATACAGAGAAAGCAATGTACAGACAGGTATTAGGGACACATTTAACCAGAAGAAAGAGCCAAAAGCAGCTGGACCAATGACCCGAAAGGTAAGATCACAGCGCGGTGTGCGGCATGTGGGTGAGTGGACGATAGTAAGCTAGAAGTATTCCACCCTTAGAAGAGACAAACAGGAAGGCATCTTGAAAGACAGATATAAAAACATTATCATTGGCAATGCTAAAAATATTTCCTGCACCAGATAAAAATGGAACATTGAACGTTAATAATTCAGAAACAGTACTGGGATGTTCCACACATTAAAGATACTCAGGCCGAAACAGGCAATCGGTACACATCGTGCGCCATGGGTCGGGTCTGGGAACGCATCTGTGATCAAAGCTTTATTCTACTTTCAGATGAAAGACTGGTCATCGTTCTGGGCACATTGGGACTGGTGGTTTCTCAGCGTTGCTGTTAGGAAAATGCTGCAAGCAAAGTTTTCCTATCTGCGAAACATCTGGATCTGCTAGAAAAAAACAAACCACTCGGCAGCAAGAACGTACTAGCAGCTACATGGAAACAACCATGCCCAGGATGGGAAACACTGATAAATAAGATTTGGTGGATACATGAACAATGGTATTTGTCCCACACCCTGCAAACACCATAAAAACATGGTCCAAAATCTTGGATATATGGATATTAGAAATAGATCAACCACCAAACCATTATTCAATACCAGAGGTACGCCCAGGAGGAGAGTAACAAGGAACGCCGTTCCAATGTAACTCGGAATACACAGTCGGCCAATAATCTACCGACTGTTGTTAACATTTTTTAGTTTTTCTCATTTTATGTCTAATTTTTTTTTAAAACGAATTATTGTCAATAATAATAAGAAAATTCAATAAAAATGTAATAAACAAAAAAAACCACAACCAGAAAGCAAACAGTCTGAAAGTAGCTTTAGAAGTTCAACTCTTTACTCTTACAAGAAGCATTTTTCTTCATCCCCATTTGATCTGCTGAAATATAAAATCCCATGTACAGAAATATGCCCACACTTTGTTTACTTTAGTTGGGCACATTCCAACAAAGAAATTTGGGAAGCAATTAGAATTCATCAGTAAATACATTTGCAATAAGAGGCAAATCTGGAGATGTTCTGCCAAGCCTGGCCCTGATAATTATCTTTTAGCAACTGTGCATTTTTGTTTTTTAGTCTCATGACAGCCAGTTTACCGTAGAAAGGGTTTAAAGGCACAACCACCAACGTTAGCAAATGTAAGGTCCTAATAGGGACAGGGGTCTACCAGATTGCAACTGTTGTCGTCAGCTGCTGAGAGAGGAAGATTTAATGTCCCCGAACTATCAGTGGAACAAACTGTTACTTCTCCAAAGAGATAACCAACTCTTCTGTACAGATCTGGAGTCCAGCAGGATTGGCATTAAATAGGAAATTACCAGTCATTATACAAAGCTGGAGCTTGTTTTAATTAATCCAATGATTTGATCTTAGCAATATTACATTATATCCAATGGGAAACAAACATGTGCAAATGTTACACATGTAATTAACCTATGCTTGTGAAGGTTCTCATTCATCCTTTCTACGGTTAAACTGGCTGTCATGAGACTAAAAACAATTCTGAATTGAGAAAGCCAGTCGGATGACTAGCGAAACGTCTTCAAGAAACTACATTTCAAGTCCAGTTGATTAATAGAATACAACAGATATGTAATTAACCTATCCATAAATACTTAATAATTAGTTGTTTGCTTAACTATAACTATTGGTATCCCCAGTCTACCAAGTCCAGACTAAATTATATAGCGCTGTAAGTTGTTCTTTAAAGGGCACAGTGTGTGTGCCAAAAGGAGAGTGAACAAACAATAGACAGGAAAGTATACATGTTATCTTCGTATTGAAAGGCTGCACAAAGCTCTATAAAGTTGATTGTCGTGGTGCTGTGAGTTTAATAATCTGTGCCTGTGACAGAACTGAATGCAATCAAGGGAAAGGCAGTTAGCGTTAATAAGGTCTGTGACGCTGAACATAATCAAGAGACAGAAATAATCAAGACAAAGAAATAGAAAGAACAGTAATTTGTCTCTTTAAGCAAAATTAACAAATTAAAAAAAAACAAACAAACATTAAAGAGGAATTATACATGACTTCCCATTAACAAGTACCCAGGGTAAAGATAAAAACTGCTAGAGTTAACTTGGGGTTAGCTGTGGATTTATGAGAAGATGCACATCTTTCAATTAGACAAATCGTGGACCAGAGGGAGGGACAAGGAAAAGTTTAGGTAAGTATTATAGCTAAACTAAGGCAAATCCAGGGGTAAAGAGATGGATTTCTTTGTTTCAAAAACCTATCCAGTCTACTCTGTTATTGACAGCAGCATATAGATCTGTTCAACATTAACATTCTGCTGCCTGACGTGATTGCTGAGATATACAGACAGGAACATATACATAACAATCATTTAATGTGCCCATACATGGTCCGATGTTATCAGATAGTCTATTGTAGTAAAGGTAGCTGGTAATGGAAATTTTCCGCTTGCCCGATTGGATTCGATTGTCTCTGTAATGCTTCCGAAATACTGACTTCCTGTTTGCAGGACCCCTAGTAGAGACGTTTATGGTCTTGCCCTTGCCCTTGACCCAGTGCCTGGGTTGATTCAATTGCTCAGTAGAGATCTGAGCATGTTTGACCCTCCAACAGCCAATCAGTAGAAATTACTGTTAGGAACATTGCAAGGTAGTGTGCATTTTGGGAATAAATAAGAAAAGAGAGAGTACAAGGCTTTATATCTCTCCTCACATATGCAAATAAGGGACAGAGACTAAGGGCTACCATGGAAATTACCCAGAAGTCTCAATTACTTAGTTGATAACAGTTACATAGTAACATAGTATTGGAGGGTGGCCATTTAGTCCAACCTTTAACCCTACCCATAATGTCTGTCTAACAGTTACATAGTAACATAATATTGGAGGGTGTATAAAGACATACGTCCATCTATTCCAACCTTTATACCCTACCCATAATGTTGTCTAACAGTTTACATAGTAACATAATATTGGAGGGTGTTATAAAGACATACGTCCATCTATTCCAACTTTATACCCTACCCATAGTCTGTCTAACAGTTACATAGTAACATAGTATTGGGGGTTGTATAAAACATAACCAATCTAGTCCAAACCTTTATACCCTACCCATAATGTCTGTCTAACAGTTACATAGTACATAATATTGGAGGGTGTATAAAGACAACGTCATCTATTCAAACCTTATACCCTACCCAAATGTCTGTCTACAGTTACATAGTAACATGTATTGGAGGGTGTATAAAGACATACGTCCATCTAGTCCAACTTATACCCTACCCATAATGTCTGTCTAACAGTTTACATAGTAAAATGTATTGGAGGGGGTCCTTGCTAGTGCAACCTTTACACCCTACCAAAATGTCTAACAGTATATAGTCAGGGCAGCCATCAGGGGGGGAAAGGAGGTACTGTTGTCCCAGGCCCGAGAGGCTTCTAGGGCCCGGGGGCCCCAGGATTCTAAAAGAAAGTGAGGTTCTGAAATCTACCTTAACAAGACTTCTGAACACAGAAGTTGGGCCCATCAGATTGACATTGCGCATCAGACGTAAATCCCATGGCATCCACTGCCATGTGCGTCATCAAAGCCAGCCCCAAGAGCTATTGGTGAAGAGCAGGGGAAGTAGGCAGGAGCTCAGGACTGGAATGGAAGGCCGGTATCCCCTTCCATCCATGATCCAGCCAGCAGCCAGCCACAGTGTGCTGTTGTAAACTACAAATTGTATGTTTAAATTTTATTAAAGGGCATGTTCACCCCCAAAACTATATTTAAACCACTACTGGCCCCACTGTGTAGTGCTGAAAATCCTTATCCTTACACCCCTGCTCCAAATGGCTGCCCTGCAATGTCTGGGTTGGAGTTGATTGATGTTAGCAGTGTCTGTATGCTAATCATCAGAGTCTGTGCCAATGATTTTATCAGTCTGTGTGCCAACCATTTATTAGAGTCTGTGCCAATGATTTTATCAGTCTGTGTGCCAACCATTTATCAGAGTCTGTGCCAATGATTTTATCAATCTGGGTGCCAACCATTATCAGAGTCTATGCCAATGATTTTATCTGTCTGGGTGACAACCATTTATCAGGTCTGTTGTGCCAATGATTTTATCAGTCTGTGTGCCAACCATATCAGAGTCTGTGCCAATGATTTTATCAGTCTGTGTTCCAACCATTATCAGAGTCTATGCCAATGATTTTATCTGTCTGGGTGACAACCATTTATCAGAGTCTGTGCCAATGATTTTATCAGTCTGTGTTCCAACCATTTATCAGAGTCTATGCCAATGATTTTATCTGTCTGGGTGACAACCATTTATCAGAGTCTGTGCCAATGATTTTATCAGTCTGTGTTCCAACCATTTATCAGAGTCTATGCCAATGATTTTATCAGTCTGTGTGCCAACCATTTATTCAGATTCTGTGCCAATGATTTTATCAGTCTGTGTGCCAACCATTTATCAGAATCTGTGCCAATGATTTATCAGTCTGTGTACCAACATTTATCACGGAGTCTGTCCAATTTTACATCGTCTGTGTCCAACCATTTATCAGAGTCTATGGCCAATGGTTTTATCAGTCTGTGTGCCAACCATTTATCAGAGGAGTCTGTTGCCAATGGTTTTTATCAGTCTGTGTACCAAAACCATTTATCAGAGTCTATGCCAATGGTTTTACAGTCGTGCAAACCATTATCAGTTTGCCAATGATTTTATCAGTCTGTGTGCCAACCATTTATCAGAATCTTGCCAATGATTTATCAGTCTGTGTGTGCAACCATTTATCAGAATCTGGCCAATGTTTTATCAGTCTGGGTACCAACCATTATCAGAGAGTCTGTTCCAATGGTTTTATCAGTCTGTGTACCAACCAATTTATCAGAGTCTTGCCAAATGGTTTTATCAGTCTGGGTTGCAAAACCATTATCAGAGTCTGTGCCAATGATTTTATCAGTCGGTGTTCCAACCATTTATCAGAGTCTGTGCCAATGATTTTATCAGTCTGGGTGCCAACCATTTATCAGAGTCTGTGCCAATGATTTATATCAGTCTGTGTACCAACCATTTATCAGAGTCTGTGCCAAGATTTATCAGTCTGGGTGCCAACCATTTATCAGAATCTGTGCCAAAGATTTTATCAGTCTGGGTGCCAACCATTTATCAGAGTCTGTTTGGCACACAGACTGATAAAATCATTGGCACAGACTCTGATAAATGGTTGGAACACAGACTGATAAAATCATTGGCACAGACTCTGATAAATGGATGGCACACAAACTGCTAAAATCATTGGCACAGACTCTGATAAATGGTTGGCATGATTGATGGTTGACTGTTTTTTTCAGTCTGTGTGCCAAACCATTATCAGAGTCTGTGGCAATGATTTTATCAGTCTGTGTGCCAACCATTTATCAGAATCTATGCCAATGATTTTATCAGTCTGTGTACCAAACATTTATCAGAGTCTGTGCCAATGATTTTATCAGTCGGTGTTCCAACCATTTATCAGAGTCTGTGCCAATGATTTTATCAGTCTGGGTGCCAACCATTTATCAGAGTCTGTGGGCAATGATTTTATCAGTCGGTGTGCCAACTATTTATCAGAGTCTGTGCCAATGATTTTATCAGTCTGGGTGCCAACCATTTATCAGAGTCTGTTTGGCACACAAACTGCTAAAATCATTGGCACAGACTCTGATAAATGGTTGGCATGATTGATGGTTGACTGTTTTTTTCAGTCTGTGTGCCAACCATTTTAGAGTCTGTGGCAATGATTTATCAGTCTGTGTGCCACCATTTATCAAGATCTATGCCAATGATTTTATCAGTCTGTGAACCAAACATTTATCAGAGTCTGTGGCAATGATTTTATCAGTCTGTGTGCCAACCATTTATCAGAATCTATGCCAATGATTTTATCAGTCTGTGAACCAACCATTTATCAGAGTCTGTGCCAATGATTTTATCAGTCGTGTTCAACCATTTATCAGAGTCTGTGCCAATGATTTTATCAGTCTGGGTGCCAACCATTTATAGAATCTGTGCAATGATTTACAGTCGGGTGCCAACCATTTATCAGAGTCTGTTTTGGCACACAAGACGATAAAATCATAGGCACAGACTCTGATAAATGGTTGGCACACAAATGCTAAAATCATTGCACAGACTCTGATAAATGGTTGGCATGATTGATGGTTGACTGTTTTTTTCAGTCTGTGTGCCAACATTTATCAGAGGTCTGTGGCAATGATTTTATCAGTCTGTGTGCCAACCTTTATCAGAATACTATGCAATGATGATTTTATCAGTCTGTGTGCCAACCATTTATCAGAGTCTGTGCCAATGATTTTATCAGTCGTGTGCCACATTTTATCCAGTCTGTGGCAATGATTTATCAGTCTGGTTGCCAACCATTATCAGTTCGTGTGCCCAATGATTTTATCAGTCTGTGTACCAACCATTTATCAGAGTTCTGTGCCAATGATTTATCGTTGTGTGCCAACCATTATCAGAATCTTGCCAATGATTTTATCAGTTGTGTGCCAACAATTTCAGAATTTAGCCAATGATTTTATCAGTCTGTGTGCACCCATTTATCAGAGCTGTGCTCAATATTTTATTCAGTCTGTGTGCCAACCATTTATCAGAGTCTGGCCAATGGTTTTATCAGTCTGTGTGCCACCCATTATCAGAGTCTGTGCCAATGATTTTATCAGTCTGGTGCCAACCAATTTATCAGAGTCGGTGCCAATGATTTTATTCAGTTGTGTGCCAACCATTTAATAGAATCTATGCCAATGATTTTATCAGTCTGTGTGCCAACCATTTATCAGAATCTAATGCCAATGATTATTTTATCAGTTGTGTGTGCAAAACCATTTATCAGAGTCTGGCCCATGCCGCTTTATCAGTCCCTGTGGTGCCAACCATTTATCAGAGTCTGTGCCAATGATTTTATCAGTTGTGTGCCAACCATTTTATCAATTCCCTTAAGCATATCGTACAACTTCCTCTTTAGTGTGTATCGCATCAAATTATTCTTTAGCACGTTTTGATCAAACCTCCCCTTGTATGACTTTATTGTATTTATTACTGCCTACAGTGCTGTGTCCCCAAGTGCGCTTTAAAATAAAAATACATACTTATACACAGACATTACAACTTCCCCTTAGTACACATTACATAAACTTCCCTTTAACAATGGGGGTTGGGAAACATCTCACATTCATTTATTTTTTTTACTGCTATCGATCAAATTGAATTATTGACACACCAGTCCCACAGAAAACAAATTGCCTTGCAAAAATGACACATGGAAAGTAGGTGGGTGATAAGAGTGTGTTATGTGGCCTTATAATGGGGTTTCAGTAGTTTGTGGGGAAAGAGACACAAGGGGTGAAGTAAAATAACCACTACAGTGCTAAGTGTATTGCAGTGTGGGCAGCGTCATCCCATTCACAGCTGTCATTGTCTTTCCTTAGAAGGAAAACTTCATATTTTCCGTAGCTGCCTTCTTGAACTCTGCACCAGACTGCTGCAAACTTGTGCTATCTGAGTAGCTGCCTGCCCAACCCCCAGTACAAGGAGACTTATTCTAGGATCCTTGTAGTAAAAATAAAGATGAGGGACCTCACAAGGATTCATATTCATAAATGGAGTTGCGGAAGTCCTTGTTGAGGGTCCCTCATCTTTATTTTTACTACAGGATGCTCGGGTGCTGGAGAGAGCACAGAGGAACCCACAAGGCGGCTATAGTGGGTGGAATATGTGGGTCGCAGTAAATAGACTTCTCTAGGATTGGTCAGGTACCTCTCAATCTTGACTCTGGGCAAACCAAAGTGACGAGGAGGTGATTCCGAGGTGTGGTTCATGACAATATTTACATCACATGTTCTGTTACTCCTCATGATTGAAAGCTTTATTCTCCTATCACAGCAACAACAGAAAACAAATGAAGCAAAAGCATTGTACTGCCCTGAACTATCTGTAATATTTGGAAGGTGTACAATAACGTTATTCACTCAATTCAACACCAGATGAGCAGCAAAACGGTTAATTAACTTTAAAAATGGGGGTACAGAGACATTTTTAAAAGTTGTGAAGTAGCCTACGCTTTTTTCCAGATTCCTTATACATAGTATACCAACTCTCATGGAAAATGTCCCAGACGTTTTTCTGGAACCATACATACATACAACATACATACATACATTGACTTTATATGATAAGATTAACCAGATAAAGTAAATTATCTTTAATAAGGATCTCACATACAAAACGATAAAGAAAAACTCCTTCACACAAACTGAATAAAAATGAACCGCTGTACAACTCTTATATTGAAAAAAAGGAAGAGACCCCGAGGGCACAGACTGCTACCTGTTAGCACACTATTCTGTCCCTAGTCTATTGCCAATAGATAATTATATATATATAACCTTATATGAAGGGTGCACTCTCGGACAACAACTTTATTATAGCGGCTTGACATGTTTCTCCCACTTTCGCACAACCATTGTTAGCAGAACGCTGTCAGGTGAGGTGCAAATATTCTATCAAATAAGTGCTTATTCATTACTCAGAGCACCACTCTTCCTCCAGCTGTGTCCATACCTCAGAAGGATGGTAATGCCACTGTCACTGAGAGTTACAGGCACAGTTGACATAATATTTAGATCTTGCACTGGGAATAAAAACTAGGTAGGGTTGGTTGCATTCTGCAAGCAAGTTATGGTGGGAGTTGTAGTTTTAAACATTCCAGAGGGCCACAGGCTGGACAACCCTGCCTTAAAGGGCATGTCCCCACCCAAAACTAGAATACCACTTACTGGCCCAACTGTGTAGTGTAATAAAAGTCCTTATTTCATCCTGCCCCCTAATGGGGCCTCCGTAATGTCCCTGGAAAGTCCAGAAACTGACCACCCAGGAGCCTGGCAGAGCCATATAGACTTGTCCTGTTTCCCTCTGGGGAAAATAAGCGCCATGCGCACTGTAGCTCTTGAAGGCAGACACAACAGGGTTCATTGACATCCTAATTTCACCTCATAAAACATCGTGTTTAATGCTCTCGGACCCTGCAACATAAAATCAGAATTGGCCAAAGGATAACAAGCCTGCCACCACGTCAAGGTAGACTCTCTGAGCAGGTCCCTACCCTACACTATACCATCTAACTATAGGACTATCATTCACTTTAGTAAGGTTGAAGAAGACAGGAGAGTCCCTGAATTTCAACCATTTCTACTGATCCAAGGGAAGGCAAAAAACCCTTTGATGAAATGGATCAAAGGGAAAAAAACCTCCTGATTACCAATATGGCAATCGGCTTGCCCTGGATCAATATATAATGACAATTGTAAAAAAACAATATTATATGTGTAACGAATGGACTACTTGTTACACAGATTCTTATGATACCAATGTATCTATATATGATGTGTGTTAACTATCTTATCTATCTGTGCTGTCAATCTATATAACTAAGTCTAATCTACGATATCGATCGATGAGGATCTGCCAATATTCATTTCATGAGGAACTGTGTTCTATCTCTCCTCTACGCCACTACTATAAATTATTTATTCAGATATATACATGTACTATACAATATATACAATTATATGTAGGTGTGTGTGAAGTTTGTAAAACATACTATTATAATATAAATGATCATGTTATCCAGTGTTTCTCTACCCCTGGGGTCCATTGGGGAGGATACTGAGGATTCTTTTGACAGATAACTGTACAGATCCGCCTCCTGGTGATTAAACTTTCTGTGGCATTTTCCAATATAAAGTAATTCTTATGATCAATCTGTTACATTGTAGAAATGTACTTACTGGTAATTGATAACATAAAATGGAAACAATTTAATATATTTTTATGTAATTTCAACAACATTTAATTGATTCAAGGGTTCTCACGAGGATAAAAGGTTTGAGAAACACTGTCTTACTCTTTCCAAAATTAAAGAGACGATACAATATAATTAAGGGTTTACTGTGGCTGGGGTGGGTGGGAGTCGCTGTCTTACCGGCGGATGATTTGAAGCGATTCGTCTTCCCGCCAAACTGGTGCCAAAGAAAGGAGAAGTCTGACAGCTTTTTCCCTGTGCTCATAGACGCCTCCTCAGCATTCCCTGAGGAACATTAGGCTGGTTAAAGCATTTCTCTGATCCATGTCTCTGGGTGGGAAAGTTGGACGGGGTATCACACAATCATCCACTAAGGGTCCAGTCTGTCCTCTGAAGAAGGGTGTGCCTGACTCTCTCCAGGAGGGTTCCCTGTGGCAGCACAGATGGTAGCTTGTTCAGGAGCTATAGCGGAAAGAACAATAACAGTTTTTAAACCAGACAAGGTAGTTACATGACATAGTAAACATCTTCCTGTATCAACCAATTTTACCAGAGAAGCGTATAAATACATGATAACAGCGTTTCTCATTAAAATCATGCTACACACCTTGCTCAGAAAGTCTTTCAGGTCATCACTGAGCCCTTGCTGGATACGTTGGTTGGATCATTCGGATGGATCTTTTCACTTATTTTCCTCCTCTCCGGCATAAAATGGGTAAAACGTCCAGCAGCACATCTGTCAGACGGTGACACTAAGGACCAAAAATCCACAGGAAAAAACGGATTCCTACCTTGTAGATCTTAGAGCAAAAATGAGAGAGATTATATAAATTATTCATCCTAAAACACTAATAATGGAAAATCTGACAGCACTTTAACCAAGCATTCAGCAGTTTTTCAGGCTAAACTATGGAAGAAGATGGAAAGGATTTTTTATCATGTGTCTCTTCCAACACTTTCAAGGACAAATAACATAATTCATACAATTGGACAAACATTATAAATAGACAATTTCTAGATAACAGGGGAAACAAGTTTATATATTTGCAGGGATAGGCAACCAGTAGATCTAGAGTTATTAAAACTACAACTCCCAGACATTCCTCACAGCACATCTAAACCTTACAACTTTTTTTTCGAGTGGGTTTTTCCACCAAACGTCTGGAGGTTACTGGTTGCCCTATCCCCTGTATTATAAATACATAAATGGATTCCATCAATATCCCTTCTTATGGAAACTTAATAAACTGGACAATATTTCACATAAGTGTCTATCAAGTAGATCACATGTGAGGCTCTGACACACAAACCTGTAGTGACTTGGAGATCCTCCCTGTTACTAGATCAATTTTGTACTACACAAATTGGTTAAGTTCCACCTCTGGGGCAATGTAGTCCAGGTTCCCACATACTTCGGTGTCGTGACTCCTCTGGAGTGACGTTTCTCCGCTGCCAGTCCAAAAGTCGGCGATTCCTCACAGGTCCGTCTTCACTCAGGAAGATGTTGTCCGGCTTCGGAATGTCCCTGCAAAAGAGGATTAATTGCTTTTACTGACTACAAGGAACAAAAAAAACGGTTGTGTGGGACTGCTTGGCCGTGAACAATTAGCCTGCCGACTATTAATAACTGCATGAAGATGTATTTGCAACCATGAAGAGTTATTGACAGCCAAATGTTCATAATTTGCCTTAAGGCCATAGTCCCCAGTAGGAAAAGACAGGGGGCAGAGTTGCTATGGGCTTGCTTAGGCTCCTGGTGGAACAGTTTTGGGACTTTGGAGGAGCATTAGCAGGGACAAGCATGTGGAGCTGGGGTGTTAACGGTAACGGATTTATTACACTAAACAGACGTGGGGCCAGGTAGTGGGTTGTTAAATGATAGTTTTGGGGTGGACATGCCCTTTAACGAAAACAGTGGATGTAGGTTAGAAGAGGGAGATCACATTAAATACCGTGGTAGTTGGGAGATGTAATTGCCAGAGAATTTAACTACGATGAGTGATTCCAAGCGAGTGGAGATACTGGAGACGAAGACCAACTCGCGCTGTATAGAACCTTTCCAGAAGAAAACCAGTGGGAACAATTGTGTAATCCGATTATAAAGAGTCTCCTTATAATGTCACGTACATAATCTACAGGTGCGTATGTCAATCTCGTGCAGTGTCAATACATTGGCTATATGGTAAGGGAATCACATTACTTGATGGCAGTTGATCTTCAAGGTGCTCCTGAGTTCTGTTAGAAGTCTTCCAGGCTTCCTCATCCGGGCAAACTCCATAACGAAAAAAGGATTCCTCTGGTGTACAAGAGACAGGAAAACATTCAATGATGTTGGTACAGACATAGAGCATACAATGTGTGGATTATACACTATAATAATTACACAAATGTAAATATAAGATGGCACACAAATAAACAAAACAGCTTCCAGTCTGAAGCATTTTAGTTGGTTGTTATAATACTCAATGGCAGACGGGATGGGACAAGGACATATTCTAATCCTTTCCGTACCACATGGGGAACAAAGTAACAGTGGGTCTTATACCACAATAAGAGCAAGTGATTAATAAAAATGGCTGAAATGTACTTAACACACTTTTCACATTACATTACCCTGATGGAGGAGAACATTATATATGCAGTGGTTATCTAATACCGTATTATTTAGATAGACCTCACTTATATAATGGAAACTGGTTACACTGCCTTCCAAATACAAACAGTTTCCCATACTGAGTCTGGAAGGTTGATAAAGCGGGCACACAGAAGGGGCATACCAGCAACGTGCAGTAACTCGTGCTTCTCTCTACATAAGGTGGGCCCTCCTCCAGCTTTTTCTTACTTCTTTCAGGATCTTCATAGCCACGAACTCCGCTGGAAAATAAAGAAGCCAGCATTACCTTCCATACGCACCTTCTCCCAAGCTTGGTTAAATCAAACCTGTAATTCCGGAGTCCATCGGAAGGGTCTTCAATGGTTCCCCACGAAGCCTCTTCACAGCAAGCACCTTTAATTGGAAAGCAGACATAGCGTTATTAGCCCATATAAAACATATTTTATCTTAATAATTGGATATGTTTAATGGTCATTTTAATAAATTATAGAGTATATGTAGAGAGACTGTTTTAGACAAAGTCTACAGTGTGATAATAGGCCACCGAGGAAAAAATAGAGGATTCAGAGGAGACCAGGATAGTCACAAGAAGGCCCCTGCATAGGGACCAGTAAAATCAGGGCCTGGCTACAGATTACAGCCATTACAATAAAGAAATTAGAACAAGGGGCCACAAATGACAGCTACTGCTAGGGCCCAATTGATGGTTAATACATTCTTGAGTCTGGGAAAACTTCTACTTTGGTTTATCCTAGGGGTTTTCACGAGAAAGAAAAAAGGTGAAGGGAACATTTCTAGCTACTAACCCTAAAGGGCAATACTAGTACTGAAAATAGGGTATTTTAAATGCCATTATGGAACTATTAATCCCTCCCAACCACCCACCTGTAACATCAATGGTCAATCAAGTAATCAGGAAACTTTAACTGCTGTAACCCGGTTGCTGTTAGCTGGATGGTTGACAGCGATTGAAGTGTGGTTTGTGCTTTTGCAGGTTTTTTTTGACAGTGGTTTGCTTGTTTTACAGAAAGTCCATTTAATATTTCAGAAAACCCTATCATCTAAATTTGCTTTATTGAGTATGTGGTAGATGGGACAGTTACTATAATAGAAACTACCATACAGGAGGGGGAGCTTACCAGGGCACAGATGCATTATTTACGGTTTATACAGATAGGACAGAGCCTGGTGAGGAAATAAAATGTCTAATAGTCTCTTACCATCTCAGCTTTGGTCTCTCTAGATGTCTACTTAACAGGGCGTCTCTCCATGGCTTTTGCAATCGCCTTTCTCTCCTAGAGGGGGTATTCTTTCGTGTCTGTTCGAATGTTTTCGGCGGGCTTGTTCTTCTCAGCGAGGTGTTTATTTGGCGAGCTCCGAGGTAGTATTCTTCTCAGAGCGAAGGTGTTAGTTGGTGGCTGTTCTTCTCAGCCGAGGTGTCGGTTATTTGGCAGCTTCTTACTTCTCAGCCGAGGTGGTGTTATTTGGCGGCTTCTTTCTTCTGAGCCAGGGGGTGTTATTTGGGCGGCTGTTCTTTCAGCCAGAGGTGTGTTGGCGGCTTTGTTCTTCTCAACGAAGGAGGTGATTATCTGGCGGCTTGTTCTTCTCAGCGAGGTGTTATTGGCGGCTTCTTCTTCTCAGCGAGGTGTTATTGGCGTCTCTTCTCAGCCGAGTTTTATTGGCGTCTTCTTCTTCTAGCACGAGGTGTATTGGCGGACTTTCTCTTCTCAGCCGAGGTGTTGTATTTGTCGGCTTCTTCTCAGCCAAGAGGTTTTTCTTTTCTGGTTCTTCTTCTTCTTCTGTTTTTTTCTTTAGTTAGCTTTGTCCCACCCGTCAAGGTTAGAAATATACCTAGCGCCAAATTCGCAAAATTCACGAGGCAAAACTCCCCCATTTGAGCACTAACAACCACCAAAAAACACTAAACTCAACTGCCAAGATTGACAGTGGTCATGGGTCACATGACCAGTTATGGAGCAGAGGACATCACTGTGATTGCGTCTCCAGTGTTTGTACATTAACAACCATTACTGGAAATATCCCTTTCCAGTTCAGAGTGTTTTAAGAAGTTAATAGGAGGCGGCAAAATATTCCCCGTAAAGTTAAATTAACCAATCAGAGAATCTTTTCTCCTACTAGTTAGAAAACTCTAATATAGGTGTAATTAGTTGTCTGCAGATTAACCCTTTACTCTATGGGGGTCAGAGGGCCCTTTACTCTATGGGGGTCAGGAGAATTGTAAATGATGGTAAGCTTAATTAAAAGTTTATTGAACATTGCCACTCCACATGTTTATAAACTACAATTCCCAGCAACCAAAGCATGCTGGGAGTTGTAGTTTCCAAACATCTCGAGTGCCAAGGAATTGGGGGTTACTGGTACTGGATTTGGCTATTACTGTATGGGATTTATATATGGGAATGCTGCTGTCCATTTAAAGGACAACTTAAGCCACAAAACAATACAAAATCAGAAGGCAGTAGTGGTCATAATTTCTACCCTCGGCTTTTACCTGAAAAATCAGGTTTTACTAATTTTTCAGGTAAAAATAGGTGCTTCGGCTTATACTCAGATATACTTATACTTGAGTATATGGTAATTTACAGCAATTCATTCATTCCACAACTCTGATGACTCATGGCCCTCTCCATTCCTTCATATGGGAAATTGTGGTTAGGTTGTCCCTACCCTGTTGTAACTATTAAAGGGGTGATGTTGGAGGGTATGTCACTTGCTGCTCTGGACCATGTTGTAAGTATAAGTGTAACTATTAAAGGGGTGATGTTGGAGGGTGTGTCACTTGCAGCTCTGGTACACATTATTAGTATAAGTGTAACTATTAAAGGGGTGATGTTGGAGGTAAATGTCCTTCTGCTCGGGTAACATTGTTAGTAAAAGTGTAACTATTAAGGGGTGATGTTGGAGGGTATGTCACTTGCTGCTCTGGACACATTGTTAGTATAAGTGTATACATTAAAGGGTGATGTTGGAGGGTATGTCCCTTGCTGCTCTGGTACACATTGTTAGTAAAGTGTAACTATTAAAGGGGTGATGTTGGAGGGTATGTCACTTGCTGCTCTGGTACACATTGTTAGTAGAAGTGTAACTATTAAAGGGGTGATGTTGGAGGGTATGTCACTTGCTGCTCTGGTACACATTGTTAGTATAGTGTAACTATATAAGGGGTGATGTTGGAGCTATGTCACTTGCTGCTCTGGTACACATTGTTAGTAGAAGTGTAACTATTAAAGGGGGGTGATTTGGAGGGTATGTCACTTGCTGCTCTGGTACCATGTTGTTAGTATAATTGTAACTATTAAGGGGTGATGTTGGAGGGTATGTCACTTGCTGCTCTGGTACACATTGTTAGTATAAGTGTAACTATTAAAGGGGTGATGTTGGAGCGTATGCCACTTGCTGTTCTGGTACACATTATTAGTATAAGTGTAACTATTAAAGGGGTGATGTTGGAGGGTATGTCACATGCTGCTCTGGTACACATTGTTAGTATAAGTGTAACTATTAAAGGGTGGATGTTGGAGGGTAATGTCACTTGCTGCTCTGGTACACATTGTTAGTAGAAATGTAACTATTAAAGGGGTGATGTTGGAGGGTATGTCACTTGCTGCTCTGTACACATTGTTAGTAAAGTGTACTATATAAGGGGTGATGTTGAGATATGTCACTTGCTGCTCGGTACACATTGTTAGTAGAAGTGTAACTATTAAAGGGGTGATTTTGGAGGGTATGTCACTTGCTGCTCTGGACCATGTTGTTAGTATAAGTGTAACTATTAAAGGGGTGATGTTGGAGGGTATGTCACTTGCTGCTCTGGTACACATTGTTAGTATAAGTGTAACTATTAAAGGGGTGATGTTGGAGCGTATCCACTTGCTGTCTGGTACACATTAGTAGTATAAGTGTAACTATTAAAGGGTGATGTTGGAGGTATTCACATGCTGCTCTGGTACACATTGTTAGTATAAGTGTAACTATTAAAGGGGGGATGTTGGAGCGTATGTCACTTGCTGCTCTGGTACACATTATTAGTACCCAAATTCAAAACAATTTGTGCTGTGACAGTTCCTCCCCCGTACTGTATGTTACACTGAGCCTCTCCGCTCACCCAGTAAGGGGCCTAGTTTAAAAATGGAAACCTGCTCCTGACACATGGTTGTCGATGGGACATTAAGTATAAGGTGTCGATCTTGACAAGATCTGTTTGCAATAGGAAGAACAGCTGAAACATCGAAACCCTATGTACAAACTGCCAGCAGGTTTGCAGCAGAAGAAGGGAATATTCTACCCCTGATACCATTATAATTTATTTATTGCATTATATACATTTGCTATACATAGTTAGCTTTACATATGTGATATTGTTGCTGGTAGAAAGTACCGTATATACTCGAATATAAGTCGAGATTTCAGGCTTTAAAATTAGCCTGAAAACCTAACCTCAGCTATACTCGGGTCAAGTCCTAATTTAGATCCAAATGCTGCAATTGCGGATAGTAACCAGTAGGTGGCGCGGTGTTAAAAAAATCTTCCACCTGCATAGAAGTTACAGGAGCTGATCTGCCTTACAATCCTTCCTGCTTCCTGTAGTCTGGCTGCTGGACTAAGCACTGTCACTGCTCACTGAATGTGCTGTAAATCTGATTCAGTTTGGGGCTGCTAGTTCAATGCAAGGACAGCTTGAAACTACAACTCTCAGGTGACACTAACTATTGGGGTCAGAGGGCCCTTTACTCTATGGGGGTCAGAGGGCCCTTTACTCTATGGGGGTCAGAGGGCCTTTACTCTATGGGGGTCAGAGGGCCCTTTACTCTATGGGGGTCAGAGGCCCTTTACTCTATGGGGGTCAGAGGGCCCTTACTCTATGGGGCTCAGAGGACCTTTATCTAGGGGTCGAGGGCCCTTTACTCTATGGGGGTCAGAGGGCCCTTTACTCTAGGGGGTCAGGAGAATTGTAAATGATGGTAAGCTAATTAAAAGTTTATTGAACATTGCCACTCCACATGTTTATAAACTACAATTCCAGCAACCAAAGCATGCTGGGAGTTGTAGTTTCCAAACATGAGTGCCAAGGAATTGGGGGTTACTGGTACTGGATTTGGCTATTACTGTATGGGATTTATATATGGGAATGCTGCTGTCCATTTAAAGGACAACTTAAGCCACAAACAATACAAAATCAGAAGGCAGTTAGTGGTCTAATTTCTACCCCGGCTTTTTACCTGAAAAATCAGGTTTTACTAATTTTTCAGGTAAAATAGGTGCTTCGGCTTATACTCAGATATACATACTTGAGTATATGGTAATTTACAGCAATTCATTCATTCCACAAACTCTGATGACTCATGGCCCTCTCCATTCCTTCATATGGGAAATTGTGGTTAGGTTGTCCCTACCCTGTTGTAACTATTAAAGGGGTGATGTTGGAGGGTATGTCACTTGCTGCTCTGGACCATGTTGTAAGTAAAGTGTAACTATTAAAGGGTGATGTTGGAGGGTGTGTCACTTGCAGCTCTGGTACACATTATTAGTATAAGTGTAACTATTAAAGGGGTGATGTTGGAGGGTATGTCACTTGCTGCTCGGGTACACATTGTTAGTAAAAGTGTAACTATTAAAGGGGTGATGTGGAGGGTATGTCACTTGCTGCTCTGGTACACATTGTTAGTAGAAGTGAACTATTAAAGGGGTGATGTTGGAGGGTAGTCACTTGCTGCTCTGGTACACATGTTAGTAGAAGTGTAACTATTAAAGGGTGATGTTGGAGGGTATGTCACTTGCTGCTCTGGTACACATTGTTAGTAGAAGTGTAACTATTAAAGGGGTGATGTTGGAGGGTATGTCATTGCTGCTCGGTACACATTGTTAGTATAAGTGTAACTATATAAGGGGTGATGTTGGAGCATATGTCACTTGCTGCTCGGTACACATTGTTATTAGAGAAGTGAACTATTAAAGGGGTGATGTTGGAGGGATGTCACTTGCTGCTCTGGACCATGTTGTTAGTATAAGTTAACTATTAAAGGGGTGTGTTGGAGGGTATGTCACTTGCTGCTCTGGTACACATTGTTAGTAAGTGTAACTATTAAAGGGTGATGTTGGAGCGGATGCCACTTGCTGTTCTGGTACACATTATTAGTATAAGTGTAACTATTAAAGGGGTGATGTTGGAGGGTATATGTCACATGCTGCTCTGGTACACATTGTTAGTATAAGTGTAACTATTAAAGGGGGGATGTTGGAGCGTATGTCACTTGCTGCTCTGGTACACATTATTAGTATAAGTGTAACTATTAAAGGGGGGATGTTGGAGGGGATGTAACCGTGCTGCTTGGCCGCAAGTAAAATGTCTATTATACCAATACGCGAGTAAATATCGAATATCGAATATACGAGTAAAATGTCTATTATACCAATACGCAAGTAAATATCAAATTATCGAATATGCGAGTAAAATGTCTATTATACCAATACGCGAGTAAATATCGAATTATTGAATCTGTGAGTAAAATGTCTATTATACCAATAGGCGAGTAAATATCAAATTATTGAATATGTGAGTAAAATATCTATTATACCAATACGCGAATCCGTGAGTCGTTCATGGGATAATTATTGACTGTTCGAACGCGAGAGCTCAAAAGTAGCGTGCGTGAGAGTAAAATCAAGTTTTCGAGAGTTCTGGATATTTGAACATGTTCCCCAGACCATTCCCCATTTCCCACAGCCATTTACATTAAGTTACCATTGATATTTTAATTGTATTTTATTTGAACTTTTCAAACTATTTGAATCCCATTGACTTTAATGGGTCCGTTTTCAAACGTTCGAACTTTCAAACTTTCCATATAGTTCTAACGTTCGAAAACGGACTGAACTTTCGAATGTTCGTCCATCTCTAATCACATCACTTCACACCCATTTTGTCACTTCTTCTGTGTCAACTCCTAATTAACATACACAAAATAGCACAAAGATAATAATATAGTGATATATAAATAAATATATACATATACACACATTTTAGTGTCAAAGGAATAATTGCACAATGAAGCACACTTCTTTGTACAAGTATATATATATAATGCATCGTTGTGCAATTATTTTATCAATCGTCCTCTGAAAATGTAAAGGCTCAGGGAAGCAGATGTGAACAAGTAAAACTAGTACCATGTAAACTCTCTATAGACCAAGGTGGATTGTTAGATTTCAGGAATACCAGATGTTGCTTCCGAATTCTTTCTTTTTTTCACACCACAGTCCAGAAGTGTTTTTTTTACTTTTCCCTTTTTTCTACTGTTCACAAAGACACCTAAGAAACCTTTAGATCAAATATTTAGAACTTCCACAAATGTATTGAAACCAAAAACGTGTACAGTAGATATTGAACCTGGCGAGTTTCATTCCGTCCGCGGTTCCCCGGCTTTGTTAGAAATTTGGAAAATCCGATTCTAACTCAATTGAAGCTGAATTTTTTTATTTTTCAACCGCGATTTTCTAGTTTTTAATTTTTTGAGCATGATTTTCTATTTTCTAAAATTCCCGACTTTTGGAATTTTCCAAAATAAAGTCAGATCCACGGATTTGTGAAACCGACATTTCCATAACGAAACCAGGTTTGTTTCAAAACAGAGACTGCGTCCCCAATAATAAAATCGTGTTTACTTAGCAGTAGTGGAGGTCCTCAGCTTATCATATGTCAGCAATATCAGAACTCACCACTTCCACTCCATGGTCCAGGTGCCGCCCACCCCAAACCCTTTGTCAGGTCTGTGAAAAATCGTATTTGAAAAAAGGTAACTCTAGTGGAAATAGCCACTATGCAGACTGCATTAGAAAACAACTTTAATTGAACCATAAGAAGTGAATCCAATAAAAGAAGCGCCATACTTGTAGATCTCCTTGCACTTACCTCCAGTATAGGCATACTGACGTATGACCAAGGTGAGAAGTAAAAATTGCAGAAAATTGTAAAAATTCAAAAAATGTGCCCCAAAGAATTTAATGTGAGCCAAATAACCCTATTTTGATAGTTGATCATCAGTATCTGCAATCACAGACACGGCTGCCGGGGGAACGAAACCATGAAAGTACAGTTCAGATCATTTTTTTACAATCAAACCTGGTGGTTGGGCAGTGGCGTAACTAGGAATCATTAAGGAAAACTATGATGTGGCCCCTATCTGTGCTTCATCCACAGGGATTTTCTGGTAAGAGGCTATATCTATCATAGGAAAAATAAGATGGGGCCCTCTTGGCTCCTGGGCCAAGTTGGGGGTGGGGTAGCGTGCCCTACACTACAGAAAAGTGATTTAAAGGTAGGGCACCATTTAACAAAGATAGCTCAGGCAGGAGGGAGGGAGGTGTGGAAGGGCTCCCCTGCGCATGTCACCCACCTCAATAAGGACAAGGAAGCAGCAGGGACCGGACGACACACAGACACCTCCTACACTACACTTTCTGGGACTTCGAACAAGCACTGCAGGAGAACCATTTGAAGCAGAGATGTGTGGTAAGGATTTTTAAATACTACACAGTGGGGCCAGTGGTGAGTTCAATTTTAGTTTTCTGGGTGGACATGCCCTTTAATGTGTTGTATACAGTATTAGGATATTTTTATACACTGTATATGTTCATGTTTAAATACCTGGACTGTTTTTCTTTTAATATTTTTTCTGTCACTTTAACTACACACCTTCATGTAGTATTATGGCATGGGAGTAACTTTAAGATGCAGGAATAGGTAGGTAAAAACTTTGAATGGTCAGGTTTACAGATGAAGTACAAGTAGTCCAGAAGTTTGCTGAGTCAACCTTTAACTTCATTAGTAACAGCAATAAAATATATAAAACAGGCACCAATATAATACAACTAACAATCTAAACAGGACTGAAAACAAAAACTTTGTGCAAGGGGAAATAGTGCTAATGTGTAACTGTGGCCTTCATACAAGTCCTATTGAAAAGAGCTCTCTCGTATATCCAGCTTCTCTGGATCCTAAGTTATAGACTTGTAAATTTACATTTATTTGTCTGTCCTGTCTGTCTGAGTCTGTGACAGGCACATGATGAACGGTACAAAAAGCTCAGTATCGCTATATTTAATGATTATTACAGCAATCACTCATTTACAATTGCGGCTGTACAATTACGTTTGGGTTGTAAATTTACGATCACCCATACAATACCATAGCCGTAGTTTACTACCGCATGATATCGTACTGCCAAGCGTTTTTTTTTTAAATAGAGCCTGTTAAATTGAGTACATATTTGACTTTTTAACAAATTCTTTTATTTTATTTTCTATGTTTTCAGACTAATAGTGTTTTCTGATAAGCGATTTGTCTAATTGTGGCACTGGTCCTCCTATTCAAGCTCTTTCATGTCCCACATACTGCTGCCAACTCAACCATCTCACCATTATACCTACTCTACAACTGTGCATTATTAGTGATTCAATCGTGATCCAACTGCTCCCTCAAGGCTTCAGATAATTGGACAGAGAGGTGCAACGAGCAGAACTAAGGGGGAAAAACGTGTTTTGTGCACTCCTGTGTGCTAGTTCTGTCTGGTCCATGATGATCTGCTTTCTGGCTGCTGCTCCTTAGTAATGATGTTAAAAAGGCTGCCTTCTGACCCACGGGATTGCTCAGACATGTTTCTCTGCTGTAGCCTAATGAGACTCTGCTGCTTTCTATTGCCTCTCTTCTCAACTGTGTTAGTTCCCTGGTGTTCCAAGCTGGGCCAGTTATTTATTCCCTGTCTTTGACATTCCAGGTCTCCTGGAGTTTCTGGGAGTTATGTGACATTTACCTGTTTCCCGACACTGTTTCTTATGGTTGTGGCTTGAAGTTTGACTTTTTTACTCCTATTGTTGACAGTTACATGTTTGACTATAATGTCTGCTGCCTGTAAACACATAAATACATGCCAGTCATTGGTTCTCTGATATTTCCTTGAAATTTACTGTGGGTCAGACATTTGGGATGTGTTAATTATGAGACTTGAGGGCAAAAATACCCCAAATACCCCTCAAACCAGTGCATGTTCAGTCATAAAACTGAATTTAACCTATAGGTTTAAACCCCACCACCCATGTTTTTATTTTACTTACCTTCCCGAAAAGATGCCTCTGAAGATCCTTACATGACCCGGTCTCTCGCTGCTCTGCTTACTGGTCGTAGCTGTCAGTCTAAGGTGTTGTCAAAGCCAAAAGCTGACAGCTGTGACCAAGAAGTGCCTCATTGATACTGTGCTTGCTCAAAACCAGCTTGCAACATCAACAGGAGCCGGCACCCAGGCAGCGAGGGAAAGGGTCTTGTAAGTATCTTTAGAGGCATCTTTGGAGAAGGTAAGTAAAAAGGAGAGTGGGGTTTGGGGGGGTGTTAAACATATAGGTAAAATTTAGTTTTATGACTGGATATGCCCTTTAAGCTTATAACACTTCCCTTGGTTCCAAGCATTACTGATCTTCAGCTCCAGGTCCACCAATCCCTCTTGTACCATCCCCCATCCTTCCGGGAGAAGCTGCCAGTCATGGGTGTAAGAGAGAGATGACTGGACAGTTACTCATGCTGCCTCCTTTGCATGGATGCGTCACAAAGAAGAGAAGAGAGACTATCAAACATAGATCTGAAAATCTCTGTTCAGGAACACCATGAACCAAGGTGCATTATGGTTACTGGGAGGGAGGACTGTGTACATGCCCTTTAATATACTTCCCAACATTTATACATTTATACATTTTTTTAAATTCTTTCCATAACAACATATTGTATCCAACAGCACATTAAAAAGAAATCTACAGTTCTGAGTAGATAAATACATTTCCAGAGATCTTGTATCCATTTCAGCTGAAGACATTTTACCAGGCAAGCCGTAAAAATCCCCCAAGAGGAAAAAGCGAGCAGATTATATGTCTCTTCTTTCCAATCCAATGCATCGGATTTGCAATAAACGAATGGATAATTGATGAACGCTAAAATCTCTTCCAAGTCCCAAGCAAACATCCATTGTGCTCAACTGAGTTCCATTAAGCAGTAAAATTTAGGTGCATCTGTGAATTTAATCTTATGGCCGTATTTATCGCTAAGTAGTTTTTGCCTTAAGGAAGAAGCAGCCATTAATCTTCAAAGAAATTTACCCAGAACTGTTTAGTTCAATGAAACCAAACTAGCTCTGTGTCTTAAAGGAGAACTAAATCCATTTTTTATACTCCAGAATCTGAAAACAACCCCCCTAAAAACACCAATAAACTATAAAATGCCACTTTAGTAAACTCTGTTAAAATAAATCAAAGCCTGTTAAGAACTGGATGAAGTATCTGTGTGTATGGGCAGTGTCAGACCACACCTCCTGACGTCAGTCACATGCTTCCTTGCTTTATCTGTCCTGTAAAAGGATTGGCTAGAGATTATTAATGGGTGTGACCAACTGTAACAAGTTTCTGCCATAGCTAAGGACTGAGCATGTGCAGAACATAATAGTTCGTTGACCAGACTGTGTGATATTAGAATGCTGTGATGTTAAGCACAAACCATATATTATTTAGGTAAATTTCCCAGCACCCGTATCAAAATGAGAGGTAAGACACAGATCACTGGCTTTATATCAAGGTGTTCTGCCTTCTGGTTCAGTGTTGTTCTGTGGCTTTAGTTGTCCTTTAAAGAGTTAAATGTTTTGTACAGTATTAATACGATTTTTAGCAATATAATCTCTACATTACAAGTGCGTTCTGACTATAACGATTGAATCATTCACATCAAGATGTTGGTTTGCTTAGTTCCATCTGTTAGATACATTCCCAAGTGCAATGGTGTCATGTAAAAAAGTTTCTACTTTTAGAAACAACATACTGTACTGTTTTACAGAGGTTTAAAGGAACAGTGAAGCTTGATTCAAATGGCTTTTACGTAGCCCTAATCATTGTCTTTTTGATGTGTGTATCTCTGTTTATGCATTATACGCAGTGTTTGCTTTACAAAATGTAATTTTTAAAAATTTTACGCATTTCTTTTTTTTTTATACCACCATACACATTACATAGCATTTTACAATAATATAATTTGTTCACATTAGACCCTGTTCTGAAGAGCTTACAATCTAAGCACTTTGGGGATGATGTGCGCATAGATGCTATCAGGCAACGCTGCTTTAAAGGCAATGTCCACCCCTCTATACAAAAAACATTACCTGCTTCAAAACCCCCTACACATTATTAGTATAAGTGTAACTATTAAAGGGGGGATGTTGGAGCGTATGTACGATCATTTTTGGTTTAATTAAAAAAAAATAGTTTCCAGAAATCAGTTCTACCTCCTGACACATTTTCAATTTCCGAGATCAGGATGAAGGTTGGGAATGGGGAGGTTGTGCCATCTTGCCTTAAAGGTAGCAGGGCAAAAAAATACTTTTCAACGAACTAGGTTACCAGACTGTATTAAGCCTCTGCCGTCGGGCACAGTCCCACCAAAATCAGTCTGGAAACCTTGACCATGATTCTGCATCGTAATGTGCAAAATAATCTAAGGCAGTGGTGCAGCCACCTTGATACTCCAGATGTTTGGAAATGCAGAATGTAAACAAGGCATGCTGGGAGTTGTAGTTTCTAAAACACCTGTACCACGCTTTGACACCGCTACCTTAGATTATTTTTTATTTTTAAAAAAAATACAAGAAAAACTATAATAAAAGGGGGTGGGGTGAGGAAAAATTACCATTTTCTGGCAACCAGAATCTCCAATGCAGAGCACCAGCACCACAGGGAATTCTGGGAGTTGTAGGTCTAGTGTGTATATCTAGAGCCACACACTGAATTCAGATCACAAGCCACTTACCCTTTAACATTTTTGTTTAAATAAAACCTACTTTTTTCACAGATTTTAGTCTGTGCCTTTCATATGCTACACTTGTTACTTTACTTACTTACCCTTTAACATTACAATGGAAGGCAATTGAAACATTAATCTTCTAGGGCAAAAAAAGACACAGAGGGAGGGCTCTAAGACCCGGAATCCACCTACTCTTGACCGCGTGCCCACAGTGCAGCTTTACCGTAATTTCCCGACTGCCCGGGCCCTCATGTGTCCTATATAATGGAATATAGAGCGCGGTCACCTGGTGAAGCAGTACTCGCAGTGGTTCCCCCGCTCGTTAACCGTCAGTACGTAGCTGTAGGCCGGGCATGTGAACAGCAGCTCTCCCAGGGCGAAGTGTCGCGTTGCCCGCAGGCCTCGTCCTTTCCCCTGGCTGTCAAACCGCTCCAGACCCTCGGGCTGTCCCATAGCTTAATCTGGGGTTGAGGGACCAGACACGAACTGTGCCGCACTGACTCACCGATCGACTAGCAATGTCTGGGACAGCTGGGGAGCCTGCCGGAGCCGCGCGGTCCTAAACGCCTCCAGATTGCAAGTCACCATAAACAGTGATCACCTGTCGGATGGGGGATGTTTGAAGTTGCAGTTGGAGAATTTCACCTAATCCTTTGTTCCCTGGATTTCGAAACTGGAAATATTCAACCAGCAACCTCCACATGGGTTAGAAACTACAAGTCCCAGCATGCCTTGTTTGTGTTTTGCTAAAAGGGCATGTCAAACTGCCTGGCCCTCTGATTGCGCGAAACTGCAAGCAGGGGTGGCGGGGCCGTGGGCCACGTCTGTGATTGTCTGAGAGGCAGCCAATCATGGACGCGGCTGCCGGTAGTTCTGAACGTCGGAGGAAAGAGGGAAGGTAAGTAAAGATTGGGGAAGTTTCTGGCAATAAAAATATTGCGGTTGGGGCTGGGGGACGAAGCAGAACTTGATATTAAAGGGATTTTGAGCTGGGGGAGGGAGTCCAAAACGGCAGGGAGGGGGAGAATGACTGCAGTGCGCATGCCAAACTTCTCCCAGAGAATAGACATGAGGCAGAGTCCTATATGGACTTTGGGATGTTTTTGGGGACTTTGGGGGGGAATCCAGGAGAACCATATGGAGCTGGGATGTAAGGTAAGGATTTTTATAGGTAACAAAGGTCCATATGCACACTAACCCTGAATGGGTGCAAAAAGTCCAATTCCCCTACTTCAAAGGGAATGAAGTACTGAAGAGAAACAAAGTAGACTTGCACTCCAAATGGAGTGCAAGTCTACTTTGTTTCTCTTAAGGATTTTTATACACTACAGAGTGGGGCCAGTAGTGGGGGGAATTATAGTTTTGGGGGTACACATGCCCTTTAAAATATGTTGATATATCCCACTTTGTCCTCTAAATTCATTAGCCATTAATGGATCGCACACGCAGCACTCAGTTGCGCACTAGTGTGGCCAAATCAACTGGGCATGTATTCAGACTAGGCTTGTGGTCAACCACAAAGAACCAGTGCACATAGGGCAATTTCAGCAGTAGGCAGGTGCAGTCACTCCCACAGTCCTCCAGCAATGCAATACACAAGAATAGACACAGGGAAAACGCACACTGCAAGTCAAACTTGGTTTATTCAAACATCACAAAAGCACAATGTTTCAGGGTACTAGCCCCTTCATTAGGTGCACGTCAGGAAGGGGCTTGTTGCCTGAAACGTGCACATGCGATGTTTGAATAAACCAAATTTGACTTGCAGTGGGCATCTTCCCAATGTCTATTCTTGTGTATAGGCTTGTGGTCAGTCGATATTACCCCATTACCATGAATTCACAAATTTTTGATAGTGATAAAAAACATAGAAACTTGTTTTTATGTTTTACAGATGCTTTTTTGCTTTTATACATTTTATACAATACTTTTACCATATTGGCTTCTTATTTAGGGGGATTTTATACAGATTTTTAGTACATTTTTATGGATATTAGTTTAATTAATGTAGGGTCACCCAATAATTGACTTACAGGTTAGTGACAGGAAACATCTTTATGACCTTGGTTGGCTTTAATATGTTGTTTTGTGTGTGTGTTTGCAGTACACTTCACAAGAAGCTGCCAATCGTGTTACAGCTCATAGATGCTGCCTCTCTATGACACCGAACAGGGATTTCAGTGTAGATTTTTGTAAACATATAAGCACTGCTGTCCCTGACAATTAGACATAACTTTGCTTTTCATGCAAAAAAGAAATGTAATCTTTGCAGATTGACTTTTAGCTAACATGGATGTAAGAAACAGAAAATTAAAATGTTAGTAAAAATAAAAGTTTGGGGACTCAACCTTATGTACTCTCTCCTGCTAAAAGCAGAACACTAAACCACTTTCCCACCAGAGCTAATATACTGTATATACCGTATATACTCGAGTATAAGCCGACCCGAGTATAAGCCGAGGTACCTATTTTTACCTCAAAAAGTAAGAACCCATTATTGACTCGAGTATAAGCCGAGGGTTGAAATTATGGGAACTCTGCTGTCCATAAAAAAGCCTCATTCCTTGGCACTCCAGATGTTTTGGAAACTACAACTCCCAGCATGCTTTATTAGTTGGGAGTTGTAGTTTCCAAACCCCTTTAGTGCCAAGGAATGAGGCTTTTTTTATGGACAGCACCCCCCAGGAAAGGCCCAAAAACATTCACATGTGGTAAATCAGGGTAAATCTGCAAAAATCTGCTGCTGCTTACCGGTACCGTACTTCTCTATGTAACCAGCTACAGGTAACTTAATTCTATGATACTGCTGCGCTGCATGTCCGTACTCGGCGGCTGTACTGTCCGCGCCGAGTAGTGGATCCTGCCTGCTGGCACTCTGCACGCTGCTGCATGTCCGTACTCGCCGGCTGTCTAACTTACTGCCCGGCGCCGAGTAGTGACGTCACTACTCGGCGCCGGGCAGTAAGTTAGACAGCCGCCGAGTACGGACATGCAGAGCAGCGTGTAGAGTGCCAGCAGGATCCACTACTCGGCGCCGGACAGTACAGCCACAGAGTACAGACATGCAGCGCAGCAGGATCCAGAGAATTAAGTTACACGTAGCTGGTTACATAGAGAAGTACCGGTAAGCAGCAACAGATTGTGAAAATTTACCATGACCCGAGTATAAGCCGAGGTTGGGTTTTGAGGCTATTTTTAAAGCCTGAAAACCTCGGCTTATACTCGAGTATATACGGTAATAACTAGCAAAAGTGTGCCCGTTGGTGCACAATGTAAATTGTGTGTGCATGTTTTGCTATGTGTGGGTATAGTGGATATAGAATCTATAGGATATAGAATACACAGGTATATTTCAAACTGTTACTCAGACAGTCACCAGCTTCCAGATGAACCAAATAGGATAATCCTGCAGGTCTGAGAGTAGACCCAGGCAATCCTGCCACACTGTGTGGTTGAAACTAATCATGCTAGGTTAATACTTATTAGTATTCACCACGGCAAGTGGTGATGGTACCTCATATATTATAACAGAAGGTACCTCACAGCATCATGTTGTTATAATAGTATTGCACTAATAATCTAATGTATAAACAAACATTTCACATTCCCAGTTTACCTAAAGAAATTGATTTATCCTTTATATACTCTTTTATACAGATCTAATTGAAAAAAATAGCTTCAGAGCAATTTTCAATAACTGATAACTGCTTTTTATTTCAGTATTACAGTAAATCTTTGCAATAGTTGAGGTTTATACCGTGTTAGCCATAAGTAAGAGAAGAGAAGTAGAGCTGTGATACTTTTATTGGCTAACTAGATAAAAAAATTAAGCAAGCTTTCGGGAGTCCCCGTACATCCAGCCTGAAGAAGGGGGCTTAGGACTCCCGAAGCTTGCTTAATCACAGTAATTCCTTGGTATACCTGCCTGGCTGTACCACTAAGCAAAAGGCTAAGGACTTTCAAGCGAGCACCTTCATCCTAACCATTAATAGTGGCTGCCAATTCAAATTGTTCTAGCCAATCAGTCCACTACCTAGTTACCCCATCAAATGGATCAGGTTTAAAAATAGGTTTGACAATTAGGCCTGGTAGAGCTACTGAGTCTAAATGGGGAATCTGCAGGTACAAGGACAGGAGGATTTAAATCAATACTATCAGTAGCAGCCTCCATAGCTTAATACAGAGAACAAACATAAATGAATAAATGGTATTACCAGCACCGCTGCCACCAATTTGTACCAGATCACTGCTTTATGGAAGGATTATGGGTAGCATGGCATACAGTGGGTTACTCTGGTGGTCTGGCACAAAGCAGACAATGCACATAAACAGGTTCCCCACATAACATGTGCAGTAATCAGGGGTGTCCCTGTCTATGGTGCACCACTTTGAATATTGACCAGGCCTGTATACTGTGTGTCCTTGTAAGTTGGTGTACACTTATCTGCTGTCTCAGAGTTTGTATCCAATAATTTAACTTGTCTGTCCAATAATCTGTCCTCCCAACAGGTGGCAACAGAATCTTATACACAGGGTCTTATAAACAGGGTCTTGAGTTGCAGTCAGTATCCCTCCATAACACACCACAATCTACTTTCACTTTCTCTCCTCCTAGCCATAGAGAGCAGGCATGTCTTGTCCTTTATCACTCACTGACACCACCTGCAGGCTGGAGGTGGTATATATGGAGCCTTGGTGTATATGTCCATTACAATACACATCACATCCTGTGTAGCAGACTTAAACTTTTTTGGATTAAACTTCCTTTCACATGGAGCAGACACGGGTGTGGTTTAAGCTGCCATTGGACCATTCCATTTTAAAATAGGGATCTCAGCTCTGTAAGTAAGTTTGTGTATTTTGTATATTTTGTGTTGTACCTAATATAAGTCAGTGCTATTCTTTATATACATTTACTGATGGTCATTTAAATGGTAATAGTGAGATAGTATACATATACACCTTTCCTATATGTGATATCCTATACCCCCACCTCATTGGAAATAAATATATTTATATAATATATAAGGGATAATACATTTAGAAATGGCTGTTTCTAAATTTATTAAACAGCTGTTTTTATGGAGGCACCTGCTAAAAAATACATAGAGACCATGGACACTGGGGTCAGGGGGCATGGCCCATAGGTGCACATGCTTGCAAGGCTCTTTGAAGACTACATGGGCTGTGACTCGTACTGGCAACAACATGGATGCCTTTTTACTAACAGAATCTACTTCTTAAGGTGGTCATACACATGCAATTTGTACAGTATGTGTATCGACAGATCACATTAGTCGGCACACATGCTGTGGGAACCGCATACACATACCTGACCAATCCCCATGTGCAGTATGGGGGTCGGTTGGTCATGCTGCCATACATGGTACAATGGTATCGGCTTCCTTTAATAAAGTAAAGGAAGATGATAACGACCGATGGAAATGTTCTGTCTTTCCCGACTGACCGCAGTGGCGACTACAGTCATTCATCGGCACCCTGGTTGGTCAGGAAAAGCGCATACACATGAACAATATTGGGAAAATCCTGTCGTGGAACATAACTTGACGTATTGGATTAAGTGAAATCACAGGGGTGAGGACCTAGCAGTTTAGATCTTCACCCTGGTTACTATTTGGAGAGTGTGGTTTGTGGCAGTTATGCCACACTATAGTTCTCCTTTAATTATGTGTCCATTTAGCCTGAATGGGGGTAAAACATCAGGAAATTCAACAATAACTCTGAAGCCCTTCCATGGATTCCTTAGCTAGGTAATAGCTTCTAATGTGTCCTGCACATCTGTACCGAATTTCATGTCTCTAGTTCACAAACTGTTGGAGATACAGTCCAAAAATATGGGAATGATAAAAGAAGTAGAAACAGTCATTTGGCTTTATCAAGCTGCATTAAAGGGCACCTATACCCTTTCCCCTCTCCCTTTCACTGAAGTTCCCACCTCTCAGCTTGTGTCTGGAACCTGGCCAATCGAAACACCTCCTTCAAGCAGAGCGTGCCTTCCGATTGGCCAGCCCTGGGCTGAAGCCGGCTGTGGGTCTAAGGAAGCCAGTTATCACAACTCTCCCTCTGGTCCCAATCAATCTCAATCACAGTGTAAGAAATATAAAAACTTTTTTTCTCATATCTTTATTCATACAGATAAATATGGCATAAAAACAGGCATTTACAGTGAGGTGCAGGGCGCATCGCTCTTTTCATGGATTAAAGTCGGGCTAACTGATTTATGTGCTGTGCCCATGTAAGTATTTAACGTTAGCTGATAGCTGGAACTAAATACTTACGTGTAGGTGAGATTCACCCAGAACCACGCAACCTCTGGTAAATCTGCTACGGGAGATTTTCCCAGAGCAAGTGCGTCTCTAGGTGAATTTCCCTATATGTGTTTTGATCTAAGCCCCCGTAGACTAACCCTGAGTCTTTGCTCTCCACCCCCTTTAAAATGTCACATATACATACATACCTCCCTGACCAATAGAATTACCTTCAATATTAACCCCATATACAAGGCGCTGGAGAGAGCAGTCACAGAGGGGACTGCAGCCACCACCGGAGTAATGTGAGGTCCTCATCCTGGGTACACCCCTAATACCAAATTTCATATGTAGACAAATCACCCCTCCCCCAATTGTGGAAACCATTATTCTTACAGCTTCTTCATACAGATATCCTGCCCGACTGATCCTCTCCTCCTCTAAGGTTTGTAGCTCTTGGGACTTTTCCAGGTACATTGCGGCCAATGACGGCAGCATTTCCTTCAGGAGATTTTACTCCTGAATGTCGTGAAAGATCACCAAGCCTGCGTGAAATGAGGGAACATGGCAATCGGGCAGGATATCTGCTTGTAAAAGCTGTTCTGACAAGTTTAACAGTGTTCCGTTAAAATAAAAGTACCTGGGGCAGGGAGGTAAGATTGATAATTCCTACCTCTCAATATCATTAATGTCAACATGGAGAAAACTGCTTTTGCCCTACTTCCTCTGTGCTTCAGCCTTATTTTTAATACAGGAAAGCTCAGAACACTAATCTGGCAGATGAAAACTGTAGTTCTGGTGCTCATCAACAAAAAGTTATTGGGAAGTAGGAATAATCAATCCAACCTCCCTTTCCCAGAAACGTTTTATTAAAAGTATATTTTCACAGTGTCGTAATAAAAAAAGAATAATTAGCATGGCAACAGTGGTATCTTGGGATTTGCCTTGAATAAATAAAATCTTCCTTTCTGTGAGAGAATGCTTGAGGAAGACAAAAATAAAGAGAAAAAAACAATTAACACCATAAATAAAGATCAGGTGAGAAAAGACGTCAACTCTCCTTTCTGGAAAGGAATTTCATCAGCCTCCTGAAATAAAACTTTTCCTGATACAGAGAAAGCAATGTACAGACAGGTATTAGGGACACATTTAACCAGAAGAAAGAGCCAAAAGCAGCTGGACCAATGACCCGAAAGGTAAGATCACAGCGCGAGTGTGCGGCATTGTGGGTGAGTGACGATAGTAAGCTAGAAGTATTCCACCCTTAGAAGAGACAAACAGGAAGGCATCTTGAAAGACAGATATAAAAACATTATCATTGGCAATGCTAAAAATATTTCCTGCACCAGATAAAAATGGAACATTGAACGTTAATAATTCAGAAACAGTACTGGGATGTTCCACACATTAAATGATACTCAGGCCGAAACAGGCAATCGGTACACATCGTGCGCCATGGGTCGGGTCTGGGAACGCATCTGTGATCAAAGCTTTATTCTACTTTCAGATGAAAGACTGGTCATCGTTCTGGGCACATTGGGACTGGTGGTTTCTCAGCGTTGCTGTTAGGAAAATGCTGCAAGCAAAGTTTCCTATCTGCGAAACATCTGGATCTGCTAGAAAAACACAACCACTCGGCAGCAAGAACGCTACTAGCAGCTACATGGAAACAACCATGCCCAGGATGGGAAACACTGATAAATAAGATTTGGTGGATACATGACAATGAGTATTTGTCCCACACCCTGCAAAACACCATAAAAACATGGTCCAAAATCTTGGATATATGGATATTAGAAATAGATCCAACCACAAACCATTATTCAATACCAGAGGTACGCCCAGGAGGAGAGTAACAAGGAACGCCGTTACCAATGTAACTCGGAATACACAGTCGGCCAATAATCTACCGACTGTTTGTTAACATTTTTTAGTTTTTCTCATTTTATGTCTAATTTTTTTTTAAAACGAATTATTGTCAATAATAATAAGAAAATTCAATAAAAATGTAATAAACAAAAAAAACCACAACCAGAACAGCAAACAGTCTGAAAGTAGCTTTAGAATGTTCAACTCTTTACTCTTACAAGAAGCAGTTTTCTTCATCCCCATTTGATCTGCTGAAACTATAAAATCCCATTGTACAGAAATTATGCCACACTTTGTTTACTTTAGTTGGGCACATTCCAACAAAGAAATTTGGGAAGCAATTAGAATTCATCAGTAAATACATTTGCAATAAGAGGCAAATCTGGAAGATGTTCTGCCAAGCCTGCCCATTGATAATTATCTTTTAGCAACTGTGCATTTTTGTTTTTTAGTCTCATGACAGCCAGTTTACCGTAGAAAGGGTTAAAAGCACAACCACCAACGTTAGCAAATGTAAGGTCCTAATAGGGACAGGGTCGTACCAGATTGCAACTGTTGTCGTCAGCTGCTGAGAGAGGAAGATTTAATTGTCCCCGAACTATCAGTGGAACAACTGTTACTTCTCCAAAGAGATAACCAACTCTTCTGTACAGATCTGGAGTCCAGCAGGATTGGCATTAAATAGGAAATTACCAGTCATTATACAAAGCTGGAGCTTGTTTTAATTAATCCAATGATTTGATCTTAGCAATATTACATTATATCCAATGGGAAACAAACATGTGCAAATGTTACACATGTAATTAACCTATGCTTGTGAAGGTTCTCATTCATCCTTTCTACGGTAAACTGGCTGTCATGAGACTAAAAAACAATTCTGAATTGAGAAAGCCAGTCGGATGACTAGCGAAACGTCTTCAAGAACTACATTTCAAGTCCAGTTGATCTAATAGAATACAACAGATATGTAATTAACCTATCCATAAATACTTAATAATTAGTTGTTGCTTAACTATAACTATTGGTATCCCCAGTCTACCAAGTCCAGACCTAAATATATAGCAGCTGTAAGTTTGTTCTTTAAAGGGGCACAGTGTGTTGTCCAAAAGGAGAGTGAAACAAACTAGACAGGGAAAGTATACATGTTATCTTCGTATTGAAAGGCTGCACAAAGCTCTATAAATGTGATTGTCTGTGTGTGCTGTGAGTTTAATAATCTGTGCCTGTGACAGAACTGAATGCAATCAAGGGAAAGGCAGTTAGCGTTAATAAGGTCTGTGACTGCTGAACATAATCAAGAGACAGAAATAATCAAGACAAAGAAATAGAAAGAACAGTAATTTGTCTCTTTAAGCAAAATTAACAAATTAAAAAAAACAAACAAACATTAAAGAGGAATTATACATGACTTCCCATTAACAAGTACCCAGGGTAAAGACATAAACTGCTTAGAGTTTAACTTGGGGTTAGCTGTGGATTTATGAGAAGATGCACATCTTTCAATTAGACAAATCGTGGACCAGAGGGAGGGACAAGGAAAAGTTTAGGTAAGTATTATAGCTAAACTAAGGCAAATCCAGGGGTAAAGAGATGGATTTCTTTGTTTCAAAAACCTATCCAGTCTACTCTGTTATTGACAGCAGCATATAGATCTGTATCAACATTAACACTTCTGCTGCCTGACGTGATTGCTGAGATATACAGACAGGAACATATACATAACAATCATTTAATGTGCCCATACATGGTCCGATGTTATCAGATAGTCTATTGTAGTAAAGGTAGCTGGTAATGGAAATTTTCCGCCTTGCCCGATTGGATTCGATTGTCTCTGTAAATGCTTCCGAAATACTGACTTCCTGTTTGCAGGACCCCTAGTAGAGACGTTTATGGTCTTGCCCTTGCCCTTGACCCAGTGCCTGGGTTGATTCAATTGCTCAGTAGAGATCTGAGCATGTTTGACCCATCCAACAGCCAATCAGTAGAAATTACTGTTAGGAACATTGCAAGGTAGTGTGCATTTTGGGAATAAATAAGAAAAGAGAGAGTACAAGGCTTTATATCTCTCCTTCACAATATGCAAATAAGGGACAGAGACTAAGGGCTACCATGGAAATTACCCAGAAGTCTCAATTACTTATTTGCATAACAGTTACATAGTAACATAGTATTGGAGGGTGGCCATTTAGTCCAACCTTTATACCCTACCCATAATGTCTGTCTAACAGTTACATAGTAACAATGTATTGGAGGGTGTATAAAGACATACGTCCATCTAGTCCAACCTTTATACCCTACCCATAATGTCTGTCTAACAGTTACATAGTAACAATGTATTGGAGGGTGTCCTTCTAGTGCAACCTTTACACCCTACCCAAAATGTCTAACAGTTATATAGTCAGGGCAGCCATCAGGGGGGGAAAGGAGGTACTGTTGTCCCAGGCCCGAGAGGCTTCTAGGGCCCGGGGGCCCCAGGATTCTAAAAGAAAGTGAGGTCTGAAATCTACCTTAACAAGACTTCTGAACACAGAAGTTGGGCCCATCAGATTGACATTGCGCATCATGACGTAAATCCCCATGGCCATCCACTGCCATGTGCGTCATCAAAGCCAGCCCAAGAGCTATTGGTGAAGAGCAGGGGAAGTAGGCAGGAGCTCAGGACTGGAATGGAAGGCCGGTATCCCCTTCCATCCATGATCCAGCCAGCAGCCAGCCACAGTGTGCTGTGTAAACTACAAATTGTATGTTTAAATTTTATTAAAGGGCATGTTCACCCCCAAAACTATATTTTAACCCACTACTGGCCCCACTGTGTAGTGCTGAAAATCCTTATCCTTACACCCCTGCTCCAAATGGCTGCCCTGCAATGTCTGGGGTTGGAGTTGATTGATGTTAGCAGTGTCTGTATGCTAATCATCAGAGTCTGTGCCAATGATTTTATCAGTCTGTGTGCCAACCATTTATGGCGTCCCTGTGCCAATGATTTTATCAGTCTGTGTGCCAACCATTTATCAGAGTCTGTGCCAATGATTTTATCAGTCTGGTGTGCCAACCATTTATCAGAGTCTTGCCAATGATTTTATCGTCTGGGTGCAACCATTTATCAGAGTCTTGCCAATGATTTTATCATTCGGTTGTGCCAACCATTTATCAGAGTCTGTGCCAATGATTTTATCAGTCTGTGTTCCAACCATTTATCAGAGTCTATGCCAATGATTTTATCTGTCTGGGTGAACACAGACTGATAAAATCATTGGCACAGACTCTGATAAATGGTTGGAACACAGACTGATAAAATCATTGGCACCTCCATGAGTAGCTGCCTGCCCAACCCCCAGTACAAGAGACTTATCTAGGATCCTTGTAGTAAAAATAAAGATGAGGGACCCTCACAAGGACTTCATATTTCATAAATGGAGTTGCGTGAAGTCCTTGTGAGGGTCCCTCATCTTTATTTTTACTACAAGGATGCTCGGGTGCTTGGAGGCAGAGCACAGAGGAACCACCAAGGCGGCTATAGTGGGTGGAAATATGGGTGTCGCAGTAAATAGACTTCTCTAGGATTGGTCAGTTTACCTCTCAATCTTGACTCTGGGCAAACCACAAGTGAGAGGAGGTGACCGAGTGTGTGGTTACATGACAATATTACATCACATGTTCTGTTACTCCTCATGATTGACAGCTTTATTCTCCTATCACAGCAACAACAGAACAAAATGAAGCAAAGCATTGTACTGCCCTGAACTATCTGTAATATTTGGAAGGTGTACAATTAACGTGATTCACTCAATTCAACACCAGATGGCAGCAAACAGGTTAATTAACTTTAAAAATGGGGGTACAGAGACATTTTTAAAAGTTGTGAAGTAGCCTACGCTTTTTTCCAGATCCTTATACATAAGTATACCAACTCTCATGAAAATTGTCCCAGACGTTTTTCTGGAACATACATACATACATACATACATACATACATTGACTTTTATATGTATAGATAACCAGATAAAGTAAATTATCTTTAATAAGGATCCTACATACAAAACGATAAAGAAAACTCCTTCACACAAACTGAATAAAATGAACCAGCTGTACAACTCTTATATTGTAAAAAGGAAGAGACCCGAGGGCACAGACTGCTACCTGTTAGCACACTATTCTGTCCCTAGTCTATTGCCAATAGATAATTATATATATATAACCTTATATGAAGGGTGCACTCTCGGGACAACAACTTTATTATCGCGTTGACATGTTTCTCCCACTTCGCACAACCATTGTTAGCAGAACGCTGCAGGTGAGGTGCAAATATTCTATCAAATAAGTGCTATTCATTACTCAGAGCACCACTTACCTCCAGCTGTGTCCATACCCTCAGAAGGATGGTAATGCCACTGTCACTGAGAGTTACAGGCACAGTTGACATAATATTTAGATCTTGCACTGGGAATAAAAACTAGGTAGGGTTGGTTGCATTCTGCAAGCAAGTTATGGTGGGAGTTGTAGTTTTAAACATCCAGAGGGCCACAGGCTGGACAACCCTGCCTTAAAGGGCATGTCCACCCCCAAAACTAGAATATAACCCACTACTGGCCCCACTGTGTAGTGTAATAAAATCCTTACTTTACATCCCTGCTCCTAATGGGCCTCCTGTAATGTCCCTGTAAAGTCCCAGAAACTGACCACCAGGAGCCTGGCAGAGCCCATATAGGACTCTGCCTCCTGTCTCCCCTCTGGGGAAAAAATGCCATGCGCACTGTAGCTCTTGAAGGCAGACACACAGGGTCTCATTGCATCCTTAATTTCCCCTATAAAACATCTGTTTTAATGCTCTAGGACCCTGCAATAAAATAGAATTGGCCAAAGGATAACAAGCCTGCCACCACGTCAAGGTAGACTCTCTGAGCAGGTCCCTAACCTACACTATCCATCTAACTATAGACTATCATTCACTATTAAGGTTGAAGAAAGACAGGAGTCCCTTAATTTCAACCATTTCTACTGATCCAGAGGAAGGCAAAAAACCCTTTGATGAAATGGATCAAAGGGAAAAAACCTTCCTGATTCCAATATGGCAATCGGCTTGTCCCTGGATCAATATTATAATGACAATATTAATAAACAATATTATATGTGTAACTAATGGCTACTTGTTAGCACATATCTATCATATATACCAATGTATCTATATATGTGTGTTAACTATCTTATCTATCTGTCTGTCAATCTATTATATATCTAATCTATCTACCTATCTATCTAATCTATCCAATCAATCTATTATACTGTCTATCTCTCCTCTATCCACTACATAAATATTTATTCATATATAACATGTACTATACATATATACAATATATTTATGTGTGTGTGAAGTTGTAAAACATACTATTATAATATAAATGATCATATGTTAATCCAGTGTTTCTCTACCCCTGGGGTTCCCTGGGAGGATACTGAGGATTCCTTTTGACAGGAACTGTACAGATCCGCCCTGGTGATAAATTTCTGTGCATTTCCAATATAAATAATCTTATTGATCAATCTGTTACATTGTATGAATTATGTATTCTGGTAATTGATAACTAAAATGGAAACAATTTATAATATTTTTTATGTAATTTCAACACATTTAAATTTGATTCAAGGGTTCTCCGAGGATAAAAGGTTTGAGAAACACTGTCTTACTCTTCCAAATAAAGACGATACATATAAATATAAAGGGTTATACCTGTGGCTGGGGGTGGTGGGAGTCGCTGTTCTTACCGGAGGATGATGAAGCGATTCGTCTTCCCGCCAACTGGTGCAGAGAAAGGAGAAGTCCTGCAGCTTTTCCCTGTTGCTCATAGACGTCCTCAGCATCTCCATGAAGGACATAGGCTGGTTCAAGCATCTTCTCTGATCCATGTCTCTGGGTGGGAAAGTGGACGGTGGTATCACACTCTCCAGATGGGTCCAGTCTGTTCCTCTGAAGAAGGGATGTTGCCTGATATCTCCAGGTGTTCCCAGGCGCACAGATGGATTCTTCTTCAGGAGCTATAGGAAAGAACAATAACAGTTTTTAATACCAGACAAGGTAGATTACACTGACTAGTAACATCTTCCTGTATCATACCAATTTACCAGAGAAGCGTATAAATACTATAACAAGCTTTCTCATTAAAATCCTGCTACACACCTTGCTCAGAAAGTCTTTCAGGTCATCACTGAGCCTTGCTGGATACGTTGGTCTGGACTTCAGGATGGATCTTTTCACCTTATTTTCCTCCTCTCCGGCATAAAATGGGAAACGTCCAGCAGCCATCCTGTAGACGGTGACACCTAAGGACCAAAAATCCACAGCAAAAACGTATTCCTTACCTTGTAGCATCTAGAAAAAAGTGAGAGAGATTATATAAATATTTCATCCTAAAAACATCTTAATAAATGGTAAAATCTGACAGCACTTTAACCAAAGTCATTCAGCAGTTTTTCAGGGCTAAAATCTATGGAAGATGAAGATTTTTTATCTATTTTTCTTCCAACACTTTCAAGACAATAACCATAATTCATTACAATTGGAAAACATATAAATAGACAATTTCTATATTAATGGGGAAACAGCTTATATATTACTGCAGGGATAGGCAACCAGTAGATCTCTAGATGTTATAAAACTACAACTCCCAGCATTCCTCTACAAGCACTCAAACTACAATTCTGGGAGTTGTAGTTTTCAAACGTCTGGAGGTCTACTGGTTGCCTATCCCTGTATTAATACATAAATGGATTCCATAAACTTTCTTATGGAAATTCATAACTGGTACAATATTCACACTAAGTGTCTATCAGTAGATCACATTGAGGCTCTGACACACAACCTTGTGACTTGGAGATCTCTCCCTATGAATATTACAGATATACCATGACCTGGATGGATGAATATTACAGATATACCGTGACCTGGATGAATGAATATTACAGATATACCATGACCTGGATGGATGAATATTACAGATATACCATGACCCGGATGAATGAATATTACAGATATACCATGACCTGGATGAATGAATATTACAGATATACCGTGACCCGGATGAATGAATATTACAGATATACCATGACCTGGATGGATGAATATTACAGATATACCATGACCTGGATGGATGAATATTACAGATATACCATGACCTGGATGACCTGGATGGATGAATATTACAGATATACCATGACCTGGATGGATGTATATTACAGATATACCATGACCTGGATGGATGAACATTACAGATATACCGTGACCTGGATGAATGAATATTACAGATATACCATGACCTGGATGAGTGAGAGCAGGGAGGGAGCAGATAGAGAGCAGGGAGGGAGCAGATAGAGGGCAGGGAGGGAGCAGATAGAGAGCAGGGAGGGAGCAGATAGAGAGCAGGATGAAAGCAGCTGGACGCACGTTAGTGTCTTAATTCTAATTCACCATATCATTTATAGAATTGGTCCTTTAAGGGGGCGTGCTGTACAAACTGCAGTCATTAGTAACTAAATTATTAGTCATTAATTACATGAGGAAATGGTGATAACATGGGAATGTTAAGCCGCACAAATAATAAGGCAAACACAATAAGTGAAACGCCACAACGATTTGAAGGTTGGAGTAATCTGGCCGCAGCTTTAATATTTTATTAATTAAAATTTTCCATAAAAACCAGAATTCATTTTACCATAGAACATTGCTGTTTTAAAACTTACCACAGTATATGGTAAATCTAACCAGACCAATACGGCTATAACCATAAAGTCTATAGCCAAATTCTATCTGCACCCTCCAAGCTGCGACAATAATATGCAATACCAACCAAATAAATCCCTTCTTTTTTTATTATTTTTTTTAACAAAAACATTTTTTTTTCTTTGCTTTAAAATATTTAACAATAACACTTTTTTTTTTTTTTATTAACGTATCTTGAAATCCTGAAGGTAAGCAGTTACTCACTGCTCTCTCTCCACAGGTCAGTCCTTCAGCCGCCGACTGGATTCCCACCTAATTCCTCGCTGGACCTGACCAATGGGAGGAGGCTTCCGGGTCAGGGCTCATGCACTGTTCCTGGGCAGAAGACCGGAAAGGTAAGCCCTCTTCCAAAATGGCTGACCCACATCCTATGTAAGAGAAACGGCTATGCAGCTGTTTCATTGCCATTATACTCTTAATGCATTACAGTACATCTAACAATAGAACGCTTCTTTGCTAGACAATCAGTGTAAGGCAAGGTACACACAAACAGATATTTCAGGTCAACTGACCTGTTTCCATATTTCAGCCGGATAGGCCAAAATATCGGAGGTACATCAGCCGCAGACTGAAAGGATGATCAGATATTGTGCAGTCTTCTCTAGAGTGCACATTCAGTCATGGCAAGATGTTGGATGCGGCTACTTTTGCCATGACAGAGGCTATTTCTGCCAGGTCGACTGGTCGTTAAGAGATGTCAGTCATTACTTTACCATAGCCAGCCCCTCCCCCCCACCATTCATCACAGAGCACTATCTCTTCAGTAAAAGGTCATTGTTAATTCAAGATATCGCTTAATGCAGGCAATATCTTGAATAAAGTCTTACGTTTTTATCTGTGGTATTTCGTTAGCTCAACTGGACTTAATGTTTAGTTCTTGAAGAAGTTTCTCTAGTCATCCGACTTGTACAAGAATCTGTGTCCCAATCAGCATATAACCGCAGCGCGTCAGGGACCTCCTGAATGCAAGGTGTTGATTGCATTGTGGCTAAAGGTGTCCATAATGTCATTACCCGGAGCTCCTTACCTCACCCCTGGTCCTGCCCCGCTCTCTCTGGGTCCTTTCATTCGTTCGAAGGGACATTCGTAAGTTCGATAGACCGCTTGTGCATTCAATTCCCTCTTCTGATTGGCAAAGGAGGTTTTGGTGGCTGGTTTGAATCTCTTGGAGTCTTGCTCTACTCCTGATGTGTTGTGATTGTTCCTGGTTCCCTATATTTAGCTAGGTACACACATTGCAATGTCGGTCGGGCCAAATAATTGCATCATGCAAGCGCTGAGGTCCTGAGTTCGATTCCACCCTTGGAAACATCTGCAAGGAGTTTGTATGTTCTCCCCGTGCTTGCGTGGGTTTCCCCCACAATCATAAAGACATACTGATAGGTTGTATGTGTCAAATTAATGTGCTTAGATTGTAAGCTCTTCGGGGCAGGGCCTGATGTGAATGTATACATGTAATTATAAAGCGCTATGGAAGATGTTGGCGCTATATAAATCCACATTAATAATAATAATAATGACTGGCAGACAAAATCTAGGCAGTTTATGTCCAGTCCCTAATTCATCCCTACTTTCAGCATTGACCAGAACCCTGTCCAACCTAGGATACGACCTCTAGGATCTGGGACCACAGATCAGAAATCTAGAATGGCAGAGCAGGGTTCCCCAAAATCTGGGCAGTTGGGAGGTATTCCAAGGAAATATTTAAATATGTCCATAGATTACAAAATGAAAGCAAGATCATTATTTAGCAGAACAAGGCAGAGGGAGGCCAACCAGAATGTAACCAGCATGTGTCACAAACCTACCAAATGACATTAATTATATTACACACACACACATTATCAGGGAGATTCAATAAACGTTCTTATCGTTTAAAATGGTGCTAATTTTGCCCTAACCAATCAGAACTTATGTAACATTTGAAAGCTAACATCTGATTGGTTGGGGCAAAATTAGCACCATTTTAAACGATAAGAACTTTTATTGAATAACCCCCATAGTTTTTACCTTGCCTGCCAAGTTCAGACATTTATTTAGAACCAGGGTGAAATTCCTGGGAATTGTTTATATCTGTGACTGCCCCCAAATCATGTTATTGACTAGCAATGTCTTATCCATCCAAACAACCAAGCACAGTTTGTGTCCCTTTTCCTACTTATCGGATTAAGATTATTTTTTGCTTATTTTTAAAGAGGAAATGTATTTAAAATCCCATTAAGATAACACAGTGACGTACTGATATCTGCAGTTGTGGTTTCTAGACTCTGGGCATTAGGGATCATTAGAGCAGATCTATGTCAGGAAAGTAAAGATTGGTTCGTTATTTCTGCTAGGAAAATTGCATTGACAATATAATGGGGAAAACTATAAGCAGAGAAAAGGGAAAGGAACACGTAGATGTACACTATCTATCAACCAACTCACTCTAAAGGTGTCCATACATCTTGCCAATCCCAGACAAATCCCATTGTATTGGCAAGGTGTAGGGGCCAAAAACATCCAACAACGACACAGACGAACGTTCTCCATCAGCATCGCTGTCGGCTGTTCCAGATGGAGGGAGCCGAAACTATAGGCTGCGTGTGTGGGCGCACAGCCAACCGATCCCCATACAACAGTTTTTACCACCACATGTGTACAGACCAAAGTCATCTGCCAGTACACATGCACAAACGTGAGTCCACTGCACTTAGATGGAGTTGAAAATTAAAGGGGCCCACACATGGATCAATCCTGGTTGTACAATATTCCAACAATGCCCTGAGCTCTGAGCAGAGTGTATTTGAATCCTTCTGGCTGTTATGTTTGTCACTTTCCCCCCAGGGTGAATGTAAACCCAGACCACTAGACAGAGGAAATGATTACCGGGCGGAGTTAATTGCCAGATGGACTAGGTGGTAACCCTATATGAAGTGTCTGGCTAGGGGCAGAAATTGCCCAAGCACTGGATCCTTGAACCATAGGCTGCTTGAGAGTTGAAGGCTAAAGTCCTGAAGCTCAAGAGATGGCCTAAGAACAATGATTCCCTTAGGTGCCCCTAAAGCTACAGTAGCGGGCACCAGAAAAATGATTTGCCTAGGAGGCCCTTAAGCTATGGTAGAGGGCTCCAACACAATGATTTTCCTAGGGGCCCTAAGGTTACAGAGGAAGGCCCCTGCTCAAGAGATCAAAACAAGGAAACTGCAGCCTTGATTCCTAGAGAGAACTAGAGAGGCAATCATATAACAGCACAAAGACCTGTCTCTGTTAGTCACAGATCATGCTACAGCAGATTCAGCCTTACAGACACAGAACAGGGATTAAAAAGTGTTGAAAACCAATTGCTAAGATTTAACAGTGTTTCTCTTTCCCCACACATTTGTATTTCATACAAAAAACATTATCAACAGGTTAAAAAGCACTTTATCATAGACATCCCTATTTGTGTGCATACAACCTTATAGAAAATATGTGCATAAAGACAGTAAATACTGCGATAAGAAGTATGTAGCCAATGGGTGCACATGCTCACACAGGTTGGTTGCACCAAAATGGTTGGCTGACCGGTCTGTATTCTGTATTTTTCTGGGAGCTAAGAGACACTACTACTACCTCCTGTTTTGAGGTAGAGGAGGGGAACTTCTTTGAGGAGCAACAGCAGGGCTGCCAGTGCAGCATGAGTGGCATATTCAACAGCTCACCACTTCTATTCTACTACAAAATAGGAGGAAGGAGTAGTGTGTCTTACCTCCCAAAAAACTCTAGAATTTATATTCGCAAACTCTAGAATTTATATTCGCAAAGGAGTAGCAGCATGCACGTTAGGTTTTATGTAACAAAACCTTTTAGAGATAAAAATATATTGGTTCAGATCCTCAGGGAGGGAGTAGCAGTGCAGGACATGCCTGGTCTCACCCATTCAATGATTATTCTGAGACACGGCTTGGTCCAGGACAGCTGGGTAAGCCTCTTAAAATGGGGCTGTCCCATCATATTCATGCATGTATTTTATCTTTTATATAGAGCTACTGTAGATATTACACAGCACTTCACAATGATTTAATCCAATCACATCAAGCTCTGCCCCAAAGAGCTTACAATCTAATCAATTTATCTCATACACACAGCCTATCAAAAAGTCTTTATGATTGTGTGATCCCACACAAGCAAAGGAAGAACATACAAACCCAGGACTTTAGTGCTGCAAGGAATCAGTTTTAACTACTGAGCCTTGGAATGGTGTAGGGTATATTCCTTTAAAGGATAACTATACTGTAAAAATGTACCTTTTAAAAATGGAAAATACCTGGAGCAGGGAGGTTGGATTGATTATTCCTACCTCCCAATATAATTTTGTTGAGGAGCTACAGCTCGTACAGCTATAATTCTTCTTAATTTCTCAGAGACGCCTGCTACATATGTGGATGACCATGTTCTTTCTCCTGTCTTGCTTTTCCCCTTTTACTGTTGGTATTCGTGTTCTTTCCTTTCCTTCTACTTCTTTTAACAAAGGCCCAGTCTGGATATCTACAAGTTTTAAGGGCTCCTCTAAAATGTTTCATTTCTTTAGCCTTCGCCTCTGTGCTAGTGGGAATGTTCTCTGCTCTGTGTTGCAGAGAACATCCCCACTAGCACAGAGGCAAAGGCTAAAGAAATGACTGTCTGCCATGTACAATGCTGTTTTGACACCTTACTCTGGGTGTTCCTATAACACCTCTTAGCCATTATCCAATAACGCCCCTTAACACCTGGCTGTGATATGCCAATTGGGACTTTCCAGGGTACATAATTGCCACAGATTCTTGTACAAGTCATTCAGAATTGAGAAAGTCGGATGACTACCGAAACGTCTTCAAGAACTAAACTTCAAGTCCAGTTGATCTAATTGAATACAACAGATATACCATGACCTGGATGAATGAATATTACAGATATACCATGACCTGGATGAATGAATATTACAGATATACCATGACCTGGATGGATGAGAACCTTCACAAGCATAAACTTCAAGTCCAGTTGATCTAATTGAATACAACAGAAATAATAATAATAATAATAATAAATGTGTGTCTGTGTTAGTAGAGGGAGAACAGAGTGATAACATGCAGATACCAGACTGGGGACTGTGTCATGTTAATAAATGATATTATTAGCAGAGGAAATTTACCATATAAGACTCTGATGAGACATATACATTTTATAAGTCTTGCGAAAGTCAGATTTAGCATGACAATATTTATTGAAGGGAAAATATACTGAATGTTTATAGGATTTATCAGTGTAGATGGGATCTGCCAAATTACTTTCTCTCAGACATGACTGATGTCAGAACTGAAACAGACTGAACTAATACTAACCTGAATTACTCATCCTGGTGACCTTCGCCATAGGTGGAGGCCATTTCACTGATCCTACTGTTCTGCTGGGTGGACCATGGGCATTGGTGGATGCCCTTTCACCGGTTTCCTGCTGTTCTGCTAGTTGACCTTGGGCATAGGAGGGGACTCTGCTGGTCTGCTGAGAGACTTTTCTCTGTAACAGGAATTGTGGGTATTAAATAAAGAATGACTTGTGTTTAGTTCCCCTTCCCTTATATCAAACCCAGTGGATCTTTACTCACCTTCTTCTCCACGGGCTGCGCTATGCAGTTCGACTAGAGGGAGAACAACCATTACAGAGTCAGCATGTACTGGGGGGAGGTAACCATATTCATTCCAATTCTATGTATACAGCAGTTACAGTTATTTCATTGTCCTGCCATCTAATGGTAAAGTGGGGTCCCAGCATTATAAAGGGGTGTTACCTTTTCTTGTAGCTCCCAGGACTTCTTATCCATTGCCCATTATCCGTAGCCCTGAACTTTGTCTCCCAGTAAGATTGTTTCTTCATGACGTCTTTCAGGTTAAGGACATTAACAGTGGCCTCTAGTTGGAGATGTCTTTCCTCCTCTGAGGCCTTCTTGTCAGATTTCTGTTGGAGCCAATAGAACATGTTGATAGCAGTGAAGGGTTGGGGACTTTAGAGTTAGAATTTCTATTTTCTATCTATTGCAAACCTGCTTCTCGTAGGAGAGATTGGCAAGACTCTTGATTGGATATCTTCTCTGAAAACTGAATAACACAGACATAAGACATATTCTTTATGTTGCAGTATTGCAACATACCGTGCCTTAATCACCATTGCAAAATACATCCCCTTTAAGGCAAAATATAAAAAAGACAGCAAAGGTGACAGGTGATATCACTCAATCCTCATAAAAGTTAATCCGTTCCCACTGGTTTCTGAAGTTATATTTTTAACTGCTCCCTTCAGTCTCTCAATTCGCCCTGCCAGCTCTTCTGTCCTGTCTGTTTGCTGGTTATTCTTTGGATCTTCTGTAATGCTTTTCTCTCCCAGGTCCAGGTTATACAGAATCCCATGGAGCAGACGAAACAAAGTGTCAATTTTGACTTCAGTGGGATTACCGACCGCCAGTGAATAGACCTGATTATACGTCATGGCCATTTCTTAGTATTAGTATTTCAAAGCAAGTAGATTTCACAAAATAAGTAAATAAACAACAAAATGACATGCTATGTGGTATAGCGCAAATGTTAATTAAATATTAATCAGATACACTTGTTAATTTGCCAGTTAAAAAGGAAAATAACAAAAAGGATGAATGTAAAAATTGATATTGATAACCAGCCAGACTATAATACAATAACTAGAACGGGAGAGTTTAAAGGATATGTGCACTGGAAAATAGTTTTGTTAAATTGCCCATTATTGGAAACGATAATTCAACTATCACTGTACCATTTTTGCCTCCTATTTCTTTAGATATTCAATCTGAAACATCTTACATTTCAGCTGTCAATCAAGTGCCTTATTATCATAAACTATTCTTCTGTAAAGCAGTTTTGCTGTAGCTGAAAAGATTTGACAGTTGGTAGTCAGGTCAGTAGTCAAAGCCTGAGCAATGGCCAAATTTGAGGGTTAGCAAACGGCTTTCGCTAACCCTCGAATTTGCCTATAACCCTCAAATGTATTGTTCGCTAACCCTCGAATTTAGCGATAACCCTCAAATGTAGTGTTCGCTAACCTTCAAATTTGGCAATAACTCTCAAATTCAGCTATATTTCAGCTATAACCCTCATATGCTGCGTTTGGAAACCCTTGAATTTGGCTATAACCCTTAAATGTGGCGATCAATTTTGTAACCCTCAAAAATTCAATGTGGAAGTCCCACAATTGGCGATCGTTAGGAAAGTTAGTGTTTAAAGAGCAAGTCCAGCCCTGAAATGAAAACTTACATACAGGTAAATCACCCCCAAAACCATAAATGGTAATAGTTTGAAATGTGAAATATATAAGTCTAACCTGAAATCCTGCACAATGTCCTGTTACCCCTGTTTCTGTTTCCTGGTTCTTCCAGTTAGCAACTGTCAGTTATGGATTTGACAGTTCACTTCACAGCCAATGACTGAATGTTAATACCCTGTCTGCCTCTTCTGAGCATGCTCAGGCTCAGAACAGGTTTCTAAATTTCTCAATTTCCATGAGGCATCCAGAAGCATAGCAAGCATACAGTAATGAATTCATAGGACAAACTATGATATATCAACATATTATAAAGAGGCCATTCTTTCTAAAAGATGTTCTTATGATGGTGGAGTTGTCCTTTAAGCAAGTTTTGGTGATTTGCACGGGTTCCCCAGACCATTTCCCAGGTCCCAGAACCATATACAGTAAGTTACCGTAATATTTTAACCGTATTTTATCAGAACCTTTCACCCTATTTTCCCCATTGACTTTAAAGGGTCCATTTTCTTCATTATTCTTCATCATTCTTTTACTGAAGTTCTATAGTTCTAAAATGAACTGAACTTTCATAGAATTGATTGGGATACTGAATACCCAGGGAATGCAAGGTCTAATCTCAAGGATATATACTAGACATATATATACTACAGTACAAGCACAAAAAGATAAAATGATTGAGAAGTAGATGTATTCCCTCTATACCAATAGATGATTGTGAAGAATTGGTTGAGTCCCATATTCAAGCCACCCCTGCATCTAATAATCGTCTTATACAGATGAATATTCTACACCAAATCTATCTAGCTCCAAATATGAACTATATGCAGGGCAACAGAGATGTACCATGCCCCAAATGCAATGAAGTGAATGCGAACTTTTGGCACTTTATATGGGACTGTTCCAGAAATTCTGGAATTCTGTCTGTAATTTTCTCCTCAATTCAATTAATAACGTATCCCACTTCACTGCACAAATGTGCTTGTTAGGAATAATTCGAGAGGACTCGTTAAATAAATATCAAGCAATTTTTCTTTCTTTGCTAGAAAGGCTGTGGTGTCCCCACATATACCTACAATGTGTGTGGATATCTTTGGTGAATTAAACATATCCCCAATATCAAAACATATTGTATAGACATGGGAAATGCCCTCAAAAAATCGATAAAATATGGGGAGAATGGAACAACATTTATGAAACCCTAAGGTCAGATAATTAAACCAGACAATCAGATTACCTATGTCCCAGAAGTAACATTCCATACTAGATCCTTCTATAGAGTAACACTCCTCCTTCTACGCACAGAACACACAAGACTTCAGGTTTTACAAAGTTAAATGCTTTGATATTCTTTATTGGGTATTAATATACAGATTGCATACTAGTGACATACATGAAGAATGAATGTAAAATGCTATTCATGTATATATTTATAAACAAAGCATACTTCATTGGAGATATATATTGCTACAACCTACCCCTGTAGTGGATTTCTATGGGAGGAACTGTAAGATTATAGCCTTATAATCTTACAGTTCCAGGAGGAGAAGGAAACCAGGAGCCACAAAGGTGTAGGTTATAATAAATAATGCACCCCATGCTGTAAATTAAAGGGATATTAGAAGTCACCTTGGAGTTCCGTGCCCTGTATAAAAGGTACTCGGCCTGACTTCTAATATCCTTATAATTTATAGTTGGGGGTGCATTATTCACTATATAATCTATATACAACAGTTAAAATATTTATACATTTGTCACTGTACAATCGATATGCAATAAAACGAGTCTTAAAAAAAAAAATGAACTGAACTTTAGGAAGTTCAGCCATTTCTACTTAGGATGTTTAAGTCCAGAAAGGAGAGTTAACGTCTGTCAGCCTGGGACATTATGTCAATCTTTACAGAGAAAAGATATTTATTGCAAGATGAAACATTAAACATATAATGGAAGGTACTTAAAGGGCATGTCCACCCCTATAATTTCCCCCACTACAGGCCCCTATTCTGTAGTGTAATAAAATCCTTACCTTATATCCCAGCTCCAAATGGTTCTCCTGTAAAGTCCCTCCAAAGTCCCAAAAACTGACCACCAGGAGCCTAGCAGAGGGGGAAATTGTTTCCGCCTCTGAGAGGTTTGTGACATGCTCTGAGCAGCCCTCCCCCCCTCCCTCTCCTTCCCTCTCCCACCAGTTTCTTTCTCCCCCCACCTAGCGTTTAACCCTTTACATGTTATATGTATTGCTCCCACAGCCCCAATGAATTAATCTTATTGCCAGAAACTCCCCTGATAGTTACTTACCTTTCCCTTATCCTCCGCCGTTCTGAACTGCCGGCAGCCACGTCCGTGATTGGCTGCCGGCCCCGCCTCCTGCTTGCGGCGGAGGATAGAAGGAAGCTAAGTAACTATTGGGGGAGTTTCTGGCAATAAAATGAATGTGTTTGGGTCTGGGGGAGCAATACCTATAAAATATAAAACGTTTTTTCAAAGGGTGGACATACCCTTTAAAACCAAATGTCTTAGTAGTTAGTGAGATAGTAGAGAACTGGACCGTGTTAGCCATTGCTGAAAGTATAGACATCTTGGATATAAAATAATACCATTTATTGGCTAACTAAAATGATTGAAAATTAAATTTGGTAAGCTTGCATTATCAATCATTTTAGCCAATAAAAGGTATTATTTTATATCCAAGATGTCTCTACTAGTCATTGTGTTCAATGGATATTTAATTTTCTTTTTATCTTATACTGACATCTAGTGGCTATAAAATGAACATCAATGACAGACTTAAGTCAGAGTCACAGGTGAATTACAGGGCATTAATATTAAAAAACAATAATAAAAATAATTTATCCTCCCTGGATTTTGTAATTTAAAAGGATCCCCAAAGGCTCTGTAAAGCTCTGTATTCCTCCCCATTGGTCCTGATGCAGGTAGTCATGCCCTTTATAAAGATGCACACTGCTATTTTGCAATTTGGTTTTAAGTACCTTCCATTATATGTGTAATGTTTCATCTCGCAATAAATACCTTTTCTTTGTAAAGATTGACATGATGTCCCTTTAATTTACAGCATGGGGTGCATTATTTATTATAACCTCCCCCTTTGTGGCTTCTGGTTTCCTTCTCCTCCTGGAACTGTAAAATTATAAGGCTATAATGTTCCTCCCATAGAAATCCACTACAGGGATAGGTTATAGCAATATATATCTCAAAGTTGATTTGTGGAATTGAAAAAATAAACTTATTTTAACTTTAACTGTCACTACCTAGGGCTAAATATGTTAACACTGACAATCATTTAGGTCATTTAGGAAGGGCAATTTTTTTTTTTACATTTTCTTTCAGTAAGCTATCAACACCTTGGCTATAATATAAATGAACATGCTCCATAGTATATCCCATCCCTGAAATCAGCAGCATCGTAGAGAAATTTCCCTTTTCAATTGTGCAGGTCATTGACTTAAAAGCCCCCTCCCTTGTGACTGACAGGCAGGGCCGGATCAGACCCTCAGCAGGCACATGTCTCAAGGTGCCCTTTTCAATCTCCTCCAACCACTTTTTGACACCCCCCCCCCACTGTTTTTTGTTTTTTAAGAGTATCTGACACCCCCACCAATTTCAGCATATTGTATGTTTTCTTCTTCCCCCAAAAAGTTAAAATGGTGTGGTTTGGGTTGTGGCCTGTGTTTAGGGCTTAAGGGTGGCAAGGCTCCGAAATCTGGCCTTGTCTGCTAGGGGGCAACACTAACAGACTGCTGTTACATCAGGAAACCAATATTATTGCTGTTCATTTTGGAGGTAAGACATGCGGTCTTTGGAGTCTTTCAGCCGCGTGTCTATTTTTGCTTTATTTCCCCTTTAAAACAATCTAATTTAATTTTGTATTATTATGTACATCTTTATCGAATCCGCGAGTAAAATGTCTATTATACCAATACGCGAGTAAATATCGAATTAATGAATATGCGAGTAAAATGTCTTTTATACCAATATGCGAGTAAATATCGAATTAACGAATCTGCGAGTAAAATGTCTATTATACCAATACGCGAGTAAATATCGAATTATCGAACATGCAAGTAAAATGTCTATTATACCAATACGCGAGTAAATATCGAATTCCACAAGTAATGCTTATACCAATCTCGAGTAATATCGAATATGCGAGTAAAATGTCTATTATACCAATACGCAAGTAAATATCGAATTATTGAATCTGCGAGTAAAATGTCTATTATACCAATACGCGAGTAAATATCAAATTATCGAATATGCAAGTAAAATGTCTATTATACCAATACGCGAGTAAATATCGAATTATCGAATCTGCAAGTAAAATGTCTATTATACCAATACGCGAGTAAATATCAAATTATCGAATATGTGAGTAAAATGTCTATTATACCAATACGCAAGTAAATATCGAATTATCGAATCCGCAAGTAAAATGTCTATTATACCAATACGCGAGTAAATATCGAATATGCGAGTACAATGTCTATTATACCAATACGCAAGTAAATATCAAATTATCGAATATGTGAGTAAAATGTCTATTATACCAATACGCAAGTAAATATCGAATAATCGAATATGCGAGTACAATGTCTATTATACCAATACGCGAGTAAATATCGAATTATCGAATATGCGAGTACAATGTCTATTATACCAATACGCGAGAAAATATCGAATTATCGAATATGCGAGTACAATGTCTATTATACCAATACGCGAGTAAATATCGAATTATCGAATATGTGAGTAAAATGTCTATTATACCAATACGCAAGTAAATATCGAATTATTGAATCCGTGAGTAAAATGTCTATTATACCAATACGCAAGTAAATATTGAATTATTGAATATGTGAGTAAAATGTCTATTATACCAATACGCGAGTAAATATCGAATTATCGAATCACAAGTAAAATGTATTTATACCAATCGCGAAGTAAATATCGGATATCGAAATGCGAGTAAAATGTCTATTATACAATACGCGAGTAATAAATATCGAATATGCAGTAAAATGTCTATTATACCAATACGCGAGTAAAATCGAATTATCGAATCCGCAAGTAAAATGTCTATATACAATACATGAGTAAATATCGAATTATTGAATCTGCGAGTAAAATGTCTATTATACCAATACGTGAGTAAATATCGAATTATCGAATATGCGAGTAAAATGCCTATTATACCAATACGCGAGTAAATATCGAATTAGCGAATATGCGAGTAAAATGTCTATTATACCAATACGTGAGTAAATATCGAATTATCGAATCCGCAAGTAAAATGTCTATTATACCAATACGCGAGTAAATATCGAATTATTGGATATGCGAGTAAAATGTCTATTATACCAATACGTGAGTGAATATTGAATTATTGAATCTGCGAGTAAAATGTCTATTATACCAATACGCGAGTAAATATCGAATTATTAATCGAATATGCGAGTAGAAGTGCCTATTACCAAATACGCGAGTAAATATCGAATTAGCGAATATGCGAGTAACAATGTCTATTATACAATACGTGAGTAAATATCGAATTATCGAATCCGCAAGTAAATGTCTATTATACCAATACGCGAGTAAATATCGAATTATGGATATGGAGTAAAAGTCTATTATACCAATACGAGTAATATTGAATTATTGAATCTGCGAGTAAAAGTCTATTTTACCAATACGCGAGTAAATATCGAATTATCGAATCCGCAAGTAAAATGTCTATTATACCATAACGCGAGTAAATATGAATTATTGAATCTGCGAGTAAAATGTCTATTATACCAATACGCGAGTAAATATCGAATATCGAATATACAGTAAAATGTCTATTATACCAATACGCGAGTAATATCGAATTATCGAATCCGCAAGTAAAATGTCTATATATACCAATACGCGAGTAAATATCGAATATAAAATATGCGAGTAAAATGTCTATTATACCAATACAATACCGAGTAAATATCAATTATCGAATATGTGAGTAAAATGTCTATTTACCAATACGCGAGTAAATATCGAATATAGAATATGCGAGTAAAATGTCTATTAATACGAATATCGAATTACGAATCCGCAAGTAAAATGTCTATTATACAATCCGCGAGTAAATATCGAATTATCGAATCCGCGAGTAAAATGTCTATTATACCAATACGCGAGTAAATATCGAATTATCGAATATGTGAGTAAAATGTCTTTATAACCAATACGCGGTAAATATCGAATATTAATCTGCAGTAAAATGTCTATTATAACAATACGCGAGTAAATATCGAATTATCGAATCCGCGAGTAAAATGTCTATTATACCAATACGCGAGTAAATATCGAATATCGAATATGTGAGTAAAATGTCTATTATACCAATACGCGAGTAATATCGAATTCGACGATGCGAGTAAAATGTCTATTATACCAATACGCAAGAAATATCAATTCTCGAATCCTGAGTAAAAATGTCTTTTATACCATACCGAGTAAATATCGAATCCACGAGTCGTTTATGGATAATTATTGAATGTTCGAACGCGTGTGAGAGTAAAATCGATTTTTCGAATGTCCTGGATTTGGAACATGTTCCCCAACCATTTCCCAGGTCCCACACCATTTACATAAGTTACCATTGATTTTTTAATTGTATTTCATTTGAACTTATTAAACTATTTGCACTCCCATTGATTTTAATGGGTCCGTTTTCGAACTTTCCATATAGTTTGAAAGTTCGAAAACAGACCGAACTTTCGAAAGTTTGTCCATCTCTAGTCTTTACTGTTTCCCAAAGAGCTGTGCTCAGTCAAATGAATGGGCATACCTGGATAAGTATGTCCCCTTTCTTGCAGAATAGACATATTTTTAGGGGCCTGTCCTAGACACACAAGCATTGCCCCTTGATGGCCATGGCTTGGACAGAGTTTGGACAGTCTGTGTGGGGATACAAGCAGATCTGTGCAACTTCAAAATGTACAACTATAAAGCTGGTTTACACCCCTTGGGATCCATCTCGACCGATTGTTTAACGCTTGTGACCGTCAGCCAGGAAGAACTGTCGTTCCTCTGCAAAACTAGCTGCGAGCAACTGTTCATTGCAACCGTTTGTTTGGTCCATGAGGACTGAACGTGGTTGCCTGAAATCCATGCAATCTTTTTGTCCCAATCGATCTATACATGAACTATTGGTCAATCGGGCCAAACTATTACATAGTGTGTGCACAGCCTATAAACATAGTATTGGAGGTTGTATAAAGACTACGTCCATCTAGTCCAACCTTTATACCCTACCCATAATGTCTGTCTAACAGTTACATAGTAACATAGTATTGGAGGTTGTATAAGACATACGTCCATCTAGTCCAACCTTTTTTACGCGATTTTACCGAGTAAATATCGAATTTCGAATCCACAGTAAAATGTCTATTATACCAATACGCGAGTAAATATCGGATATCGAATATGCGAGTAAAATGTCTATTATACCAATACGCGAGTAAATATCGAATATGCAAGTAAAATGTCTATTATACACTACGCGAGTAAAGATCGAATTATCGAATCCGCAAGTAAAATGTCTTATACAAACATGAGTAATATCGAATTATTGAATCTGCGAGTAAAATGTCATTATACCAATACGTGAGTAAATATCGAATTATCGAATATGCGAGTAAATGCCTATTATACCAATACGCGAGTAATATAAAAAAAAATATCGAATATTGAATATGCAAGTAAAATGTCTATTATACCAATATCGAATTATCGAATCCGCAAGTAAAATGTCTATTATACCAAACGCGAGTAATATCGAATTATCGAATCCGCGAGTAAAATGTCTATTATACCAATACGCGAGTAAATATCGAATTATCGAATATGTGAGTAAAATGTCTATTATACCAATACGCGAGTAAATATCAAATTATCGAATGTGTGAGTAAAATGTCTATTATACCAATACGCGAGTAAATATCGAATATCGAATATGTGAGTAAAATGTCTATTATACCAATACGCAGTAATATCGAATATCGATATGTGAGTAAATGTCTATTATACCAATACGCAAGAAAATATCAAATTCTCGAATCCGTGAGTAAAATGTCTTTTATACCAATACGCGAGTAAATATCGAATCCACGAGTCGTTTATGGGATAATTATTGAATGTTCGAACGCGTGTGATAGTAAAATCGATTTTTCGAATGTCCTGGATATTGGAACATGTTCCCCAGACCATTTCCAGGTCCCACAGCCATTTACATTAATTACCATTGATATTTTAATTGTATTTCATTTGAACTTTTCAAACTATTTGACTCCCATTGATTTTAATGGGTCCGTTTTCGAACTTTCCATATAGTTTGAAAGTTCGAAAACAGACCGACTTTCGAAAGTTTGTCCATCTCTAGTCTTTACTGTTTCCCAAAGAGCTGTGCTCAGTCAATGAATGGGCATACCTGGATAAAGTATGTCCCCTTTCTTGCAGAATAGACATATTTTTAGGGGCCTGTCCTAGACACACAAGCATTGCCTCTTGATGGCCATGGCTTGGACAAGTTTGGACAGTCTGTGTGGGGAGTACAAGCAGATCTGTGCAACTTCAAAATGTACAACTATAAAGCTGGTTACACCCCTTGGGAACCATCTCAACCGATTGGTTAACGCTTGTGACCGGTCACCAGGAAGAACTGTCGGTCTCTGCAAACTAGCTGCGAGCAACTGTTCATTGCAACCGTTTGTTTGGTCCATAGAGGACTGAACGTGGGTTGCCTGAAATCCATGCAATCTTTTTGTCCCAATCGATCTATACACTGAACTATTGGTCAATCGGGCCAAACTATTTCATAGTGTGTGCACAGCCTTAGTAACATAGTATTGGAGGTTGTATAAGAATACGTCCATCTAGTCCAACCTTTATACCCTACCCATAATGACTGTCTAACAGTTACATAGTAACATAGTATTGGAGGTTGTATAAAGACATACGTCCATCTAGTCCAACCTTTATACCCTACCCATAATGTCTGTATAACAGTTACATAATAACATAGTATTGAGGTTGTATAAAGACATACGTCCATCTAGTCCAACACCTTTATACCTTACCCATAATGTCGGTATAACAGTTACATAGTAACATAGTATTGGAGGTTGTATAAAGACATACGTCCATCTATTCCAACCTTTATACCCTACCCATAATGTCTGTATAACAGTTACATAGTAACAAAGTATTGGAGGTTGTATAAGACTACGTCCATCTAGTCCAACCTTTATACCCTACCCATATGTCTGTATAACAGTTACATAGTAACATAGTATTGGAGGTTGTATAAAGACATAAGTCCATCTAGTCCAACCTTTATACTTTATGTTACAATTTATTAACCCCGCCTTACCCGGTGGGGGTATTAACCCCACGTTGCCCGTGTGCGTGTGTGTGTGTGTGTGTGTGTGTGCTAAAATGGGATTGAAGCTTCTTTGGAACTGTAGAACTTTAATGATCTAAGGGCAGGAATTTACCATTCTACTACTTCCCCATTCACATTTTTATCCTGTTTGCAACTTGATCATTAATTAATCACCTTTAATGGATTCCTCCCTAGACCTAAATTCCAACTCAACTAATCCTGTAAAGCAAAACATTGATTAAGGATGATGACGTCCATGATAAGAGATTTCTAGACCCTAGATCAACAAAAAGTCCCACAGCACAGAGAGGGTTAAAGGCTGTTCTGCAATGCAGTATTTTACACAACTGATCTGTAATCACTGAATGTTTGATCTGGCTCATCTGCTTCTTTGGCTTGGCTACACTTGGCTGCGGATCGAGTTGCATGCCTTGCCCAACTCTAGCCCACATATCACTGCCAGTCGTTGCTTTGAAATTGCATTTCTGAAAGCCCCAACTGCACACACCAACACCAGAATAAAATGACAGAGTGTGTCGCAAAGACAGAATTAGGGAACATATTTTACCCTTCCAAGGAAAAAAAATATCCATCAAATAGTTTTTACAAAAACAGAAAACATGTCCATATTGTGGGAAAGAAATACTCTTGTTACTCAAGGACATTTCAGAATTGCCGTATATGCTGTAAATCAACATGTGTGTACGTTACAGGCGTGTGCTGGGTTTGTTGTCAATGGAATTGTTGGTGGTAGGTCGCCACCTTTTCCCGAACAAATACAATCATCATGCTGTAAGGCGGGTCAGAGTGATCATTAGAGGCATGATGAGGTTGCATTGGTTTTCAGTGTAGTCATTAGCCATTTTAACATGCCGATAATGGTAATAATACTCCCCAAATCCCACCAACCACCATCTCCCACCCCCCTTGTATTGGTCCTTCCCAGATTCAGATAAGGAATGGAAGTGGATCCCTCAACACTTCCGGGAATTAACTCAGGGGTGAGGACATGGTAGTTTTTGGTCCTCACCCGGGATACTATTAACACAAATAAAATGGGAGAGAGGCTTATATTGACAGGGCATCATGTATGGCAAATTCCAGTGAATCCTTGTCCGTGACATAAGCGACCATGGCCATGATTATCAGGGTCCTACTTAGTGATAACTGTGCCTTTAAGATCGGAATTTACGACCGCGATTGTACATCACCCATACAAATCATAGAGGTAGTCTACTATCGATTGGTATTGCACAAAGGGACGAGGTGGCAACCTTATTATTTACCAATTCATTATTTCTCTTAAGGACCTGCTACTTTTGGATCCCAAAGGCAGAAACATTTATTTAAACCCGAGGTGAATAATCCTGAACCATTTCCCCATATTTAGTATTATGAATAGGATGAGCACAAATAGTATGAGTTACTGGTGAGTCCCAATCCATTGTAGGTACAGTTCCCAAAAACTGGACTCACGTCTTCCTTCACCCACTCAGAATGTCTCCAATTTGTGCACTTTTGGTGTGATTCACATGTTTCGGCATAAGAAAGGGAAAAAAAATAAACATTTTGCAAATGAAATCTGAGTTAATCAGATAACGAGCGCATTCTCCAGAACTCTCCTGTCAGATAGGTCAAGAATCACACACGCTTCCTAGGGATGAAATCATTTCCTTTGTCTCTTATTCACTCTCCCAGAGGGCTGGAGCAATCAAAAATCTAAACAGTAACACATTTCCTTTTGTTATCTGTTTAAAGGACTATTCCAAAAATGTAGTTGGAACATTGCTTGAAAGGCCACGTTTTGGGGATTGTTTGTCTGTGTGCTGCAAGTTTAAAAACTCAAACTTACCGTAGTAACTTAAATTTTAATATATAAACTATTTATAGTTTTAGTATTGTGTGTAATGTTTTCCCCATAGAAATGGAAGGGTGGGTGTTGGGGTGCATCGGTATAATGCATATACCAGTGCATTTTGTGGAAACTGGGTGGTTTGGGTATAGGAGCATATATAAGGTGTGTGTACCTGTGTGTGAGTAAATACATTATATTATGTCAATTTAGGACTTAGTGTGTGGTTTTATTTTTGAGAAACATGCAGGCTCATATACCCAGAGCCACTATCGCTCTGGGTAAATGTTCCCATTGCGATTCAATATTGCAATTGCAAATCTGGGTAATTTCCGGAAACGGATTTACCCACTGCGGGATTTTAATGCCGCTATTTGCCGGTAGCGAACCATTAGCGTGACTTTAACTCCATATATTTGCCCAGCGAGTCTGGGTAATTTGGCCCCATGGTTGTAGTTAGAGTAGCCTAGAACCCAGGTGCAGTTATTTAAAGGACATTTCACTCCCCCCAAATTAAAAAAATAAAAAAAATATATATATAATATAGCCCCCCCACACACACACTTCACATCCTAAACATCAGCTTGAATTTGTAAAAGTCAGCACAGATATAGACTTACCCAAAGGGGTAAGAAGGGGCGGGACCAGCAGCCACATCTGTGATTAGCTTGAGGGAATGAGGTTGGGCATGTCTATTTTCTGTGGCAGATTTTTTTAAATTTCAAGCTGGCGTTTAGGGTTGGAGGTCCCCTCCATTGTATGAGTCCTCTAAGAAGGAAGGGCGATACGGACGGATTACACACAGACAGGGTCCTACCCTTCAGTTTCCTTGATTTTCTTTAGGCCCTGCAGGAGAACTATAAGGAGCGAGAAGAAAGGTAAAGATCTTTTAACACTACACAGTGGGGCCCACAGTGGGTTAATTTTAGTTTTGGGGGTGGACGCTCCTTAAAGAAGTGGCAGTTGGGCTTTAATTTCAGCGTCAGAATTTTTTGCATTTGCATTTTGCATTACAGTCTAAATTGGGGACTTCACAGATAATTCTTCCATGGATTCCTTAGCTAGGTACATAGCACATTTCTCCCACGTCTTTGTACCCAAAATTTGTGTCTAGCTTGAAAACTGTGGAATGGATGGAATAAAAGAAAGAAGAATAGGAAGAACAGTAATTTGGCTTATTAGGTAGAATTGTTCATCAGGCAAATTATTATTTTTAATCCTCTTTTGTTGCACTTTAGTCTGCTCCACTAGCCATAGTAACTCACAATATCTTGCTAGCTCTAGCTGTTGCGGTCTGGCATTGTTTGCTATAGCTAAAGTCTGTTATCTTACCAGAACCCCCAAATCTTTTTCCATTACAGATGCACTTAAACACAGAGTTATTTATGGTGTAGGTGGCACAGGAATTATTAATCCTAAATGCATCTCCTTACATTTATCAACATTGAATCTCATCTGTCATTCTACTGCCCATTTTGATAATCTATCTAGGTCTGCTTGCAGCACTTGCACATCATTTGAAGTTTCCAAAGCTCTGCATATTTTAGTGTCATCAGCAAACACTGAGACCTTGCTCTCAGTTCCCCTTCTAAGTCATTTATAAACAGATCAAACAGAAGCGGCCCCATTACAGAACCCTGAGGCACTCCGCTAGAACTTTAGCCCACATAGCTGTAGCTCCATTGACCACCACTCTCTGTTTGCGATCTAATAACCATTTCTCTATCCATATACAAATGTTTTCTTCAAGGCCAACAGTCCTCAGTTTATACATTAGTTGCCTATGTGGCACAGTATCAAAAGATTTAGGCAAAATCCAAATATACCACATCCACTGCTGTGCCTGAATCTTCTTACTCCTTCATAAACCAAGTAATATTTGTCTGGCTCGATCTATTTCTCATAATCCATGTGCACTAATTTTCATGCGTTGTGAAGAATTGGGTTGAAACCCATACATGAATGAGTGCCAAAACAAGGTGTCCAATTTTGCGGCATTAAACACAAAGTTGTGAGACATTGGGTGTTTAAGGGTACGTACAAAACCTGCGATAGCACACATGGCTCCAGTAAACTGGCAATTCCTTCCTGTATGGACAGTCAGGCTTCATTGATGATGTAAAGATGGTTATTGTAAGGATTAGACGAGATCAGATTGTCAAGTTTTTCCCATATGAAAATGGATGAAACACAAATAGACTCTTCCTATTACTGCCATGTGTAGTTGTTGGTGTGTGAACTATGTAATTTTAATTAGTGGCTAGAGATGGCTGAACTTTCGAAAGTTCGGGTCCGTTTTCGAACTTTCGAACTATATGGAAAGTTCGAAACGGACCCATTAAAGTCAATGGGAGTCAAATAGTTCGAAAGTTCGAATGAAATACAATTAAAATATCATTGTAACTTAATGTAAATGGCTGTGGGACCTGGGAAATGGTCTGGGGAACATGTTTGAATATCCAGACATTCGAAAAGTAAATAATCCGAATTATCGAATATGGGTGAGTAAAGGTCCTATTATACCAATACGCAAGTAAATATCGAATTATTGAATCCGTGGAGTAAATGTCTATTATACCAATACGCAAGTAAAATCTGAATTATTGAATGTGAGTAAATGTCTATTATACCAATACGCGAGTAAATATCGAATTATCGAATCACAGAGTAAATGTCTATTATACCAATACGCGAGGTAAATATCGATATCGAATATGCGCGTAAATGCTCTATTATACCAATACGCGAGTAAATATCGAATATGCAAGTAAAATGTCTATTATACCAATACGCGAGTAAAAGATCGATTATGAAATCCGCAAGTAAAATGTCTATATAACAAATACATAGTAAATATCGAATTATTGAATCATGCGAGTAAAATGTCTATTATACCATTACGTGAGTAAATAATCGAGATTATCGAATAGCGAGTAAAATGCCTATTATACCAATACGCGTAAATATCGAATTAGCGAATATCCGAGTAAAAGTCTATTATACCAATACGTAGTAAATATCGAATTATCGAATCCGCAGTAAAATGTCTTTATAACCAAACCGAAGTAAATATCGAATTATGGATATGCGAGTAAAATGTCTATTATACCAAACGTGAGGAATATGAATTATTGAATCTGCGAGTAAAATGTCTATTATACCAATACGCGAGTAATATCGAATTATCGAATCCGCAAGTAAAATGTCTATTATACCAATCCGCGAGTAAATATTGAATTATTGAATCTGCAGAAAAATGTCTATTATACAATACGCGGGTAAATATCGAATATCGAATATACGAGTAAAATGTCTATTATACCATACTACGCGAGTAAATATCGAATTATCGAATCCGCAAGTAAATGTCTATTATACCAATACGCGATAAATATCTAATATAAATATGCGAGTAAAATGTCTATTATAACCAATACACGAGTAAATATCAATTATCGAATATGTAGTAAAATGTCTATTAACCAATACGCGAGTAAATATCGAATATAGAATATGCGAGTAAAATGTCTATATTACACAATATCGATTATCAGAATCCAGTAAAATGTCTATTATACAAATCCGCAGTAATATCGAATTATCGAATCCGCGATTAAAATGTCTATTATACCAATACCAGTAAATATCGAATTATCGAATATGTGAGTAAATGTCTATTATACCAATACGCGAGTAATATCGAATTGAATATGCGAGTAAATGTCTATTTACCAATACCGAGTAATATTCGAATTATCGAATCCGCGAGTAAAATGTCTATTATACCAATACGCGAGTAAATATCGAATATCGAATATGTGAGTAAAATGTCTATTATACCAATACGCGAGTAAATATCGATATCGAATATGCGAGTAAAATGTCTATTATACAAACTCAGAAAATATCAAATTCTCGAATCCGTGAGTAAAATGTCTTTTATACCAATACGCGAGTAAATATCGAATCCACGAGTCGTTTAGGGATAATTATTGAATGTTCGAACGCGTGTGAGAGTAAAATCGATTTTTCGAATGTCCTGGATATTGGAACATGTTCCCAGCCCATTTCCCAATCCCACAGCCATTTACATTAAGTTACCATTGATTTTAATTGTATTTCATTTGAACTTATTAAACTATTTGACTCCCATTGATTTTAATGGGTCCGTTTTCGAACTTTCCATATAGTTGAAAGTTCGAAACAGACCGACACTTTCGAAAGTTTTTCCATCTCTAGTCTTTACTGTTTCCCAAAGAGCTGTGCTCAGTCAATGAATGGGCATACCTGGATAAAGTTGTCCCCTTTCTTGCAGAATAGACATATTTTTAGGGGCCTGTCCAGACCACACAAGCATTGCCCCTTGATGGCCATGGCTTGGACAGAGTTTGGACAGTCTGTGTGGGGGAGTACAAGCAGATCTGTGCAACTTCAAAATGTACAACTATAAAGCTGGTTCCACCCCTTGGGATCCATCTCGACCGATTGGTTAACGCTTGTGACCGGTCAGCCAGGAAGAACTGTCGTCCTCGCAAAACTAGCTGCGAGCACTGTTCATTGCACCGTTTGTTTGGTCCATAGGGACTGAACGTGGGTTGCCTGAAATCCATGCAATCTTTTTGTCCAATCGATCTATACACTGAACTATTGTCAATCGGCCAACTATTACTAGTGTGTGCACAGCCTTAGTAACATAGTATTGGAGGTTGTATAAAGACATACGTCCATCTAGTCCACCTTTATACCCTACCCATATGTCTGTCTAAACAGTTACATAGTACATAGTATTGGAGGTGTAAAGACATACGTCCATCTAGTCCAACCTTTTTACGCGATTTTACGCGAGTAAATATCGAATTATCGAATCCCAAGTAAAATGTCTATTTAACCAATACGCGAGTAAATATCGGATATCGATATGCGAGTAAAATGTCTATTATACCAATACGCGAGTAAATATCGAATATGCAAGTAAAATGTCTATTATACCAATACGCGAGTAAGATCGAATATATCGAATCCGCAAGTAAAATGTCTATATACAAATACATGAGTAAATATCGAATTATTGAATCTGCGAGTAAAATGTCTATTTAACCAATACGTGAGTAATATCGAATTATCGAATATGCGAGTAAAATGCCTATTATACCAATACGCGAGAATATAAAAAAAAAATATCGTATTGAATATGCAAGTAAAATGTCTATTATACCAATATCGAATTATCGAATCCGCAAGTAAAATGTCTATTAAACCAATACGCGAGTAATATCGAATTATCGAATCCGCGAGTAAAATGTCTATTATACAATAACGCGAGTAAATATCGAATTATCGAATTGTGAGTAAATGTCTATTATACCAATACGCGAGTAAATATCAAATTATCGAATGTGTGAGTAAAATGTCTATTTATCCAATACGCGAGTAAATATCGAATATCGAATATGTGAGTAAAATGTCTATTATACCAATACGCAAGTAAATATCGAATATCGAATATGTGAGTAAAATGTCTATTATACCAATACGCAAGAAAATATCAAATTCTCGAATCCGTGAGTAAAATGTCTTTTATATAACCAATACGCGAGTAAATATCGAATCCACGAGTCGTTTATGGGATAATTATTGAATGTTCGAACGCGTGTGATAGTAAAATCGATTTTTCGAATGTCCTGGATATTGGAACATGTTCCCCAGACCATTTCCAGGTCCCACAGCCATTTACATTAAGTTACCATTGATATTTTAATTGTATTTCATTTGAACTTTTCAAACTATTTGACTCCCATTGATTTTATGGGTCCGTTTTCGAACTTTCCATATAGTTTGAAAGTTCGAAAACAGACCGAACTTTCGAAAGTTTTGTCCATCTCTAGTCTTTACTGTTTCCCAAAGAGCTGTGCTCAGTCAAATGAATGGGCATACCTGGATAAAGTATGTCCCCTTTCTTGCAGAATAGACATATTTTTAGGGGCCTGTCCTAGACACACAAGCATTGCCTCTTGATGGCCATGGCTTGGACAGGTTTGGACAGTCTGTGTGGGAGTACAAGCAGATCTGTGCAACTTCAAATGTACAACTATAAAGCTGGTTACACCCCTTGGGAACCATCTCAACCGATTGGTTAACGCTTGTGACCGGTCAGTCGCCAGGAAGAACTGTCGGTCTCTGCAAAACTAGCTGCGAGCAACTGTTCATTGCAACCGTGTTGTTTGGTCCATAGAGGACTGAACGTGGGTTGCCTGAAATCCATGCAATCTTTTTGTCCCAATCGATCTATACACTGAACTATTGGTCAATCGGGCCAAACTATTTCATAGTGTGTGCACAGCCTTATAACATAGTATTGGAGGTTGTAAAAAGACATACGTCCATCTAGTCCAACCTTTATACCCTACCCATAATGACTGTCTAACAGTTACATAGTAACATAGTATTGAGGTTGTATAAAGACATACGTCCATCTAGTCCAACCTTTATACCCTACCCATAATGTCTGTATAACAGTTACATAATAACAGTATTGGAGGTTGTATAAAGACATACGTCCATCTAGTCCCAACCTTTATACCTTACCCATAATGTCGGTATAACAGTTACATAGTAACATAGTATTGGAGGTTGTATAAAGACATCGTCCATCTAGTCCAACCTTTATACCCTACCCTAATGTCTGTATAACAGTTACATAGTAACAAAGTATTGGAGGTTGTATAAAGACATACGTCCATCTAGTCAACCTTTATAACCCTACCATAATGTCTGTATAACAGTTACATAGTAACATAGTATTGGAGGTTGTATAAAGACATAAGTCCATCTAGTCCACCTTTATACTTTATGTTACAATATTATTAACCCCCTTACCCGGTGGGGGTATTAACCCCACGTTGCCCGTGTGCGTGTGTGTGTGTGTTGTGTGTGTGTGCTAAAATGGGATTGAAGCTTCTTGGAACTGTAGAACTTTAATGATCTAAAGGGCAGGAATTTACCATTCTATCTTCCCCATTCACATTTTTATCCTGTTTTGCAACTTGATCATTAATTACATCACCTTTAATGGATTCCTCCCTAGACCTAAATTCCAACTCAACTAATCCTGTAAAAGCAACATTGATAATAGGATGATGACGTCCATGTGATAAAAGATTTCTAGGACCCTAGATCACAAAAAGTCCCAACGCACAGAGAGGGTTAAAAGGCTGATCTGCAATGCAGTATTTTACACAACTGATCTGTAATCACTGAATGTTTGATCTGGCTCATCTGCTCTTGGCTTGGCTACGACTGTGGCTGCGGATCGAGTTGCATTCCTTGCCCAACTCTAGCCCACATATCACTGCCAGTCGTTGCTTTGAAATTGCATTCTGAAAGCCCCAACTGCACACACCAACCCCAGAATAAATGACAGAGTGTGGTCGCAAAGACAGAATTAGGGAACATATTTTACCCTTCCAAGAAAAAAAATATCCATCAATAGTTTATTACAAAACAGGAAAACATGTCCATATAGATGTGGGAAAGAAATACTCTGTTTACTCAAGGACATTTCAGAATTGCCGTATATGCTGTAAATCAACATGTGTGTACTTTACAGGTTGTGCTGGGTTTGTGTGTCAATGGAATGTTGGTGGTAGGTCGCCCCTTTTCCCGAACAAATACAATCATCATGCTGTAAGGCGGGTCAGAGTGATCATTAGAGGCATGATAAGTTGCATTGGTTTCAGTGTAGTCATTAGCCATTTTAACATGCCGATAAATGGTAATAATACTCCCCAATACCAACAACACAACCATCTCCCACCCCCTTGTATTGGCACTTCCCAGATTCAGATAAGGAATGGAAGTGGATCCCTCAACACTTCCTGGGATTAACTCAGGGGTGAGACATGGTAGTTTTTTGGTCCTCACCCGGGATACTATTAACACAAATAAATGGGAGAGGGCTTATATTGACAGGGCGATCATGTATGGCAAATTCCAGTGAATCCTTGTCCGTGACATAAGCGACCATGGCCATGATTATCAGGGTCCTCACTTAGTGATACTGTGCCTTTAAAATCGGCAATTTACGACCGCGATTGTACATCACCCATACAATATCATAGAGGTAGTCTACTATCGATTGGTATTGCACAAAGGGACGAGGTGGCAACCTTATATTTACCAATTCATTATTTCTCTTAAGACCGGACTTACTTTTGGATCCCAAAGGCAGAACACATTTATTTAAGACCCGAGGTGAAATAATCCTGAACCATTTCCCCATATTTGTATTATGATAGTGGATGAGCACAAATAGTATGAGTTTACGGGTGAGTCACAATCCATTGTAGGTACAGTTCCCAAAACTGGACTCACGTCTTCCATTCACGCCACTCAGAAAGTCTCCAATTTGTGCACTTTTGGGTGTGATTCACATGTTCGGCATAAGAAAGGGAAAAAAATAACATTTTGCAAATGAAAATCTGAGTTAATCAGATAACGAGCGCATTCTCCAAGAACTCTCCTGTCAGATAGGTCAAGAATCACACGCTTCCTAGGGATGAAATCATTTCCTTTGTCTCTTATTCACATCTCCCAGAGGGCTGGAGCAATCAAAAATCTAAAACAGTAACACATTTCCTTTTGTTATCTGTTTAAAGGACTATTCCAAAAAGTAGTTGGAACATTGCTTGAAAGGCCACGTTTTGGTGGGATTGTTTGTCTTGTGTCTGCACAGTTTAAAAACTCATAACTTACGCGTTAACGAGTAAAATGTCTATTATACCAATACGCGAGTAAATATTGAATTATTGAATCTGCGAGTAAAATGTCTATTATACCAATACGCGAGTAAATATCGAATATCGAATATACGAGTAAAATGTCTATTATACCAATACGCGAGTAAATATCGAATATAAAATATGCGAGTACAATGTCTATTTAAACCAATACACGAGAAAATCAAATATCGAATATGTGAGTAAATGTCTATTATACCAATACGCGAGTAAATATCGAATTATGAATGCGAGAAAATGCTATTATACCAATACGAATTAACGAATCCGCAAGTAAAATGTCTATTATCCCAATACGCGAGTAAATTCGAATTATCGAATCGAGTAAATGTCTATTATACCAATACGCGAGTAAATATCGAATTATCGAATATGTGAGTAAAATGTCTATTATACCAATACGCGAAGTAAAATACGCAATATTTGGAATATGCATAGGAGATCTAATTAATACGCGATCAACGCGAGTAAATACAATGAATTATCGAGGTGTAGTAAAAATGTCTATTATCATCCGCGAGTAATATCGAATAGTCGAATATTGGTGAGTAAAATGTCTATTATACCAATACGCGAGTAAATATCGAATATCGAATATACGAGTAAAATGTCTATTATACCAATACGCAAGTAAATATCAAATTATCGAATATGCGAGTAAAATGTCTATTATACCAATACGCGAGTAAATATCGAATTATTGAATCTGTGAGTAAAATGTCTATTATACCAATAGGCGAGTAAATATCAAATTATTGAATATGTGAGTAAAATATCTATTATACCAATACGCGAATCCGTGAGTCGTTCATGGGATAATTATTGACTGTTCGAACGCGAGAGCTCAAAAGTAGCGTGCGTGAGAGTAAAATCAAGTTTTCGAGAGTTCTGGATATTTGAACATGTTCCCCAGACCATTCCCCATTTCCCACAGCCATTTACATTAAGTTACCATTGATATTTTAATTGTATTTTATTTGAACTTTTCAAACTATTTGAATCCCATTGACTTTAATGGGTCCGTTTTCAAACGTTCGAACTTTCAAACTTTCCATATAGTTCTAACGTTCGAAAACGGACTGAACTTTCGAATGTTCGTCCATCTCTAATCACATCACTTCACACCCATTTTGTCACTTCTTCTGTGTCAACTCCTAATTAACATACACAAAATAGCACAAAGATAATAATATAGTGATATATAAATAAATATATACATATACACACATTTTAGTGTCAAAGGAATAATTGCACAATGAAGCACACTTCTTTGTACAAGTATATATATATAATGCATCGTTGTGCAATTATTTTATCAATCGTCCTCTGAAAATGTAAAGGCTCAGGGAAGCAGATGTGAACAAGTAAAACTAGTACCATGTAAACTCTCTATAGACCAAGGTGGATTGTTAGATTTCAGGAATACCAGATGTTGCTTCCGAATTCTTTCTTTTTTTCACACCACAGTCCAGAAGTGTTTTTTTTACTTTTCCCTTTTTTCTACTGTTCACAAAGACACCTAAGAAACCTTTAGATCAAATATTTAGAACTTCCACAAATGTATTGAAACCAAAAACGTGTACAGTAGATATTGAACCTGGCGAGTTTCATTCCGTCCGCGGTTCCCCGGCTTTGTTAGAAATTTGGAAAATCCGATTCTAACTCAATTGAAGCTGAATTTTTTTATTTTTCAACCGCGATTTTCTAGTTTTTAATTTTTTGAGCATGATTTTCTATTTTCTAAAATTCCCGACTTTTGGAATTTTCCAAAATAAAGTCAGATCCACGGATTTGTGAAACCGACATTTCCATAACGAAACCAGGTTTGTTTCAAAACAGAGACTGCGTCCCCAATAATAAAATCGTGTTTACTTAGCAGTAGTGGAGGTCCTCAGCTTATCATATGTCAGCAATATCAGAACTCACCACTTCCACTCCATGGTCCAGGTGCCGCCCACCCCAAACCCTTTGTCAGGTCTGTGAAAAATCGTATTTGAAAAAAGGTAACTCTAGTGGAAATAGCCACTATGCAGACTGCATTAGAAAACAACTTTAATTGAACCATAAGAAGTGAATCCAATAAAAGAAGCGCCATACTTGTAGATCTCCTTGCACTTACCTCCAGTATAGGCATACTGACGTATGACCAAGGTGAGAAGTAAAAATTGCAGAAAATTGTAAAAATTCAAAAAATGTGCCCCAAAGAATTTAATGTGAGCCAAATAACCCTATTTTGATAGTTGATCATCAGTATCTGCAATCACAGACACGGCTGCCGGGGGAACGAAACCATGAAAGTACAGTTCAGATCATTTTTTTACAATCAAACCTGGTGGTTGGGCAGTGGCGTAACTAGGAATCATTAAGGAAAACTATGATGTGGCCCCTATCTGTGCTTCATCCACAGGGATTTTCTGGTAAGAGGCTATATCTATCATAGGAAAAATAAGATGGGGCCCTCTTGGCTCCTGGGCCAAGTTGGGGGTGGGGTAGCGTGCCCTACACTACAGAAAAGTGATTTAAAGGTAGGGCACCATTTAACAAAGATAGCTCAGGCAGGAGGGAGGGAGGTGTGGAAGGGCTCCCCTGCGCATGTCACCCACCTCAATAAGGACAAGGAAGCAGCAGGGACCGGACGACACACAGACACCTCCTACACTACACTTTCTGGGACTTCGAACAAGCACTGCAGGAGAACCATTTGAAGCAGAGATGTGTGGTAAGGATTTTTAAATACTACACAGTGGGGCCAGTGGTGAGTTCAATTTTAGTTTTCTGGGTGGACATGCCCTTTAATGTGTTGTATACAGTATTAGGATATTTTTATACACTGTATATGTTCATGTTTAAATACCTGGACTGTTTTTCTTTTAATATTTTTTCTGTCACTTTAACTACACACCTTCATGTAGTATTATGGCATGGGAGTAACTTTAAGATGCAGGAATAGGTAGGTAAAAACTTTGAATGGTCAGGTTTACAGATGAAGTACAAGTAGTCCAGAAGTTTGCTGAGTCAACCTTTAACTTCATTAGTAACAGCAATAAAATATATAAAACAGGCACCAATATAATACAACTAACAATCTAAACAGGACTGAAAACAAAAACTTTGTGCAAGGGGAAATAGTGCTAATGTGTAACTGTGGCCTTCATACAAGTCCTATTGAAAAGAGCTCTCTCGTATATCCAGCTTCTCTGGATCCTAAGTTATAGACTTGTAAATTTACATTTATTTGTCTGTCCTGTCTGTCTGAGTCTGTGACAGGCACATGATGAACGGTACAAAAAGCTCAGTATCGCTATATTTAATGATTATTACAGCAATCACTCATTTACAATTGCGGCTGTACAATTACGTTTGGGTTGTAAATTTACGATCACCCATACAATACCATAGCCGTAGTTTACTACCGCATGATATCGTACTGCCAAGCGTTTTTTTTTTAAATAGAGCCTGTTAAATTGAGTACATATTTGACTTTTTAACAAATTCTTTTATTTTATTTTCTATGTTTTCAGACTAATAGTGTTTTCTGATAAGCGATTTGTCTAATTGTGGCACTGGTCCTCCTATTCAAGCTCTTTCATGTCCCACATACTGCTGCCAACTCAACCATCTCACCATTATACCTACTCTACAACTGTGCATTATTAGTGATTCAATCGTGATCCAACTGCTCCCTCAAGGCTTCAGATAATTGGACAGAGAGGTGCAACGAGCAGAACTAAGGGGGAAAAACGTGTTTTGTGCACTCCTGTGTGCTAGTTCTGTCTGGTCCATGATGATCTGCTTTCTGGCTGCTGCTCCTTAGTAATGATGTTAAAAAGGCTGCCTTCTGACCCACGGGATTGCTCAGACATGTTTCTCTGCTGTAGCCTAATGAGACTCTGCTGCTTTCTATTGCCTCTCTTCTCAACTGTGTTAGTTCCCTGGTGTTCCAAGCTGGGCCAGTTATTTATTCCCTGTCTTTGACATTCCAGGTCTCCTGGAGTTTCTGGGAGTTATGTGACATTTACCTGTTTCCCGACACTGTTTCTTATGGTTGTGGCTTGAAGTTTGACTTTTTTACTCCTATTGTTGACAGTTACATGTTTGACTATAATGTCTGCTGCCTGTAAACACATAAATACATGCCAGTCATTGGTTCTCTGATATTTCCTTGAAATTTACTGTGGGTCAGACATTTGGGATGTGTTAATTATGAGACTTGAGGGCAAAAATACCCCAAATACCCCTCAAACCAGTGCATGTTCAGTCATAAAACTGAATTTAACCTATAGGTTTAAACCCCACCACCCATGTTTTTATTTTACTTACCTTCCCGAAAAGATGCCTCTGAAGATCCTTACATGACCCGGTCTCTCGCTGCTCTGCTTACTGGTCGTAGCTGTCAGTCTAAGGTGTTGTCAAAGCCAAAAGCTGACAGCTGTGACCAAGAAGTGCCTCATTGATACTGTGCTTGCTCAAAACCAGCTTGCAACATCAACAGGAGCCGGCACCCAGGCAGCGAGGGAAAGGGTCTTGTAAGTATCTTTAGAGGCATCTTTGGAGAAGGTAAGTAAAAAGGAGAGTGGGGTTTGGGGGGGTGTTAAACATATAGGTAAAATTTAGTTTTATGACTGGATATGCCCTTTAAGCTTATAACACTTCCCTTGGTTCCAAGCATTACTGATCTTCAGCTCCAGGTCCACCAATCCCTCTTGTACCATCCCCCATCCTTCCGGGAGAAGCTGCCAGTCATGGGTGTAAGAGAGAGATGACTGGACAGTTACTCATGCTGCCTCCTTTGCATGGATGCGTCACAAAGAAGAGAAGAGAGACTATCAAACATAGATCTGAAAATCTCTGTTCAGGAACACCATGAACCAAGGTGCATTATGGTTACTGGGAGGGAGGACTGTGTACATGCCCTTTAATATACTTCCCAACATTTATACATTTATACATTTTTTTAAATTCTTTCCATAACAACATATTGTATCCAACAGCACATTAAAAAGAAATCTACAGTTCTGAGTAGATAAATACATTTCCAGAGATCTTGTATCCATTTCAGCTGAAGACATTTTACCAGGCAAGCCGTAAAAATCCCCCAAGAGGAAAAAGCGAGCAGATTATATGTCTCTTCTTTCCAATCCAATGCATCGGATTTGCAATAAACGAATGGATAATTGATGAACGCTAAAATCTCTTCCAAGTCCCAAGCAAACATCCATTGTGCTCAACTGAGTTCCATTAAGCAGTAAAATTTAGGTGCATCTGTGAATTTAATCTTATGGCCGTATTTATCGCTAAGTAGTTTTTGCCTTAAGGAAGAAGCAGCCATTAATCTTCAAAGAAATTTACCCAGAACTGTTTAGTTCAATGAAACCAAACTAGCTCTGTGTCTTAAAGGAGAACTAAATCCATTTTTTATACTCCAGAATCTGAAAACAACCCCCCTAAAAACACCAATAAACTATAAAATGCCACTTTAGTAAACTCTGTTAAAATAAATCAAAGCCTGTTAAGAACTGGATGAAGTATCTGTGTGTATGGGCAGTGTCAGACCACACCTCCTGACGTCAGTCACATGCTTCCTTGCTTTATCTGTCCTGTAAAAGGATTGGCTAGAGATTATTAATGGGTGTGACCAACTGTAACAAGTTTCTGCCATAGCTAAGGACTGAGCATGTGCAGAACATAATAGTTCGTTGACCAGACTGTGTGATATTAGAATGCTGTGATGTTAAGCACAAACCATATATTATTTAGGTAAATTTCCCAGCACCCGTATCAAAATGAGAGGTAAGACACAGATCACTGGCTTTATATCAAGGTGTTCTGCCTTCTGGTTCAGTGTTGTTCTGTGGCTTTAGTTGTCCTTTAAAGAGTTAAATGTTTTGTACAGTATTAATACGATTTTTAGCAATATAATCTCTACATTACAAGTGCGTTCTGACTATAACGATTGAATCATTCACATCAAGATGTTGGTTTGCTTAGTTCCATCTGTTAGATACATTCCCAAGTGCAATGGTGTCATGTAAAAAAGTTTCTACTTTTAGAAACAACATACTGTACTGTTTTACAGAGGTTTAAAGGAACAGTGAAGCTTGATTCAAATGGCTTTTACGTAGCCCTAATCATTGTCTTTTTGATGTGTGTATCTCTGTTTATGCATTATACGCAGTGTTTGCTTTACAAAATGTAATTTTTAAAAATTTTACGCATTTCTTTTTTTTTTATACCACCATACACATTACATAGCATTTTACAATAATATAATTTGTTCACATTAGACCCTGTTCTGAAGAGCTTACAATCTAAGCACTTTGGGGATGATGTGCGCATAGATGCTATCAGGCAACGCTGCTTTAAAGGCAATGTCCACCCCTCTATACAAAAAACATTACCTGCTTCAAAACCCCCAATGTCTATTATACCAATACGCGAGTAAATATCGAATATCGAATATGCGAGTAAAATGTCTATTATACCAATACGCAAGAAAATATCAAATTCTCGAGTAAAATGTCTATTATACCAATACGCAAGAAAATATCAAATTCTCGAATCCGTGAGTAAAATGTCTTTTATACCAATACGCGAGTAAATATCGAATCCACGAGTCGTTTATGGGATAATTATTGAATGTTCGAACGCGTGTGAGAGTAAAATCGATTTTTCGAATGTCCTGGATATTGGAACATGTTCCCCAGACCATTTCCCAGGTCCCACAGCCATTTACATTAAGTTACCATTGATATTTTAATTGTATTTCATTTGAACTTATTAAACTATTTGACTCCCATTGATTTTAATGGGTCCGTTTTCGAACTTTCCATATAGTTTGAAAGTTCGAAAACAGACCGAACTTTCGAAAGTTTGTCCATCTCTAGTCTTTACTGTTTCCCAAAGAGCTGTGCTCAGTCAAATGAATGGGCATACCTGGATAAAGTATGTCCCCTTTCTTGCAGAATAGACATATTTTTAGGGGCCTGTCCTAGACACACAAGCATTGCCTCTTGATGGCCATGGCTTGGACAGAGTTTGGACAGTCTGTGTGGGGAGTACAAGCAGATCTGTGCAACTTCAAAATGTACAACTATAAAGCTGGTTACACCCCTTGGGAACCATCTCAACCGATTGGTTAACGCTTGTGACCGGTCAGCCAGGAAGAACTGTCGGTCTCTGCAAAACTAGCTGCGAGCAACTGTTCATTGCAACCGTTTGTTTGGTCCATAGAGGACTGAACGTGGGTTGCCTGAAATCCATGCAATCTTTTTGTCCCAATCGATCTATACACTGAACTATTGGTCAATCGGGCCAAACTATTACATAGTGTGTGCACAGCCTTAGTAACATAGTATTGGAGGTTGTATAAGACATACTCCATCTAGTCCAACCTTTATACCCTACCCATAATGTCTGTCTAACAGTTACATAGTAACATAGTATTGGAGGTGTATAAAGACTACGTCCATCTAGTCCACCTTTTTACGCGATTTTACGCGAGTAAATATCGAATTATCGAATCCACAAGTAAAATGTCTATTATACCAATACCGAGTAAATATCGGATATCGAATACGCAGTAAAATGTCTATTATACCAATACGCGAGTAAATATCGAATATGCAAGTAAATGTCTTTATACCAATACGCGAGTAAAGATCGAATTATCGAATCCGCAAGTAAAATGTCTATATACAAATACATGAGTAAATATCGATTATTGAATCTGCGAGTAAAATGTCTATATAACCAATACGTGAGTAAATATCGAATTATCGAATATGCGAGTAAAATGCCTATATACCAATACGCGAGTAAATAATAAAAAAAATATCGAATATTGAATATGCAAGTAAAATGTCTATTATACCAATATCGAATTATCGAATCCAAGTAAAAATGTCTATACCATAACGCGAGTAAATATCGAATTATCGAATCCGCGAGTAAAATGTCTATTATACCATACGCGAGTAATATCGAATTATGGAATATGTGAGTAAAATGTCTATTATACCAATACGCGAGTAAATATCATATCGAATGTGTGTAAAATGTCTATTATACCAATACGCGAGTAAATATCGAATATCGAATATGTGAGTAAAATGTCTATTATACCAATACGCAAGTAAATATCGAATATCGAATATGTGAGTAAAATGTCTATTATACCAATACGCAAGAAAATATCAAATTCTCGAATCCGTGAGTAAAATGTCTTTTATACCAATACGCGAGTAAATATCGAATCCACAGTCGTTTATGGGATAATTATTGAATGTTCGAACGCGTGTGATAGTAAAATCGATTTTTCGAATGTCCTGGATATGGAACATGTTCCCCAGACCATTTCCCAGGTCCCACAGCCATTTACATTAAGTTACCATTGATATTTTAATTGTTTTCATTTGAACTTTTCAAACTATTTGACTCCCATTGATTTTAATGGGTCCGTTTTCGAACTTTCCATATAGTTTGAAAGTTCGAAAACAGACCGAACTTTCGAAAGTTTGTCCATCTCTAGTCTTTACTGTTTCCCAAGAGCTGTGCTCAGTCAAATGAATGGGCATACCTGGATAAAGTATGTCCCCTTTCTTGCAGAATAGACATATTTTTAGGGGCCTGTCCTAGACACACAAGCATTGCCTCTTGATGGCCATGGCTTGGACAGAGTTTGGACAGTCTGTGTGGGGAGTACAAGCAGATCTGTGCAACTTCAAATGTACAACTATAAAGCTGTACACCCCTTGGAACCATCTCAACCGATTGGTTAACGCTTGTGACCGGTCAGCCAGGAAGAACTGTCGGTCTCTGCAAAACTAGCTGCGAGCAACTGTTCATTGCAACCGTTTGTTTTCCATAGAGGACTGAACGTGGGTTGCCTGAAATCCATGCAATCTTTTTGTCCCAATCGATCTATACACTGAACTATGGTCAATCGGGCCAAACTATTTCATAGTGTGGCACAGCCTTAGTAACATAGTATGGAGGTTGTATAAAGACATACGTCCATCTAGTCCAACCTTTATACCCTACCCATAATGACTGTCTAACAGTTACATAGTAACATAGTATTGGAGGTTGTATAAAGACATACGTCCATCTAGTCCAACCTTATACCCTACCTCATAATGTCTGTATAACAGTTACATAATAACATAGTATTGGAGGTTGTATAAAGACATCGTCCATCTAGTCAACCTTTATACCTTACCCATAATGTCGGTATAACAGTTACATAGTAACATAGTATTGGAGGTTGATAAAGACATCGTCCATCTAGTCCAACCTTTATACCCTACCCATAATGTCTGTATAACAGTTAAATAGTAACAAAGTATTGAGGTTGTATAAAGACATACGTCCATCTAGTCCAACCTTTATACCCTACCCATAATGTCTGATAACAGTTACATAGTAACTAGTATTGGAGGTTGTATAAAGACATAAGTCCATCTAGTCCAACCTTTATACTTTATGTTACAATATTATTAACCCCGCCTTACCCGGTGGGGGGTATTAACCCCACGTTGCCCGTGTGCGTGTGTGTGTGTGTGTGTGTGTGTGCTAAAATGGGATTGAAGCTTCTTGGAACTGTAGAACTTTAATGATCTAAAGGGCAGGAATTTACCATTCTATCTTCCCCATTCACATTTTTATCCTGTTTGCAACTTGATCATTAATTAATCACTTTAATGGATTCCTCCCTAGACCTAAATTCCAACTCAACTAATCCTGTAAAAGCAACATTGATAATAAGGATGATGACGTCCAGTGATAAGAGATTTCTAGGACCCTAGATCACAAAAAGTCCCAACAGCACAGAGAGGGTTAAAAGGCTGATTCTGCAATGCAGTATTTTACACAACTGATCTGTAATCACTGAATGTTGATCTGGTCATCTGCTTCTTGGCTTGGCTACGACTTGGCTGCATCGGAGTTGCATTCCTTGCCCAACTCAGCCCACATATCACTGCCAGTCGTTGCTTTGAAATTGCATTTCTGAAAGCCCCAACTGCACACACCAACACCAGAATAAAATGACAGAGTGTGTCGCAAAGACAGAATTAGGGAACATATTTTACCCTTCCAAGGAAAAAAATATCCATCAAATAGTTTATTACAAAAAACAGGAAAACTGTCCATATAGATTGGGAAAGAAATACTCTGTTTACTCAAGGACATTTCAGAATTGCCGTATATGCTGTAAATCAACTGTGTGTACGTTACAGGCGTGTGCTGGGTTGTTGTCAATGGAATGTTGGGTGTAGTCGCCACCTTTTCCCGAACAATACAATCATCATGCTGTAAGGCGGGTCAGAGTGATCATTAGAGGCATGATGAAGGTTGCTTGGTTTCAGTGTAGTCATTAGCCATTTTAAACTGCCGATAAATGGTATAATACTCCCCAATACCCACCAACACACATCTCCACCCCCCTTGTATTGGTCACTTCCCAGATTCAGATAAGGAATGGAAGTGGATCCCTCAACACTTCCTGGGATTAACTCAGGGTGAGGACATGGTAGTTTTTGGTCCTCACCCGGGATACTATTAACACAATAAAATGGGAGAGAGGCTTATATTGACAGGGCATCATGTAGGCAAATTCCAGTGAATCCTTGTCCGTGACATAAGCGACCATGGCCATGATTTAGGGTCCTACTTAGTGTCTGTGCCTTTAAAGATCGGCAATTTACGACCGCGATTGTACATCACCCATACAATTCATAGAGGTAGTCTACTATCATTGGTATTGCACAAAGGGACGAGGTGGCAACCTTATTATTTACCAATTCATTTATTTCTCTTAAGGACCTGCTACTTTGGATCCCAAAGCAGAAACATTTATTTAAGACCCGAGGTGAAATAATCCTGAACCATTTCCCCATATTTAGTATTATGAATATGGATGAGCACAAATAGTATGAGTTACTGGTGAGTCACACATCCATTGTAGGTACAGTTCCCAAAAACTGGACTCACGTCTTCCATTCACCCACTCAGAATAGTCTCCAATTTGTGCACTTTTGGTGTGATTCACATGTTCGGCATAAGAAAGGGAAAAAAATAAACATTTTGCAAATGAAAATCTGAGTTAATCAGTAACGAGCGCATTCTCCAAGAACTCTCCTGTCAGATAGGTCAAAGAATCACACGCTTCCTAGGGATGAAATCATTTCCTTTGTCTCTTATTCACATCTCCCAGAGGGCTGGAGCAATCAAAATCTAAAACAGTAACACATTTCCTTTTGTTATCTGTTTAAAGAGGACTATTCCAAAAGTAGTTGGAAACATTGCTTGAAAGGCCACGTTTTGGGATTGTTTCTGTGTGCTGCAAGTTTAAAAACTCATAACTTACCGAGTAACTTAAATTTTAATATATAAACTATATATAGTTTTAGTATTGTGTGTATGTTTTCCCATAGAAATGGAAGGGTGGGTGTTGGGGTGCATCGGTATATGCATATACCAGTGCATTTTGTGAAACTGGGTGGTTTGGGTATAGGAGCATATAATAAGGTGTGTGTACCTGTTGTGTGAGTAAATACATTATATTATGTCAATTTAGGACTTAGGTGTGTGTTTTATTTTTGAGAAACATGCAGGCTCATATACCCAGAGCCACTATCGCTCTGGGTAAATGTTCCCATTGCGATTCAATATTGCAATTGCAAATCTGGGTAAATTCCGGAAACGGATTTACCCACTGCGGGATTTTAATGCCAGCTATTTGCCGGTAGCGAACCATTTAGCGTGACTTTAAACTCCATAATTTGCCCAGCGAGTCTGGGTAATTTGGCCCCATGGTGTGTAGTTAGAGTAGCCTAGAACCCAGGTGCAGTTTTTAAAGGACATCTTCACCCCCAAATTAAAAAATAAAAAAAATATATATATATATAGCCCCCCACACACACACTCACATCCTAAACATCAGCTTGAATTTGTAAAAGTCAGCACAGATATAGACTTACCCAAAAGGGGTAAGAAGGGGCGGGACCAGCAGCCACATCTGTGATTAGCTGTGAGGGAATGAGGTTGGGCATGTCTATTTCTGTGCAGATTTTTTAAATTTCAAGCTGGCGTTTAGGGTTGGAGGGTCCCCTCCATTGTATGAGTCCTCTAAGAAGGAAGGGGCAGATACGGACGGATTACACACAGACAGGGTCCTACCCTTCAGTTTCCTTGATTTTCTTTAGGCCCTGCAGGAGAACTATAAGGAGCAGAAGAGAAAGGTAAAGATCTTTTAACACTACACAGTGGGGCCACAGTGGGTTAAATTTTAGTTTTGGGGTGACGCCTCCTTAAAGAAGTGGCAGTTGGGCTTTAATTTCAAGCCTCAGAATTTTTGCATTTGCATTTTGCATTACAGTCTAAATTGGGACTTCACAGATAATTCTTCCATGGATTCCTTAGCTAGGTAATAGCACATTTCTCCCACGTCTTTGTACCAAAATTTGTGTCTAGCTTGAAAAACTGTGGAATGGATGGATAAAAGAGAGAAGAAAATGGAAGAACATAATTTGGCTTATTATGGTAGAATTGTTCATCAGCAAATTATATTTTTTAATCCTCTTTTGTTGCACTTTAGTCGCCTCACAGCCAATAGTACTCACAATAACTTGCTAGCTCTAGCTGTTGCTGTCTGGCATGGTTTGCTATAGCTAAGTCTGTTATCTACCAGAACCCCCAAATCTTTTTCCATTACAGATGCACTTAACACAGATTATTTATGGTGTAGGTGGCACAGGAATTATTAAATCCTAAATGCATCTCCTTACATTTATCAACATTGAATCTCATCTGTCATTCTACTGCACCATTTTGATAATCTATCTAGGTCTGCTTGCAGCACTTGCACATCATTTGAAGTTTCCAAAGCTCTGCATAGTTTAGTGTCATCAGCAAACACTGAGACCTGCTCTCAGTTCCCCCTTCTAAGTCATTTATAACAGATCAAACAGAAGCGGCCCCAGTACAGAACCCTGAGGCACTCCGCTTAGAACTTTAGCCCACATAGCTGTAGCTCCATTGACCACCACTCCTGTTTGCGATCTAATAACCAGTTCTCTATCCATATACAAATGTTTCTTCAAGGCCAACAGTCCTCAGTTTATACATTAGTTGCCTATGTGGCACAGTATCAAAAGATTTAGCAAAATCCAAATATACCACATCCACTGCTGTGCCTGAATCTTCTTACTCCTTCATAAAACCAAGTAAATTTGTCTGGCTCGATCTATTTCTCATAAATCCATGTGCACTTAATTTTCATGCGTTGTGAAGAATTGGGTTGAAACCCTATGGCGAGACGCCAATCGATCTATACACTGAACTATTGGTCAATCGGGCCAAACTATTTCATAGTGTGTGCACAGCCTTAGTAACATAGTATTGGAGGTTGTATAAAGACATACGTCCATCTAGTCCAACCTTTATACCCTACCCATAATGACTGTCTAACAGTTACATAGTAACATAGTATTGGAGGTTGTATAAAGACATACGTCCATCTAGTCCAACCTTTATACCCTACCCATAATGTCTGTATAACAGTTACATAATAACATAGTATTGGAGGTTGTATAAAGACATACGTCCATCTAGTCCAACCTTTATACCCTACCCATAATGTCTGTATAACAGTTACATAGTAACATAGTATTGGAGGTTGTATAAAGACATAAGTCCATCTAGTCCAACCTTTATACTTTATGTTACAATATTATTAACCCCGCCTTACCCGGTGGGGGGTATTAACCCCACGTTGCCCGTGTGCGTGTGTGTGTGTGTGTGTGTGTGTGCTAAAATGGGATTGAAGCTTCTTGGAACTGTAGAACTTTAATGATCTAAAGGGCAGGAATTTACCATTCTATCTTCCCCATTCACATTTTTATCCTGTTTGCAACTTGATCATTAATTATCACCTTTAATGGATTCCTCCCTAGACCTAAATTCCAACTCAACTAATCCTGTAAAAGCAACATTGATAATAAGGATGATGACGTCCAGTGATAAGAGATTTCTAGGACCCTAGATCACAAAAAGTCCCAACAGCACAGAGAGGGTTAAAAGGCTGATTCTGCAATGCAGTATTTTACACAACTGATCTGTAATCACTGAATGTTTGATCTGGCTCATCTGCTTCTTGGCTTGGCTACGACTTGGCTGCGGATCGGAGTTGCATTCCTTGCCCAACTCTAGCCCACATATCACTGCCAGTCGTTGCTTTGAAATTGCATTTCTGAAAGCCCCAACTGCACACACCAACACCAGAATAAAATGACAGAGTGTGTCGCAAAGACAGAATTAGGGAACATATTTTACCCTTCCAAGGAAAAAAAATATCCATCAAATAGTTTATTACAAAAACAGGAAAACATGTCCATATAGATGTGGGAAAGAAATACTCTGTTTACTCAAGGACATTTCAGAATTGCCGTATATGCTGTAAATCAACATGTGTGTACGTTACAGGCGTGTGCTGGGTTTGTTGTCAATGGAATGTTGGTGGTAGGTCGCCACCTTTTCCCGAACAAATACAATCATCATGCTGTAAGGCGGGTCAGAGTGATCATTAGAGGCATGATGAAGGTTGCATTGGTTTCAGTGTAGTCATTAGCCATTTTAACATGCCGATAAATGGTAATAATACTCCCCAATACCCACCAACACCATCTCCACCCCCCTTGTATTGGTCACTTCCCAGATTCAGATAAGGAATGGAAGTGGATCCCTCAACACTTCCTGGGATTAACTCAGGGGTGAGGACATGGTAGTTTTTGGTCCTCACCCGGGATACTATTAACACAAATAAAATGGGAGAGAGGCTTATATTGACAGGGCATCATGTATGGCAAATTCCAGTGAATCCTTGTCCGTGACATAAGCGACCATGGCCATGATTATCAGGGTCCTACTTAGTGATACTGTGCCTTTAAAGATCGGCAATTTACGACCGCGATTGTACATCACCCATACAATATCATAGAGGTAGTCTACTATCGATTGGTATTGCACAAAGGGACGAGGTGGCAACCTTATTATTTACCAATTCATTATTTCTCTTAAGGACCTGCTACTTTTGGATCCCAAAGGCAGAAACATTTATTTAAGACCCGAGGTGAAATAATCCTGAACCATTTCCCCATATTTAGTATTATGAATATGGATGAGCACAAATAGTATGAGTTACTGGTGAGTCACAATCCATTGTAGGTACAGTTCCCAAAAACTGGACTCACGTCTTCCATTCACCCACTCAGAATAGTCTCCAATTTGTGCACTTTTGGTGTGATTCACATGTTCGGCATAAGAAAGGGGAAAAAAATAAACATTTTGCAAATGAAAATCTGAGTTAATCAGATAACGAGCGCATTCTCCAAGAACTCTCCTGTCAGATAGGTCAAAGAATCACACGCTTCCTAGGGATGAAATCATTTCCTTTGTCTCTTATTCACATCTCCCAGAGGGCTGGAGCAATCAAAAATCTAAAACAGTAACACATTTCCTTTTGTTATCTGTTTAAAGGACTATTCCAAAAAGTAGTTGGAAACATTGCTTGAAAGGCCACGTTTTGGGGATTGTTTGTCTGTGTGCTGCAAGTTTAAAAACTCATAACTTACCGTAGTAACTTAAATTTTAATATATAAACTATATATAGTTTTAGTATTGTGTGTATGTTTTCCCATAGAAATGGAAGGGTGGGTGTTGGGGTGCATCGGTATATGCATATACCAGTGCATTTTGTGGAAACTGGGTGGTTTGGGTATAGGAGCATATAATAAGGTGTGTGTACCTGTGTGTGAGTAAATACATTATATTATGTCAATTTAGGACTTAGGTGTGTGTTTTATTTTTGAGAAACATGCAGGCTCATATACCCAGAGCCACTATCGCTCTGGGTAAATGTTCCCATTGCGATTCAATATTGCAATTGCAAATCTGGGTAAATTCCGGAAACGGATTTACCCACTGCGGGATTTTAATGCCAGCTATTTGCCGGTAGCGAACCATTTAGCGTGACTTTAACTCCATATATTTGCCCAGCGAGTCTGGGTAATTTGGCCCCATGGTGTGTAGTTAGAGTAGCCTAGAACCCAGGTGCAGTTATTTAAAGGACATCTTCACCCCCAAATTAAAAAAATAAAAAAAATATATATATAATATAGCCCCCCCACACACACACTCACATCCTAAACATCAGCTTGAATTTGTAAAAGTCAGCACAGATATAGACTTACCCAAAAGGGGTAAGAAGGGGCGGGACCAGCAGCCACATCTGTGATTAGCTGTGAGGGAATGAGGTTGGGCATGTCTATTTCTGTGCAGATTTTTTAAATTTCAAGCTGGCGTTTAGGGTTGGAGGGTCCCCTCCATTGTATGAGTCCTCTAAGAAGGAAGGGGCAGATACGGACGGATTACACACAGACAGGGTCCTACCCTTCAGTTTCCTTGATTTTCTTTAGGCCCTGCAGGAGAACTATAAGGAGCAGAAGAGAAAGGTAAAGATCTTTTAACACTACACAGTGGGGCCCACAGTGGGTTAAATTTTAGTTTTGGGGGTGGACGCTCCCTTAAAGAAGTGGCAGTTGGGCTTTAATTTCAAGCCTCAGAATTTTTGCATTTGCATTTTGCATTACAGTCTAAATTGGGGACTTCACAGATAATTCTTCCATGGATTCCTTAGCTAGGTAATAGCACATTTCTCCCACGTCTTTGTACCAAAATTTGTGTCTAGCTTGAAAACTGTGGAATGGATGGAATAAAAGAGAAGAAGAAATAGGAAGAACAGTAATTTGGCTTATTATGGTAGAATTGTTCATCAGGCAAATTATTATTTTTAATCCTCTTTTGTTGCACTTTAGTCTGCTCCACTAGCCAATAGTAACTCACAATATCTTGCTAGCTCTAGCTGTTGCTGTCTGGCATTGTTTGCTATAGCTAAGTCTGTTATCTACCAGAACCCCCAAATCTTTTTCCATTACAGATGCACTTAACACAGAGTTATTTATGGTGTAGGTGGCACAGGAATTATTAAATCCTAAATGCATCTCCTTACATTTATCAACATTGAATCTCATCTGTCATTCTACTGCCCATTTTGATAATCTATCTAGGTCTGCTTGCAGCACTTGCACATCATTTGAAGTTTCCAAAGCTCTGCATAGTTTAGTGTCATCAGCAAACACTGAGACCTTGCTCTCAGTTCCCCCTTCTAAGTCATTTATAAACAGATCAAACAGAAGCGGCCCCAGTACAGAACCCTGAGGCACTCCGCTTAGAACTTTAGCCCACATAGCTGTAGCTCCATTGACCACCACTCTCTGTTTGCGATCTAATAACCAGTTCTCTATCCATATACAAATGTTTTCTTCAAGGCCAACAGTCCTCAGTTTATACATTAGTTGCCTATGTGGCACAGTATCAAAAGATTTAGCAAAATCCAAATATACCACATCCACTGCTGTGCCTGAATCTTCTTACTCCTTCATAAAACCAAGTAAATTTGTCTGGCTCGATCTATTTCTCATAAATCCATGTGCACTTAATTTTCATGCGTTGTGAAGAATTGGGTTGAAACCCATACATGAATGAGTCCAAAACAAGGTGTCCAATTTTGCGGCATTAAAAACAAAGTTGTGAGACATTGGGTGTTTAAGGTACGTACAACCTGCGATAGCACACATGGCTCCAGTTAAACTGGCAATTCCTTCCTGTATGGACAGTCAGGCTTCATTGATGATGTAAGTAGATGGTTATTGTAAGGATTAGACGAGATCAGATTGTCAAGTTTTTCCCATATGAAAATGGATGAAACACAAATAGACTCTTCCTATTACTGCCAATGTGTAGTTGTTGGTGTGTGAACTATGTAATTTTAATTAGTGGCTAGAGATGGCTGAACTTTCGAAAGTTCGGTCCGTTTTCGAACTTTCGAACTATATGGAAAGTTCGAAACGGACCCATTAAAGTCAATGGGAGTCAAATAGTTCGAAAAGTTCGAATGAAATACAATTAAAATATCAATGGTAACTTAATGTAAATGGCTGTGGGACCTGGGAAATGGTCTGGGGAACATGTTTGAATATCCAGGACATTCGAAAAATCTATTTTACTCTCACTCGCGCTATTTTTGAGTTCGTTCGCGCCTAGATACCATGGACATTTTACTTGCTCGCGTATAGGTTTTAATAGACCCTTTACTCGCAGATTCGATGCTCGTGTATAGGTATAATAGCCATTTTACTCGCGCATTCGAACGGTCGAACATTCAATATTTATCGTAAGTCCGAAAATATCGAAAATCCGGGTCCGGGATAGTTCGAGAAGTCCTAATTCGTTCGAATTCTAATAATAATAATAGTTCGGCTCGAACTCTGGTTCGCGTTCGAGTTCTAGTCCATCTCTATTAGTGGTCCCCAGAATTACCAAAGTAACTTCTACAAACCTAGGTGAACTGTTCAAGCACCTGGGCTCAATTCTCAAATAAAACATGGAAGATGTAGTATGTTGGACAATGAAACATAATGGTAGCTCCTTTCTGTTAATAAGTCTTACTCAGTCCTTGCACAACTGACCCCAAGCCACTATGATTTGGAAACATGGAAGATTGCATTTTCAAGGTTTCATTCAGAAAACCCATGGGGATCTAATAGCCACATCTGTTATCAGTCATGAAATAGTTAGAGATGTACACTAATCCAGAATTTATATTCTATAGTCATTTAATACATTTAATTTAAAAAGTCTGCAAACCCTTTGTAAATAAATACATTATCCCATATACAATAAACAAATAAATCAAGTAAATAAGAGGCACAAGTATAAAAGCAGATGTTTCTACCCAGATATGTATATGGAATTAACTAATCAGTTAGGAGAATATGAAAAAGTTTGTAGCAACCAATGAGATGTAAGCTTTTTATTGGTATATTGTAGTTAGATGAAATCTGATTGGGTGCTCAGATACATAGTAAACATTTAACCCCTGAATAAATGAAGATGACGCATTGGCTTTAAAAGATGGGGAATTAGTGGGCGTTTGGTCAGGCTAGATAACAAAAACAAACTTTTCATTTCAAATAAAAGTGAGAAGTGTTTAGCCGGATGAGGCCGTGTTTTCACATTTCTTCTGGGAAAATTCTCAGGGTGACCTGGTTTCCGCCAATAAAAGGTGCGTCTGCAGAAGGAAGAATCTTCACAATCGGCAATGACAGATTAGTGACCACCTGGAGGCTGACGGATGTTCCACAACCCTTACTGTCACTACAAAAACAAAGAAGAAATAACAAGACAGAGCAAAGGGAACTTTGTTTTGTTTTTTTTCAGTGGAAAAGGATATATTTATGATCCAGGCGAGCCAAGCCAGAGGTGATAACAGAGATGGTTCCTCCAAAGGCAGAAGAACAAAAGACATTAAGAGTGCCAGGTATTTACTCTCCAAAGGAAGCACCTTTCACCGTGCAGATGAAGCAACTTCTTAAAAATAAAATGATTGGCAGAGGCAACCTGAACAGGAAGCACTCATCGAAAAGCCAAATATATGATTTCCCTCAACATGGTGTTCAGTTCAGATAGAGAGGAAGCAACAAAACGGTCAAGTAGATATGGGAAAAATGTTCTGTGTGACACACAAGGAGCAAGGGAATATCTCAGCAGGAAAGAAACGTATTTTTGGGATTTCGTTAATAGTTACTGACGTCAATTCAATGAGGCAGAAATTCTTCATAATGGGCTGTTGCCTCATGTTGTACAAAAGGTGAATATTTACCTTAGGAGATAGTTTGTTTCTTCTAGTAATTCCTCCAGATCCTCTTGCAAGTCCAATGCTTCTCCAGCCATTGGGGCTGCAGCAGAGGAAGAGAGCAGTATTGTTGCTCTTGTGAACAAGAACAACTATAGTGTGGACATTGCTTTTTTTATATAGTTTAATTATACAGGAGGTAGCATCTACTGTTACCACCTGATTTGAAGTTATAACCTATGTGTCGTTTTTGCTGACAGAAACCTTTCTTGTTTTCCAGTTTTTCTACATTTACACAACATGAGCTTGAAGCCTGGATGTCCTCTCCTATAGGCACCCGTGCTCTATTGTGGTACAGCTGAGAGGGTAGAACTTAAGGTGACCATACACATGCAATCTCCATCGCAATGTGCCGAGTGATCACAGTGGTACATTGAGAAGGGAACTGCACACATGGAACTGACCGTTCCCCACCCTCGATATTGGGATCGGTCAGCCATACATATTTTTTATATTTAATGAAAAGGGAGATGATGCTGGCAGATGGAAATTTTCCGTCTGTCAAGACCGACTGACAGGATTTACCCAATATTGCAATATGTATGGCCACCTTTAGTTCAGGTGTAAGTAATGAAAATAGATGCTCTGACCTCCCATATAATTTTACTTTTTAACTGCAAAAAAAAATCAAGGTGAAATGTTCCTATTTTTCATTGATACATGTAGAGGGAGAATGAAAGCAGCAGGCACTGCAAACCTTCTTACACAAATTCCTTTTTACCTGTAAAGTAAAATGGGAAGTAGGAAAACCTACTCCTGCCTCCCATAGAATTATATAATAAAAAAGGAAAAACAGTTTGTATAATGTATGAATGCTAGTTACAGACACAATTCTACACTTTTAAGAGCAAAGATATACCCACATTAACCCAGAGCCCCAGCCGCTACCATTAGTTTAAGTCACGCTAACCGATTCACGATCAATTTTAACCCCTTCCTTATGGCGGCTTTGTGAGTATCATAAGAGATAATAGAGAGTGCCCTGCAGTTACTGACACCCCCCCCCTCTCCGGCTCAGAGAACTTGGATATGTATAACTAGCAAAACTCTCGGCACGCACACCCCTCCATGCGCACCTCCTCCACATTGTGGGAGGTGGTTGAATGACCCGGCAAATGCATCCTGCGTCCGTGCATATTTACAGCCCTAGGTTAGTATATAAGATGTGATTTACCAAGAAAAAGTGTAATGAAATTTTCCAACTTCTTTTATATTGGGGGTGGTGGATTAACATTGTAAAAGAGAGAAGGCTTTCTGCTTTCATAGTAATTACCAAGACTGTAAAATAAACTGTGAATTGTTTATAATGCTGGGTATTAAAACCAGAACCTACAGTGTCTTGGGCAACTGCAATACCTGATTTGTTTTCCATCTTTGTAATCCAGACACCCATGTGTTATTATTGGTTGCAGAAATTTGTTTCTGACAATCCATTAACCAATTACAGTAAGACAGAACAGAGCATGTGCATACTCACTGGGTAAAATAGTATAAATGAGTGTGTCATTTTCTGATCTTGAGGGAGATTTTTCAGCCTTATCCATTTACTAGCCCTCTTATTTGTCTATCTGTAGTTTTCCTTAAATATACATAAACTATATTGTATCATTGATTGATCAGGTAATAATGAATAAACACCATAGTAGCCAAGTTTATTTACTATTACAATCCTTCCAGAGCACACTCATGTTTTTTTTACTGGATTTAGATATATTTGTTTATGATATTGGAAGAGTAAAAAGGTAATTAATATGATCGCTAATCTCCCTATGCATCCCGTTCTTGCTGTTCTAAATCAGATTAATATTTTTTAAATGCCCCATTAGCGTTGGGAAATTTACAACTAAGACTTGGCTCCTAAAGAGTTTTCTTGTGACCTAATTTATACCAATATGCGAGAGCCAATTTTTGTTGTTATGAAATAATGTGTAGTTTATTAGCAGATCAAATTACTGGCAAGTTTAGGTTGAAAATTATCTTGAGATAAATAACGTAGGAGGGTTGGATCAAGGGTTTCCAAAGAAATTTGGAAATATTATAGCATAGTTATGTGTGTAATAACATCTTTGTAGAGGTCATCTCCTTTAAAGTCTTCCAACCAATGTAAGGGATTCTTTCAATGCCCTTAGCTGCTATTAATTAATAACCCAATAATGAAGGAACTGGAGCATTTAAATTCAGCAACGTTAATACGATAAACGCTCTTATGAGAATTGTTATTGGAAGGTTTTAAAACCAATTTAGTCTTCATGAGTTTCAAACTGCAATGCACTTTGGCTGCCAAAACTGAATAATTCTGTGCTCATCCGAGGAGCTGGAAGATTTGCCTGGAGAACGGCAATGTGTCCAAACAACTCTTGCCAGCTTGGAACTCAAGAAGCTTTGAAGAGTAAAGAAGTCCTACACAGCAAATGTTGTTATGAAGACCAGGAGAAGGACAGAGAACCTGTTGAGGAGAGGGAATACTATTCATGTTATGACAAATGCCATGTAGAAAATGCTACATTGCTGAGATGTTTCCCAAATCTTGGATAATGTTAATCTCGCAGAAACGAGGATCTTATTTCTCAGTGTTAATTGTTAAGGATTTAAATGCTGAATAATGAAGGTTCCTTATTATGGCCAATTGTCCAGTTACCCCAACCTTTTTCTCTCAAACCAACTGCAGAGGAATTCGATCCAATACAGAAATAAGAGTTTTAGTCATTTTGATATATTTCTGTTCCCAAAAAAAAAAGTATTTTTAATTATTGTCGACTTTTTCTCATCACTTGATTTAGCAGTTCTAATTGTGATCTATACGACACCTTGCGGTGGGTTGCTTATTTTTTTTACATTTGTCTTATATCCATGTTTGAATAATTGTGTTTATATATTGACACTTAATGCAGAATCACTGTTTAATAATACAGCACTACATTAGTTACATTATTTAAATATTCCTTAAAAATATTCCTTTAATATTATTTAAATGTTCATGTTAATGGTTTTAGGCTTCTATCCTGACCAATGAGAATTTTAGTTCCATTAGAGCCCTGATCCACCTGTGTTTACAACACCATATGGATTATTTCAATGGGTATGTTCTGTTTACATGTTATACATGATCATTTAGCAATGAAGGCGAAATAAGTTCAGATGTAATTTGTCTTTTATTAATAAACAAAACCCTGGCAAATATTATAACATGTCTATGTAGCAAGATGTAAAATATCCATAGATCCAAAGGGTCATTATACTCACTCAAAAAACTGAAAATCTGAAACTATTTGCGAGAAATAAAATAGCGGTACTCACATATTTATCTGTGCTTGCTTTCTGTGAGACTTACAAGTTCTGTACAGCCTCACCATGGACACTGCTCTGCTTACACATCTCCCCCTCCCTCCCCCTGCTGTCTTTTCTCTGCTGATTCTCTATATTGTTGCAGAAAGTGCGCTGGCAGGCAGCCAAAGATCCTAGTAAGAGGTCAGGGATGGGACATATTATAATTTCTGTTTCTGGAGTGACAGGTCTTTCCCTGTAAATGCTGTGATTTCAAATGATGATTTGTCAGGATCTACAGCTCAGATTTAAAATCCAGAAAAAGTTTTGAAGTAGTGAGATCTTGCTGTAAGGTATTATTTTTAAAAATTTGATTTTGTTTAAAAAGTAAAAGATACCATTTAATATCTGGTCATTTAGACTTCTGGTGACTGAGTAATTAAAAGGAAAAACAAAATGAATGGATCAAGTGGTTCACAGGAGCAAGTTTTATTAGACTTGTCTAATTAGATGTAAGGGCACCGCACCTTGCCATTAAATAAAGTATAAAATCTATTTTATGTCCTTTCTTTCAGTAGCACCTGCTGTGGCGCTTACGTTCCCTGCCAAGTTCGTGTCAAGGCGCAAAGAGCAGGGAAAACATTTTCATCTGTATAAAAATTCTGTTCAGCTGGCAGCTTGTGTTTACTAAAGGAAAGGAAAATGGGGCTCATTTACATAGTCGCTACCGTACGAAGTCATGCTATTCCTTTAAGTAGGAAGAGCCCATTCAATCTAGCTTTTGTGCTGTTTTGAGCGTTTAGCTTTTGTGTGTTTAATGCCAGCAAATAGTCCAAAAAGTTCTGCTACAGGGTGGACCAGAGGGTGGACCAGATTGGTATTTACCCAGAGCTGCAATATTAATGCCAGAAACTTGTAGGGGGGCCAAGCCTCTGCGGTTTTGCTCCTGCTCATTCATGGTAAATCAGGGAAGATCACGGGGGGAAACCTTGACCCTGAGGAGTAAGCCTTAATCTGGGAGTAGTTATTGGAGTTAGAATGTGTAGGAAATATATAGAACAGAAAATTCATTTTGTGCCGTATTAGTCCAATATATTTATAATAAGAAATACGAGCACTGTGATACATTTTCTGGGCTAAAGCTGGGTACACACATGGCAGATCTGCAAGACCTTGTCTGTCATTTTTCAAAGATCAGGGAACACACAGTCCCGAGTTCCCCCCATACACAGAATATACACAGCATAGGGAGGACGGTCGGGACTGTGTGTTCCCTCGACCGTGGCAGACCCCCTTATAGGGAGACTACCGTTGCCAAGGTAAATTTTCCCTCTTTCCCGAACGAATGTTCGGCTTGTTCGGGAAAGCAAGGTACACACAGTACCTATAAAGCCCCGATATTAACCCTTTTTAAAGAGCTGATCATACGCACAATCTTCCAGAACTGAACCGGAAGTTCGGGTCCCGTTTTAAATAGCTGATCGTGCGTATGTTTTCTTTATATGCGCGATCAGCTCTTTTAAAAGGGTGAATACTGCAGGGACCTGCATGGAAGGAGGAGGGAGTCAGGTGCGCGTCCCCCTTCTGGTATGCCCCTGACTGTTAGGTCAGCCCTCCAGTTCACCAGATACTTCTAGGTCAGCCCTCCAGTTCCCCAGACACTGTTAGGTCAGCCCTCCAGTTCCCCAGACACTGTTAAGTCAGCCCTCCATTTCCCCAGACACTGATAAGTCAGCCCTCCAGTTCCCCAGACACTGTTAAGTCTGCCCTCCATTTCCCCAGACACTGTTAAGTCAGCCCTCCAGTTCACCAGACACTGTCAGGTCAGCCCTCCAGTTCACCAGACACCGGTAAGTCAGCCCTCCAGTTCAGCAGACTGGTAGGTCAGCCATCCAGTTCAGCAGACAATGGTAGGTCAGCCCTCCAGTTCAGCAGACACTGATACTAGCCACTGTTAGGTCAACCCTGTTAGGGCACCAGTTACTGTTAGGTACACCAGTTACTATTAGGTCAGTCCTCCAGTGCACCATACACTGTTAGGTCAGCCCTCCAGTTCCCCAGACAATGTTTAGTCAGCTGTCCAGTTCACCAGACACTGTCAGGTCAGCCTTCCAGTTCACCAGACACCGGTAAGTCAGCCCTCCAGTTCACCAGACACCGGTAAGTCAGCCCTCCAGTTCAGCAGACTGGTAGGTCAGCCATCCAGTTCAGCAGACAATGGTAGTTCAGCCCTCCAGTTCAGCAGACACTGATACAAGCCACTGTTAGGTCAACCCTGTTAGGGCACCAGTTACTGTTAGGTACACCAGTTACTGTTAGGTCAGTCCTCCAGTGCACCATACACTGTTAGGTCAGCCCTCCAGTTCACCATCCAGTTTTTACTTAACAGTGGCTGGTGAACTGGAGGGATGACTTAATTATGTCTGTTGAAATTAAGGGCTGACCAAAAATTGGCTGCTGAAACATCTAGACCTCCAGTTCAGAAGACACTGTTGGGTCAGCCCTCCAGTGTGGCTGGTACATGCAAGTCTGCCTACCATGTGACTGGTACATGCAAGTTTTCCAATTGTGACTAGCACATACAAGTTTGCCCACTGTGACTTGCAAATACAAGTTTGCCCACTGTGACTTGCAAATACAAATTTGCCCACTGTGACTGGCACATACAAGTTTTAATATTATTGGTGGTCAACTTCTAGGGGGCAAGGCTGCAGCTTACTTGTTGTTTTCGGCTGTGCACTAGAGAGCATAGACAGAATACCTATATACTTCCACCAAAACAAAGAGGTGGATTATGGGAGCTGAATCCTTGTACCAACGGGTCGATTTCATAAACCAACCATCATCCATAGCAAAAGGAGAGGTGAGACACAGTTTGTTGTATCTTTGTGACTTTGATCTGTATATTGGGACAATGTTACAGTATCTAGTGACTTTGGTCTCCCCTTTAAATATTCTGCTTAAAATGCTTCAGGCCTGCACTGCTTCCTACTATTGATACTCGTCACTATATTAAAGGACAACAATACTGAACCCGTCCACTCCCCTCCCTTTAAAAGTACCCAGGGTGAGGAACCAAACCACTAGGTATTCACCCCTGGGTTTAACATTTCAGTCTGGTTTAAGGCACGGCCACAATGCATCACACCAGATGCGTTCGCGCTTGTGATTTCTCCTTTTAAGATAGGAAATTGCATGCGATTGCATTGCATTGCTGTGATTTTAATGTTAGAAGAAAATTGTATGCGCAATCACCTGTGCAAATGCATGGAAATCGCGCTAGTGTGGCCTAGCCCTAAGGGGCATATTTATAAAGCAACGATAATAGCGCCTAAAAATTACCGCCGCACATCGCGGCCGCGAAAATAGCGCTATCGCCATATTTATAACGGCGAGCGCTATTCCCGTGATATGTATCGCGGCCGCGATGTGCTGCGGTAATTTTAAGCCCCTTCGCGGCGATACTGTATAGTATCGCCCCGAAGGGACTTAAAATCCCTTCCCGACGCCGCTCCTAAGGGGGCGGGGCATACGGCGACCACCCACCGCCGCTTCCCAGCAGCCCCTCCCAACCCGTTCCCCGCTCGCGGCAATCTCGGAACGGGAGGCTAGGAGGGGCTGCCGGGAAGGGGCCGCAGCAGGTCGCGACCACCCGCCGCGCACCCCCTCCCCGGCAACCCCTCCAAGCCCCCCGCCCCGGCCGCTCCCGGGGAGGGGAAGGGAGGGAGCCGCTGGGAGGGGTGGAGGCTCCCTCCAGCGGGGCCCTGAGAAGGGCCTTTTGGGGCTTAGGGGTCCCGCAGCTCGAACCGGACCCCCCCTCCCCGCCCTATAAGGGCCCTGCGGCACTGACAAAGTGCCTTTGGCGGGGGTCCCGCAGCTCAAACCGGGACCCCCAGTGCGGCTCTTAAAAGAGCCCTTGGGCGGCGTCTTCTTTCTTCCAGTCCGGCGACACCAGTCCGCCGAGGCCGCCGACCCCGAGAGGTACCCCTGCGGGCGCCGGCGACCTCAACGAGGCCGATGTGCCGGCGTCTTGATCCGAAGCGGCGTCTTCGGGCTGGCGACACCAACCCCATCAGGTCGCCGATGCCAGGCAGACTCATGCGGCCGCCAGTGAGCCGCTGGCACCGCCGGCCTCAGCGGAGCCGATGTTGCCAGCCTCTTCTTTCTTCAGCCATTACTGCGATGGCATCTGAGTTCCGCAGCGCGGAAAGCTCCTCTTTATATAGGTTTGCAGAAATCCATAATCCGTTTCTGATTTTTCAATTTTTTTAAAACTTGCTTTACATAACCAATCAGATTTCTGGAATGTTCTGAAATCTGATTGGTTAATGTAAAGCAAGTATTAAAAATTGACCAATCAGAAACGGATTATGGATTTCTGCAAACCTATAAAGAGGAGCTTTCCGCCGCGGAACTCAGATGCCATCGCAGTAGATGGCTGAAGAAAGAAGAAAGAAGCGGCTGGCAACATCGGCTCCGCTGAGGCCGGCGGTGCCAGCGGGCTCACTGTCGGCCGCAGTGAGTCTGCCTGGCATCGGCGACCTGAGTGGGTGGTGTCGCCAGCCGAAGACGTCGCCCAAGGGCTCTTTTAAGAGCCGCACACTGGGGGTCCCGGTTCGAGCTGCGGGACCCCCACCAAAGGCACTTGTCAGTGCCGCAAGGGCTTACAAGGGCGGGGAGGGGGTCCCGGTTCGAGCTGCGGGACCCCTAAGCCCCAAAGGGCTCTTGTTAGAGCGCAAGGGCACTTGTAAGTGCCGCAAAGGCCCTGATAGGGCCGGGGAGGGGGGTCCCGGTTCGAGCTGCGGGACCCCTTAAGCCCCAAAAGGCTCTTGTCAGAGCCGCAAGGGCACTTGTAAGTGCCGCAAAGGCCTTACAAGGGCGGGGAGGGGGGGTCCGGTTCGAGCTGCGGGACCCCCTAAGCCCCAAAAGGCCCTTTCAGGGCCCCGTGGAGGGAGCTTCCACCCTCCCAGCGGCTCCCTCCCTCCCTCCCCGGGAGCGACCACCTGTGCGGCCCCTTCCCGGCAGCCCCTTCTAGCCTCCCGTTCCGAGATTGCCGCGAGCAGGGAACGGTTGGGAGGGGCTGCTGGGAAGCGGCGGCGGGTGGTCGCCGCCGCGCGGGGGTGTGGGGCGGGTGGGTGTGTCTCCCGGGCGGGTGCCACCCGCCGTGGTTGCCTGCCCATCCCTGCCGCGGGAGGTTAGTATCGGCTGACTTCGCCACCTTCAAGGTGGCGAAGTAAAACAGCCGATAATAGCCGAGCGAAACCAGTACCGCCACTTTATAAGTAGAAGCGGCGGTAACAGGTAAGTATCGCCGCGAAAGGTTAACGCTTCGTTAACTTTTCGCGGCCGTTTCGGACTTTTTTAAATCACGGTAAACGCAATTTAGCGTTAATGTCCGCGAAAACGGCCGCGAAAGTTAACGAACCTTTATAAATATGCCCCTAAGTGTCCACTGAGCTACATTGCTGTGTTAAATTACAGGTCTACTATACAGCTATACTCACCTCAACCTGAATTGTCGTGTTTGTCCCTTTACTGAATACATGAGCAAGGAGAGGGAGGCAGTGAACACAGTTAAGGGCTTGGCCACACTGAAGCGCTTTTAAGCCCGATCCGATAGCGCAGTTAAAAGCACACACTAGTGTGGCCCAGTTGATGTCTGCTCTAGGGAACGCTGCGTGTGTGATCCGTAAATTGAAGCGCATGCGAAACGCATTTTTTGCGCAATCCCATGTGCTCCGATTGCGAATCACCAGTGCCGCCAACACGCTCTTGCATGCCAGGAACGCACATGCTTCTGTGTGCGCACAAGCGCGTTGCAGTGTGGCCTCAGCCTTAAAGGGTTAAAAACTTTATAAGATTCATTCATTAGAACTTCTAGCAGAGATCATCGTGCATCTTTTCTGCAGAGAATGTCACTCTCATTGTGAACTCAGAAAGGGAATCAACTAAAATAAAACTAGGGTAGACTCGTGTTTTCAGCAGAAGTGAAAGCGATTAGATTTTCCCCCGGATATAAAATAAAAAAACCCTCTGCATTTAAATACCCGTCAGGTGAAAAAACAATCCCCATCACAGTCATCATTAAGAATTCAGAGGGAGACAAACTGCAAACTGCCTGCTGCGGGGTTAATTACAGCTCTGGAGTCATCATTCATACGTGCTAACTAATAAGGCAATCATTTGTACGAGAGATCATTTCGGTTTATTATATCCCTGGCCCTTAATTCAAGCAGCATTTATAAAGGTGAAATTCACTGAGAGCAAACAAAATCTATATTGGTGCCGTTATTTTAATGATATCTAAGACGCAGTGGGAGCATTGGATAAAAGATGTGTTGATGTCAAAACAAGTCTTTACACGGATGCGTCAATCAAACATAAAAAGGATGATGACAAATCTCTCCAACAGATCTAAAGGGATTTTCCAAATAAAACCCTGAACAAATTTTCATTGACAGAAGCCGATACATATCGCATACAGTCGGTGGCCTCCGAAGCCATAATTTAATGGAGAACTAAACCCAGATATTATCTTTTGGGGTAAGATAAGGCAGCAAAGCAGTCTTCCAAAATTACTTACCTGTGTCTCGAAATCCCATTCTCTATAAAGTCAGCAGTCTAACAACTATTTTGGGTACCAACAGATTACAATGAAGGAAAATGGTAAGTGTCGTTCTGCCAGTGGTACGACAAAATGTGTTGAAATTCCGCGGAACCCAAAATTCTAATCAAACCCAATAGAAGTCAAATCTGATTTTTTATTTTTTGACACATTATTTTGTATATATTTGCCACTGAATTTTGACTTTTCAACACCAAATTTTGATGAAATTCTACAAAGTTCCACCCTTCCACATTCAGAAAGTTCTGCTGGGTCTGTAAATTTTCTAATCCCCAGTCAAGCCTCAAAACCAGAACTCATCACTACCACAAACCAGCTGCTGTTGGACCAATGCCACAGATGGGGTGGGACTCAGGTGACATTCTGCCCCCTCTCTGCACTTCTATCACAGAAAGGTGAGTAACTCCCCACCTCCCTCTACTTGCCCGGGGCTTCACCAATAGAAAGACACGCTTCCTCAAAAGCATGTCTTCCTATTGGTCAGCTCGCGGACTGGAAGGTGAAGAGGGGAACAGTGCACTGATGATCGGAACTTCTATAGGTTAGTGCAGGACTTATAACTAAAGGGTGGGGACCTAGTGGTTTAGCTCCTCACCCTGGGTACTTTTAAAGGGCCAAACAAGAGGATCGGGGATGAGGGTAGTATAGTTGTCCTTTAACTAGAAATTTCAATTAGATGTCATCAGCATTACATGGGAATATTCATGTCTTGCCATGTCTTTGGGCTATGCCTTACCTCCCGTTCTTCAATCAACTGAGCAGGAGCAACTGACGAAGAAAGAAGATATTTACTTTACACGCGATCCTCCGCTGCAGCAGTAAAAATTCCCGACCGCTTCCTATTCAGAGTAACTATAGCATGCATTATCGTCCTATAGTTACTCTGAACCAGGACGCGGTCAGGACCTGACACTGCTGCAGCAGAGGATCGCGCATAAGGTAAATATCTCCTTTCTTTGTCCATCGCTCCTGCTCAATTGATTGGAGACCGGAAGGTTAAGGAGCTATGCTTTACCTCCCGTCCTTCAATCATTACAGTACATCCCGTCTTCAATTAATATATTAAAGGAATAGTTCACTTTTCGAGTGAACTATTCCTTTAAGTCGGAGTAAAATTACCACTATTTCACTAAAGGTTTGTACACATGTGCGATCGCGGGTGCCGACCGGCGGCACATGATGTGTACGAACGAGTGTTTCGGACGATAATCGGCCCATGTATCGCCTGAATCGGGCGCTCGTTCGGAGATCTGTTCCGCCGGATTGGGGAAAGTTCCCAGAACCAACGGCCATTTCGGCTGATAAAGTGCCCATACACAGCCCGATTATCATCTGAAATGCTCGTTTTTGTACACATCATGCGTCGCGGGGCGGCACCCACAATCGCACGTGTGTACGAACCTTAAGAAGCCGTGTAATTAGCATTAATAAAGATTTAAAGAATAAAATCCCCTGAGTTCCCAAGAGCTTACAGTCTAGTTACAATTTACTGCGCAGTATCTACCCTACAGATTACTTTGCACGTAGGAAAATGCAGCAGATGTTTAGTTGTCAATAATAAATGCAGCAATTTAACAGCACATAAAATACTGTAATGTTTAACCTGGCAGACAAGTCGCAAGCCTCATTAACATGTTTCCACGCATAACACAATTAATAAAAACGAATAATAATGTTAACGGTCTGGTGTGCGCTTTGCAAGTGCTGGAAACAGATTTGAATATTAAAACAATTCTATAAGTCGTTCTTATAAATCCGGTGTGTTTGAAAATACCCAGAAGGCACTGATACATTTGTTAAACAGGGTTTTTTTTCTGGTTAGGTATCGTTTCTTAGCAGGCAATCAGATTTAATTAACCGGATTACCTACAGCAACGTGCGCCCTTCAAAAAAGAAAAAAACGTACATTATTTTTTCTTTTTGAATTTCAAAGTTTTTTTGCGTTGAATTGCTGAGAAGCTGAAGCTCAAAAGAATTTTGTCGCCTTTTATGGCACTTAGGAAACCAACGTGGGGCCTTCTTCAGAGGAAGAAAAGAATCTTAATGCAGCAGAAAAAAGAAAGTTTTTAATAAATCGCCAGAAGCTGATGTGTTCTCCAAAGGTCAGAAAACTTTATTTTTTTTTAAAAAAAGAGAAGAGGGGAGGGAAAGGAAATCTTTTGTTTAGTAGGTATCAGTGAGCTGGATGGTGCAGCATCTGCAGAACATATTGAATTAAATATGTCGTAGTCTTTAATCAATAATGCATTTCATTGTTCATTTTACCTTTCTGTTCTGTGTTATAAACTGTAAAGACGGAACAGGCGGAGAAGTGTTTCTTTTATAACTGAGAATTGCATATCTAACCTTGGCCCTTTTTGGCATTAAAAGTTTAAGTTGCAAATGTATAAATTAAATTAGCTGAGCTGTTAATTAATTATCAGGGAGATTCAATAAATGTTCTTATCGTTAAAAATGGTGCTAATTTTGCCCCAACCAATCAGATGTTATTTAAAGGGTATCTCTACTCGTATTAACAAATTTTGGGAATTCCGTTTGATTGAACTAAACTGATATTGAACTAAACTGATATTGTTATACCGCACAGTCTGGAAGCTCCCCCCGAGAACACCAATAAACTGTAGATGACCACCCTAGTTCGTGACATTAAATTAAATGTAATCCCCTGAAGAACTGAATTAAATTACAGTGTGTATGTGCTCTGTCTGGCCATGCCTTACCTCCGCCATATGCCCCCCTGCCTAAAATGGACTGCTACGGGATTGGCTAGACTAGAGATTACTAGTAGTACCTGCAGTAGTTTAGGTTTCGACATGTGCAGAGAATTCAGTGGCCAGTGACCACACTGTGTGATAATGGAATGCTGGGAAATGAAACTCAAACCCCATATTAGAAAGGTAAATTTCCCAGAACCCATATCAAAAGGAGGAGACGCAGATTAATGCTTTAATATCAAGGTGATCTTCCTTTTGATTCTGAGACTTAAGTTGCCATTAAAGCTGCAGACCTACCCTTTCATCTTAAAGAGGCAATTCAATGAAAATTTTTTTTTATTACATTCTTTGTTTCTAAGAAAAATACTTTATATTATTTATATGTCGCTATTCTACATATTCTTTCATTTTGAAGAATCGTTTGATTTAATTTATGATTCACTTTGCTGCCATTTGTGTTCTTCCACGGTCCGGCCATTCTTTCCACTTTTTTATGTTCCTAACATTCATTTCTACTAATTGGCTGTTGGGTCCCTTAGTGGCTCAGTAAAAGTCTGTCAAGTCAAGTGTAAGACCATAACGGGCTCTATTAGGGGTCAGTCAGTATTTCAGAAGCATTTATTTATACACAGACCAAATGCTGAATGGGCAGGTTAGGTTAGGCTAGGTTAGACTAGTTAGGTTAGGTTAGGTTAGGTTAGGTTAGACTAGTTAGCTTAGGTTAGACTGGTTAGGTTAGGTTAGACTAGTTAGGTTAGGTTAGGTTAGACTAGTTAGGTTAGGTTAGGTTAGACTGGTTAGGTTAGGTTAGACTAGTTAGGTTAGGTTAGACTGGTTAGGTTAGGTTAGGTTAGACTAGTTAGGTTAGGTTAGGTTAGACTGGTTAGGTTAGACAGGTTAGGTTAGGTTAGGTTAGACTGGTTAGGTTAGGTTAGGTTAGACTGGTTAGGTTAGGTTAGACTAGTTAGGTTAGGTTAGGTTAGACTAGTTAGGTTAGGTTAGACTAGTTAGGTTAGGTTAGACTAGTTAGGTTAGGTTAGGGCCCTGCTGACAGAGTCTACCTTGACATGGTGACAGGCTTACAAATCTTTTGGCTAAAATCTTTTATACTACAGAAAGTCTGGCATCTCTAATGTATTGTAACAGTTGAACCAACATGTATAGCACAGGCTATAAAATAGGTTTATTTTGAATTGAGCAACTAAACCCTGAAAAGAACAAAATGGAAGGGATGTAATATCTGTTTCTAGCCATTTACATCTAATTAAATACATTAAAAATACAAATCAATGTGATAGAAAGTTGAAAATTGTAAAATTTTTGCCATGCCCATCGACAAAACCACACCCACCATCAAAGCCACACCCACTTCAACACACCAGAAATAATCAAGAGCGACATTCAAAAGTTTGGCTCTGGCAGCAAAAACCCTAGAATAGCCCCTGCCTACCTCCCAAAACTGAAGTGGGGACACACATGCCTTGGCATGTAAAATAAGTGCATGCCAAGGCAACCTGGTCCCATCTATTCCTATAATATTTAGTGACCGTGGTGTAAGATTGCATGAGGATACAACAATCAGATTGTCTTTTGCACCAATTTAAACTGTAGACGATGTAATTAGTTGTCTCAAAGGGTTAAAGGCTTAGAACATGTAATACATGTTTATTTACGTGGCTAGAAATGCTTTCATATGGCATTTTCCACTTACTCATCTCCATAAGGTTTTTTTCTGCCTCTTTGCCAAGCTTAAAAAGAGCGAGAGTGTGAAGCAGATGCAATTTGCTGTAGCACAACCTGTCGGAGCGTTAACGTTGCCATAATCCTGCTGTAGCCAATCCCAGACACTGTGCAATGCAGGTATCGGAATACCTGGCTCGGTAGTTAACCCTCGGAATGCTTGGGAGATCTATAATCACTGCGAGCCAAGAAGAGAGAACCATTTATGTCTATATAAATGTTATGCGACCTCTTTACAATGAACCTGCCCATATGGCATGGACTCTAATCCAGCTGTTCAAGGTAAAATATATTAATGATATTCAAATAAAAATCGATCAAATTAAAATATCCTTTAATTGTTCATATGCTGATTTTCTTTAGTCCGGCCAGGGGCCTTCTAAACCAACCGCCTTTGGCCAAATCATGGTTTGAAAGAGACACTTGCAATGTGGACCTGCACTGTAAATAATAAATAAAGGAGAATAATTCTCGATTCTCCAAACCTGGCCACCAAAATCTATACTTACCTTTTATTGTAATACTTACCTGTCACCCCGCAGTCTCTGAGGCTCTTTTTCTAATATCCAGCGCAATGGCCAATGACTTATGGCTGCATACCAGGGCGTCTCCTCTGCAGCTATGTGAGCTCTTACAGAGTTTGTTGCGTTTGCACTGTAGAAAGCCAGGAGGAATAGAGAGCTTTAGGGATGTGGGGTAAGTATAATAATCTCAGGTATGGATTTTAGTTAAGGGAAGGTGGACATGCCCTTTAAGTTTTATACATGACTGTTTATATGATAAAGGGTATGAGACAGTTGTATAACTAGAGATCACTGCCCCCCCAGGCAAAATGATATTGGTGCTTCCTCCCTGGATCATGTTTTTAGCTGCAATCTATGTAAAACGATCGATTTTTTAGGGAGGTGGGGGGTTCTTACACAGCACATCATGTAACTGTCACACACGTCCTGGTTTAGCCTGACTGTCTGAGTTTAACTTTACAAGCCTATAACTTCAGATAATCTAGAGACATAAATCAAGGCTTGTTTAAAAGGTATAAGAGTTAAATAGAGGACACTTGTATGGAGACCACAGTTACCCTTTAAATGATCTTTAACTAAAAGTGCAAACATGTAGGCAATATTAAACATGTAGGCAATATTAAACATGTAGGCAATATTTCAATCATATCAACCCCTTGATGCTATTGACCGTTGGCCAATCTGAAATATTGCTGGTCACAATATGGACCAATTGGGCAAACATGTCCGATCAAACTTTTGTCAAAAACGTACTAATAGTTCTGCCAATTGACTAAAATACCCAAATGTGGTTGTTTGGGTTGAAATATTGCCCCTTGTGTACCCTGCCTTACCCATGGTGTTAATCAGATGCAATAGATCAGATGTACCGTATATACTCGAGTATAAGTCGACTCGAGTATAAGCCGAGGTACCCATTTTTACCTCAAAAATGAGTAAAACCAATTGACTCGAGTATAAGTCGAGGGTAGAGTAGTAGAAGGGAGTGGAAGTAGGGAGTAGAAACATCTGGAGTGGAACTGCACACACTAACCCCAAAACACACTACCCTGTCCCACACACTAACCCCAAAACACACTACCCTGTCCCTGACTCCTTACTCTCCCCTCCAGCCCCAGGTCCAGCCCCAGGAATAAAACCTATTTCCCTGCACCCATCTTCTCACCCTGCCACTACACTACACTACTACAGTACACTACACTACTCCCTGCACCCATCTTCTCACCCTGCCACTACACTACACTACTACTAATGCTGCAACCTTACCTTTGCAGGAGAGTCCGGGCCCCCGACATCATGCACTTGATGGAGGAATCTGGCTGCCGCGTCCACTGATGGTTGCATCCACTGACGTCACGACTCGGCGCCGGTCTAATTTCCCGGCGCCGAGTCGTGATGTCAGTGGATGCGACCATCAGTTACCGAACGAGGGTTACCGAACGATACATTCGAGGGTTACCGAAAATATAATTATACATTCAAGGGTTATGGAAAGTCAAAGGCTGCATTCAAAGGTTACCGAACGATACATTCTAGGGTTAGCGAAAACTAACGATACATTTGAGGGGGACAAAAAACCGAATGATACATTTGAGGGTTACCGAAAACAAACAATACATTTGAGGGTTAACAACGATACATTCTATGGCTCGTAAATTCCATAATTACCGAAAATACAGCCTTGAGTTCGGAAAACCGAACTAGTTTGAATAGTTTGAGTTCGTCCGAACTCATAAAGTTCATCCTGAACTCGTGTTCGGGCTCCAGTTCGGATTGGGGTCTATCACTAGCTACAGAATATTAGCAAGGGCACATTTGTAGCTTTTAACTTGAAAATCATCAGCATTGTGAAGAAATCATGGTAAGTCTGCAGGTTTCTGCCATTATCTGATTCTGCAGAATAACAGTTGGTTTTCTGACTGCTCATCCCTCATTACAGGAAATATTACCCAATAATCAATTGAAAGCTACGGGAGGTTGTGAGAGAGCTTGGGAGAGAGGCGGCATATAATGAACTGAGCACGTGTAGAGGCCCTTGAGCTAGAAACATTCAGGTTTAGTAAGCAAGTATAGAATTACTGTAGGGTCATTTATATTTTAGCTTTAGCTCTTTTAATTTTCAAATTGTCTTGGAAAACACAGAGAAAACAACATATACAACCTTACATTAGTGTTAAAGACACATAACATTCTTCTTCCCGCCTGCCCTAAGACAATATTATTTCACAAGAGAATAAAAGGCAAAATATAGAAAAGAACCCAAGGCAGCCATCTTACACACTGCCTTACTTTTCTCTACCTCTAGAAATTTGTTGGAGATCGAGACCTAAAAGTTCTTGGATCACCCATCCCCATGTACACTCCCATTGTGTTTGGGTGGCCTCTGAGGGAGAAGGTCAACACATGGAAGCTTATGTTGTCTTGCGTCACTACAGCTTTCAGGTTGTTTTGGGCCACCATCAATGGATGGATTACAGAGGACCACCAGTAGCTTCAACCATTCTCAGCAGCCCCCAGGAGCATTGCTTTAGTTGGTATCCCTAATGCAAGCTGTCTCAGCCATTTAATGGTGGTGGGATTCTTCTACCTGAGGTAAACAGCAACTTACCCCATGCATTATACACCCATGGACGACCCTCACTCCCAGCCAACAAACTTCTAACCAAGAACAGAGCAAGATAGAAATATATGTTCCTTGGTTATGATTTTATGATTTGCTGGAAGCTCAGAAACTCTCTCTGGGTGTGGAGTCTAAGTGATCACCTTGTCTTCTCCAGAGCCCTTGATGGCAGGGATGTTTTGTGGACAGTCACAGTCACAAAGAAGACATACTGGCTCCAACAGGAAAGACTAGAATAGAGGCATTTGATAAGAAGACTGGTTGGCAAACTGGGCCAACACTGCACGAGCAACTGCAGTATGTAATTGGTGGACAGGCACCTGGTTCATAGAAGACTCATTGTACTGTAGGTGGACAGACAAATCTCAGCAAGCCACATCATCATAGAGAACAAGAATAATTGCAAGGGCCTTGATATGCATTATACTGAGGTCAGACCACCGAAAAAAACAGACAAACCATGAGCCAAACTTTCGCCGATTCGGCAAACTCATGATGATAGATGGATTTTTGCCAATCAGAATTTCAGCGCGACCAAATCAATTTTTATTGAACAACAATGTCTTAATTTTGGAGAGTTTTAGGAAATATGGACTCCTAGTTATATTCATTGCAAATAGCTGCAAAATGTCCATCAATATTTACCCTTAGGTACTCCAGACTTGAATCTTGGTCATCTTAGAAAAAGAACACCCAGTGTCTTTTATATAAGGTTTAGAACATAACACTTTATTTTGGCTTTCATGTAGGCACTGATTGGACACAGGTTAAGGCTTGCTATGTAAGAGGCCCATTAAATTAAAGGGGAACTGTGGTCTACATACAGGATTTATTAGAAAAAAAGGCATATTCCTACCTTTAAAATGAATCTAGGATCATGCTTCTAGCTACAATTTATCTATCATCTGGTCGCAGGTCTGTTGAGCTAGCCGTACACAGAACCGCTTGATGTTCCCCATCTTTCCACTGAGAAATTTTCCATCTGGCCCAATCTTCGTTTCTGTGATAAGGGGTACTTGGGAAAAACCGAAAACATTTCTCAACATTTTGTGCGTTCAGATCAAATTGATCAGGTTGCTCAAAATGTCGACCCCATGTACGGGGTGTTTAACTAGCATCAGAAAAGATTGATTTTTTTGGGCTGGGGCTTATAACACAGCGTATAACACATACCTGTCACAGACACACAGAGACATGGCACTCTGGAAAGTGTAACTTTGCAAGCCTATAACTTAAAGGACAACTCCACCCTCATAAAAACATCTTTTAGACTCTTTAAAATATGTTGATATATTATACTTTGTCCTATGAATTCATTACTGTAT